>JAJEJO010004862.1:582213-623844 GCA_020662805.1 Glaucomys volans | reverse complement strand
CACTCAGCATGGGGGCTACATCTGGTGGCTCTGCCTGTGACAAGTCTCCACCAGGGATAGGTGGCCTGATGGTTCAAAACATCCTTTGAAATCTAGTTGGAAGGCTCAAAGTTTTTGCATTCTGCCAGCCTGCATAATTAGCGTGAGGCTTACTGCTTCCCTATTCCAGAGCAGCAGGTCTAGCTACATCAGGGCCTGTTTGAGCCCCAGTTGGACTGACTGAGAAATGTTGTGCCAGAATTTGAAGAGCAAACACAAACACTCAAGTCAGCTCTGGAGAGCAAATCCATGGAGTATGATCTGGGCTCATCCCTCAAACCCAGTTTTCCCTCATTGTGATCTAGACATGTGATGGGAAATGCAATCTAGAAGATCTCCAAAATGCCTTCTAGATATCTCTCCCATCATTCTGATGATCCGGTATATAAATAGGAATTCTGTTAGCAAGCAGTTGGTAGGCCACACCTTTGATTTCCTTTCCTAAAAATTCTCTTCATTATCTATCACAGAGCCAGGCTAAGAAATTTCAAAATCTTTCCACTATGTTTTCCTCTTAATTATAAATTTCTAGGTCATGTCTTTGTGCTGTCATTTACCTGTAAGCAATTTAATGGAATCACAGAGCAGCCTAAATACTTTGTTGCTTAAAAACTTTTACCAGATATCCTAGTTCATAGGTCGTAAGTTCTACAGTCCAGAGAGTGCTGGGCTGTGGACACAATGCAGCAAAGTTCTTTGCAACTTTATAATAATGTTCTTTACTCCATTTCCCAGTAACTTTTCCTTAGTTACATTCAAGAATTCATCAAAATAGCCTTTACTATCCACATTTCTATCAACTTTCTATTCACACTGAGATAATCTCAGAAATCCAAGACTTCTCCTAATCTTTCTTTTAAGCCCTCACACCAGAATCACCCTTAATGCTCTGTTCATGGTAATTAAGGTTTCTTCCAGCATTTGCTTCAAAGTTTTTCCAGCCTCTCCCCATTTCCCAACTCCAAAGCCACTTATTTTCAGGCATTTGCATAGCAACAGCCCCTCTTCTTAGTACCAATTTTCTGTTTTACTACATTTGTGTTGCTATTACTAAATACCTGAGACCATGTAATTTTTAAAGAGTAGAAGTTTATTTGACTCATGGTTCTGGAAGCAGAAAACTCCAAGTGCATGGTTCTGGCATCTGGTGGTATCCTTCTGCAATGTCTTGACATGTTGGGAGGAATCACACATCAAGACTGAGCAAACATGCCAACTTGGCTCCTTCTTCTTATGAAGCCAGTAATGACATTAATGGGGACCTCACCCTCCCAAAGACTCCACCTCCAAAACCATTAGTGTATTAACTTGGTGATTAAGTTTTCAACACATGAACTTTTGGGGGGCATGATCAAACGTTAGCGGAGAGGCAATGCATAAATTCGGAAAGGGGATGTATGGAAGATCTCTCTTTTCTGCTTAATTTTGCGATGAAAGCAATACTTCTTTAAAAAGTAAAGTCTATTTAAAAATTGAGTGGCAGAACACTAATAAATCAAAAACAGAACCATGAGTAGATGCATACCTTGTTTATCTACTCCATGTTTAGACTGGAGTTCTTTTAGACTCTTTTGCTCAGATTTTATTTCCATTTAGTACATTGATAGTTTATTAAATCTCTGATATATAATAATGAAAGATAAGCAAACTCCATTCGATGCATGATTATGAAGAAAATACTATGTATTATACTATGTTCTGAGGGGTGTAGGTCTAGGTGACAAAACAATTAGGGAAACACAGTTCAGGAAGAGAAGAGTGCACAATAATATCTGACTTATGACTGATCTAGATTGGAATGAAAAAGTATGCACAGTTTCCAAATATGGGGACATTCACAGGGTTTCAGTGTACTCCCCAGCTACAATGTGGCCTCTCTGCCCACTCTAAGGTTAGATATTCAATCAAACTATCCTTGCATAATTCTTCTCAGTCTATGCATCAAATCTTCAAGAGAAGTATCTTCTCTTGGAAAATGACCAATTTCTCCAAACTCACAGAAGATCCATCCTATATATGTTCTTATCCATATTCACAAAAGAAATTGTAAAGCTCCTCAAAGAGGAAAATGTGAAAGCAAACTACAGATCCAGATGGCTTTACTGATGCATTCTGCCAAACATTGAAAGAAATATAACAATTTTAAATTGGTTCATTTAGAAATTAGAACAGGAGAAAACATCTCTTAAGTCATTTCATGAGGCCAGCAGTAGCTTCATAACAAAACTGGATGAGGATATTACACAAGAAATATATTAATAATACAGGGTACTATACCTCATGAACACTGATGCAAATAACCCTGAAAACATTTCAGCCAAGTAAATGTAGCAATATGCCAAAAGGATATTATACTGTGACCAACTGAATTTTACTCCAGGAATGCAATGTTGATTTAGCATTTGAAAACCATATAATTTACCACCATATATGAACAAAACAAAAGAAAAAAAGCACATGGTCATCTCAGTAGATTTTTTTTAAGCTTCTAACAAAATTTAACATCCACTCACAATTTAAAAAATAAAAATAAATAAAAACAAAACAATAAAAACTCCTCTAGGTGCACTATGAATTTACCATATCTCCTTTAAACTGACACAGAATACACTTGAAAAACCTATACCTATCTCAATTTGAAGACTGAGTACATTTCCCCAAGACTGGGGATAAATCAAGATGTTCAATCTCTTGTTTCCTAGTCAGCATTATCCTAGTCAATGCAATAAAGGAATAAAAATACATGGAAGGGATGTAGTTTGGAAAGAAAGAAGTAAATCTGTCCTTATCTCTATAGGAAACTCTAGTAATCTCATCAAAAACTACTAGAATTAAAATACATTTGTCAAGTAGTCAATTTTTATTTCTGTATGTGAGCAGTAAATAATTTTTTGATTAAAAGATATAAATAGTAACAAAATGAAAAATATGAAAACTCAAGAACCAATTTAACTAAATAGGTACAAGATCTATACCTTCTAAACTACAAAATGTTATTGAAAAAATTAAAGATCTACTGGCAAGACTCAATATTATTAAAATCGTAATTTCCCTCAAATTAACTAACAGATGCAATGTCACCTAAATCACATTCCAGTCTTCCTTTTGTCTAGTCAAATTGATGGACTCTTCCTAAAATTTATGTGAAAATACACAGAATCAGAGTGGTCAAAAACAATTTTGAGAATTTACACTACCAAGCTAACCAAAACAGTATGATGTTGATGTAGAGAGATTTGTGTTCCACACAAATCAGTGGAACTAAAGAGAGCCCTGAAAGAGATTCATACATGTGTCAGTTGATGTTTGGCAAAGCTGCCTAGCAACACAATGGAAAATGAAAAAAAAACAAAAAAAAGTCTTTTTAGAAAAAGTTGCTGAACAACTGGATATCCACAAGTGAAAAAGGTCATCCTAACCCCTCACCTCAGAGCATTTATCAGAAGTAAGTTGACTCACCCACTAAGGTGATTCACCTAACTTTTAGAACTAAAAGTTTAAAATTCCTGGAAGAAAACACAGTGGAAGACTTGTACTTTTTAGAAAAGATAAAATGAATAATACCCTATCCATAAAATAGAAATCATTGCATTTGACACATCAAAATTTAAAGTTTACTATTCAAAAGATCCTGACTAAAAAATGAAAAAAATTCAAGTCACAGGTTAGAAAAAATGCACATAACATATAAATCTGGTAAAGGATTTGTATGCAGAACATTTGAAGAACTCTTAGAATGATATTAGCAGACACTTCAGTAAAGAAAAAACACAAGTGAATGATAAGAATAAAAACTTAACATTATTGGTCATTAGGCATATGCAAATTAAAATCACAATTACTTTGGAAAACAATTTAGCATTTGTTTATGAATTAAACATACATTTACCGCCTGATAGGTATTTACTTGGAGAAAAGGAATTTCCCACAAAGACTTTTACTAGAATATAAATACAGCTTTATGTGTAATGACCATAACTTGAAAAAATTAAATTTTATCAACTTGTAAAAGAATAAACAAATTGTGATGTATCCATACAAAGGAATTTTACTCAGCAATAAGATGAAATGAACAATTCATAGATGAATTTCTAAAGCATCATGCTAAGTAAAACAGAGGAGACCCACAATTCTGTTATGGTATGGTTCCTTTTAGATAGTGATCCACAAGTTTGATGATGGAAGCAAATTAGTTGTAAAGTTTCAGGATGGAACAGATGGTCAAATGCAAAGTAATATAAGAAAATATCTTGGGGTGACAGCAAGGTCTTACATCATGTTTACTGTGGTGGTACATAACTCTATATTTACTAAAATTTATCAAATTGTTCTATTAAAGTTGGTAAATTCTACTTTATGTAAATTTTATCTTAATATAATTAAAAACATAGTTGCTTAGAAAAATAAGAATTATAATAAATGGTATAGTCCAGTTTCCTTTCTGCAAGTGGTGGCCCCAAGTTCAGGAACTGAGTCAGTTCAGGCTGGGGAGCAGAATATGGAGGTATCTGAATTCAGACTGAGTAAAGCATTGTCTCTGGGAAACACAAGTGGTCCAAGCAACAGGCAGGTGTATGAGTCAGGAGTGCAGGGGAGAGTTTGCAACTGGATGCTAAATGTGTCACCCACCAGTCTTTTCATCAAGTGATTGCCACACCTGTGATTGCAGAACAACCCAGAACTCAGGAGCTTTTCATCTGTGTCTAGATTACAGATCATAATCTGATATAATCTCTCTATAATCTCTCCCCAATGGATCCATCTTCTTCACTACACTAACAAGTTATTTTGTTTTGCTTATATATGTCTTATTTAAAAGCAATGCTAATTATTTTTAATTCTTTAACATTTTCAAAAAGCATACCCCCCCAAAAAAATTGCCAATAGTCTTAATAGTGTTCTGAAAAGGAAATGAGTTTCTTTTTCAAAGGGACCTCAACATTTAGGGCAAACATACAGTGTTTTCCAGCACCAAATTATGAAGTCAACTACATTTTTCTTTGTTGGTTTCTTACTTCTCCTTCTCCTCTGGCTACTCCTCATTCCTGCTCTGCATTTTCTCCAGTCTATTCCTGAGTCTCCTTCCCACAGGACTGTTCTTATCTAGTCTTCAACTCTTTGGGTTTGACAAAGTTTCATGGCAATAATCTCTGGTGCTACCTGTCTAGTTGAAGGTATTTGACATGAAAGATCCAAAAGATTCAATCTCAGAAATTGCTTTTCAAGGCTAGTGACATGAGGAGAGGCTGGGTTATGGATTTTTGCCTAGCCTTCCTCACAAACACAGCCTATCCTAGGCTTCATTCATTTTTAAAACTATGTCTGACACAGAATCACAGCTGTCATCTGTAAGACGACATCTAAACACTGCCTGCATTTGAAGAATAAGGACCTCTGGGTAGTGTAATTTTCTGTTTCGAAAGACTTATTATAAAGAACTCTCTCCATAGACTGAAATATTGTTAAATAACTTATTGAATGCTGCAAATTAAAATTCAAATTTTACTGCTCAGAGTTTAGATTCTTAAATTCCCTACTATACCATATTGCAGGATTTTTATATGTGATAGTGTCAGGTACAGCATTAGTATTATGCTCCTTGTTACCACAGGTACTCTTGATGAGAAAGCTTTGTGAATTGCACACAGTGTCAATGGTAAAAAGAGGAACCTAAATTCAATCCCTTTTTTTCCCAATTACCTAGATTTGCCAAATCAAGCAAAGAACATAAATTGTCATTGCACTTCTGATGAACATTTATTATTTAATATTGTTTGATTTACCATGAATAGCATGTGTTAAATTTTACTGTTCGAATCTTAAGTGTTCTAATTATTTTAACAGTACTATTTTCATCATAACACTGTGACTCACATGTCATTTTCTAAAAATACATCTCTTCTTGGATATGATATTTATTTTTATATCATTACATACGTTAGTTTAAACCAGGAAAAAATACATCAAAATATATATCTTCATTAATAAAACAATACCCACATTCAATATTTTTAATTCTTCATATTCTTCTATATTAAAACTTCAAGCTACTTATTTAGTATTTTATTGATTTAATATTAATACTATAGAATAATCACCAGTTCCCAATTATTCTTTCATCATTTTTTACTTTCTCTTTGACATTTTGTGCTATTTAATACTTGGAGTATGGAAAGAACAATGAACCTACAGTGGAAAGACCACAGAATTTTTTTTTTTTTCCAAAATGTAAACTAAAATGAAAACGCAGTTCTTTCAAGTACCAAGATGATAATATTTAAGACAAAATGGTACTATAGACTAAGTACATCTGAAGGATGTGAGTTTGCCCGCAAATTACAGACTTGAAAGTATTGACACTGAGACAGCATTTTTCAAGAATAAGGCATGAATTTGATCATGACCTTGACAGATAATATCCTAAAGAAGGTCTTTGAAAAATGAGTTAGTGTTATCTTTCCTCTTTCTAATGTTGGAGTGTCCACTTCAAATAGCTAAATTGTTGACCTTTCCTTTACTCTGTAGCCTAAGGCAGAAACTATACCCTGGATTTACTAGGTACAGCCAATGATATGTTCCACCCCTAAGTAGCTCTACTATATCAATTTTATAGCTCTTACTCATCCCCTGTAAGTGTTTTCCAGTTTCTATCTGATTATTTCAGTGGTTAAATTCCTATATTTTCTTAGTTTGAACATTCAACATATTTCAGGTCATTTTCCCCTGAGTCAGTCACTGAGCACTATTGAGTATACTGTTGATTAGGTTCAACTACTTGGAAATATATGTAATTACCTTTCTTCTCATTCAGGGAGGTGCTGATGTGGGTCACTTTCCATGGAAAAAATATGAGACAGTGATAGGGGTATATGGGAGTTTCTTAGTGCTTTCAAGAAAAACTTTTGTAGGGGAATGATGGAAGCAAGACTGGGTATAAAAAATTAATAGCAAATAACTTACATCAGAGGTTTCAGCTGATATCCTGCCTCACTGACATGGCCTGTCAGAGATGTCCTCAACTGAGGCCAGGGGGGTACACCCTTGTTTTTATAGAAGGCAGGCAACATAAGTTCTTGTTCCTTCAGCCAGGGACAATTCTTAGGAGTGCTCATTGTGAGTCCTTAGAAGCCAATCTGCCTCACAGACAGAGAATCAATGCCTCAGCCCAAAAGCAGGAATTGAGGCACTGTTCTACAGCGTTCCCTGTCTGGTTTTCTACTGAAAACACCTCTTCTTGTGCTCTACCCAACTTTCTTGTATGAAACCTCACCTGTAGGTTGATTTCTTAGGCTGAAACATGATGTCTCTGTCTTCCGTGGCATCACGTGTTTCTGAGTTTGTGCTGCATAAGTACCTCAGAGGCAAGCAGCCTTCACCTTTTACTGCATCATGATTCCTGAGGATGTTTCAATCCCTGTTAAATGATTTAACCAAAGCAACTAGGCCTTTATATTGGCAACATCCATTCTGAGGAAGCTTTCTTGGAAGGAAGGAAGGAAGGAAGGAAGGAAGGAAGGAAGGAAGGAAGGAAGGAAGGAAGGAAAGAAAGGAAAGGAAAGGAAAGGGAAAGGGAAAGGAAGAGCCTTCAATACAGAAGAAATTCTAAATTTTTTCAAAATTTTAAAAATTGGAAGTCTATTTTTGGTGTAAGAAGTTCTGTAAGGGAAAATAAATTTTCAGTTACTAAAACCTAAAGACAATAGCCCAGTGAACTGTTTTCAACAATCTATTCTTTATCTAGATAACAAAGTAAAGGAATTCTGAAAATATGGTGTTTTCCTTTGATAACAGAATTTATTAGAACTTTAAGGTTTTTTTCCTTTTTAGTTTAAAAAAAAAAAAAAAGCAGAAACAGTACCACAGTAATGTTATTGAACTCTTCCACATTAACTCCTTAACATGACCCAGACTCTGTACAGTTAATGATCGTCTCTAAAAGGGTTTGGTGTATGTTTTGTTTGTTTGTATTTGCTTTTTGTTTGGTATGTCAGTTTGTCAGAATCCAAACAAGTCCCACAACTAAATCCACAATGGTATCTGTCCTAAGGCTCTTCCCATCCAGATATTTAGATATACAAGCTTGATTAGATTTTGTTTTCAGCTTTATGTTTCCTCTCTGTTAGTGATATGCATTGAGCTACCTACAAATGAAGTGGATTTTGAAGGATATGGAAATGACAACCCCTAAAACAGTGGCCTTGAAAGAAGGAGGGAGGAAGAAGATTAAATTTTTATAACATTGCTCCTTTCCCAATACATCCTTTCCCATTGACAATCCCTGGGAAGGAAGCAAATATTACCCAGTGACCAGAAAATTCCTGGGAAGGAGATATCCATCAAGCCTAAAATGCCAGTCTTTGGGAAGAAGTCGAAACATTGATCCTTCCCCAAATAAATCCTTTCCCAGTGACAGTACAATAGACCCTGGAGGGAAAGAGATAAGTGGTGCATGCTGAACTCTGGACCCTCCATCCTTGCTCAGTAAAAACAAATTTCAAACTCTCACAATCTGTTTCCTGAATGCCCAAACTAATATATTCTGTTAAAGTCTTCAATGGTTAAGTCATCTCTCAGTGTAACCTGTGTAAGCACAAATTTCTTCCCTAACAGGTAGCCATTTTCTACCCAGAAAGTGAGCAATCCGATGCCTGACTCAGCTGCTGAATAAAAGGCATAGCTGATCCATGAAGTCTGTTCTCATTCCAGTTATTTATCCAATATGGGGCCAAAACTGTTTGGGTTATTTTTGCTTACAGATTTTACTTAAAAACATTTTAACAAGCAAATAAAAAGTGGGAAAAGAAACAAATGAAACTAAAAGAGCAGAAAATTAATAGTTTATTGAATCCAAGTAATGAGTTCAAGGAGTTTCATTTATATAATATTTTTTTCCCTATATTGGTATGTGTTTGAAGTAAGGGGTAAAAAAGCAACTACATATATTTTGTAACAAGAGAAAATCATTGTAGGGTGCCATCCATGGCCAGCAAATAAAACTGGGCTTGGTTGATTTATGAGATGTGGAAATCTGGCTTTCAGGAATTGGCAGCTATGAGAAATTGTTCCAGATTGCCTTGAGTATGTGGTTTCCATGCAGATAGGTTCAACCCTGTAATCTGCAGACCCTATATATGCCAATGACTCAATAAAGCAAAATGGCTTGCTTAACTCCACCCCATCCTGTTTCTCACCAAAGAAGCTGTTCCTGGCCCCCCTTTGAATTGTATCCCTATAAATAAAGAGAATCTGGGCTCCTTCATTTTGTTAAAGCCAGACCCTTTAGTATGACCCACAAACCCATTTCAAAGATAATTCTGTTTCCTGTGTTTTTTTTTTTCTGTTAAATAAATTTCTTAGTGATTAATTTACAGCCAGCCCATCCCTCCGACAGGAACCCTTTTCCTTGCCCATGTGGGACATGCCACAAAAAATCATCCCTTTAGGGTGAGTTTTAAAGATGATATTTTAAGGAAAATATGCCAATTTATATTTAATAAAAAAAATGAAAGCAATTACATTAAAAGTAAAACAGTACAAGTAATTATATAAGACATCAAAATTTATTATATATTGGCTTTAGGCATGTTCAAGGCCTAAATTAACTATTTTTTTCTTTCATTTACATGGAAATAAGCTCTTTGTGTTAGTGACATTAATTTTAAATGTCTATAATTAACATATGAGACATATATATAAAGATAGATCATAACAAATCAGTAACAAAATAATCATTGTGAGGAAATAATCAGTTATATGTAATAAATTTGAAAAGCAAAAAGAGACTATTTCAATCATCTTGAGATGATTGATAACTTGAGAATCTGGTGAAATTATTTATAGGTTAATATAAATTTCAAAACCTAATTCCACAAATCAGAAAAATAAAAATTGAGCAACTGCATAAATAAGTCCAGAGAGTGGTAAAAGTGCTACATACTATAAAATCAAAAGGGCCAGATATTTTCTCAGAGAAGTTTTCATCTTTAAAGAATCAGAAACTTGAGTTTATCTACGATGTTTTGGAGAATTAAAGTTCCAAAATTCTTTTGAAAATCAATTTATTAAACTATAATCCAAATACAATAAAACGTGTTGTTCTTCAAAAGACCTTAAAAACTTTAAGAGGAGGGTTTGAGCATTTGGATAACACTACTATCTGACTACTCTTATTTATACTCCTATTGATTATACACTCTTTGGTTAACCACTAGTTTTTCCTTTGGCTGTTGCTTCTTGGAGGGTCACTTCAATATTCTTTAGGAAAAATAAATAAATCCCTATATATTAATAATGATATAATACCTAAGATATATTGCCAAGTTAAAACAAAAAAATCAATGCAAACAAGACATTATTGTGTATGTTGTTTAGAAAGATGAAAAGGATCTTGATGGACACACAGAATATTAATCTGCTGAATTTTGGGAGGGGGCCTCAGAGTCTGCAAGAAAGGACCTTTCATAATGCAACTTCTCACACCATTTACTTTCAAGCAGTTTGCATATATTACCTATTCAAAAATGAAATAAAGTAAGTTATTCTACTGTATGAATAAAGAAAATTATGTACTATCCTTTTTAAAATTCCCCAATTTAGGGTGTGCTTATAGTTTTTTAATTTCAAAAGAGAAAATGAGGACATGGAACAATTAATTTTCTCTAAAAAATCATAATAACTACCATTTAATGAATACTTAATGTTTGTCAGGAGTTTAAATGTAGTATTTATATTTGAAAAAAATATATCTTAGGTATTAAAAAATTATAAATTTTGCTATTTTGATGAAGCCAATGAAGCTCAAAAACTTTGATTTACCTCCAGGTCATAGTTATTTCAAAAATAGAGACAGGATTTTAACCCAAATATATACATTTCTAAAGCATATGGTTATTGAATTAGATATTTCTACCACTCAGAAAACAATTAGCAGCACTAAGCATACAACTTAAAATCTTTTAGTAACCAGGAATTTTCTTTTTCCTTGAAACTAAGTATAGAAGATGGCAGGGAAAAGGCATTATTTAATTAGAAAATAATTATTTTTTTCCTATAAATAAGTTAATTGTTTTTATATTATATATCACAGAGCCCAAACATAATTTGAAATAGGACAAAATATTGACCTCACATTTCCTATCATCAGACCCACTGATCTCCAGCAATAGCTAAATAATTTGCAGGTCACAGTGTAAAGTCAAAACAGAAGGAGGCTGGGTAAAACAAGAAGCATTTTAAGATGGTGACAGCAGAGCACAGACCAAGTGCAGTGAGCGCCTCTGAGTTATCGTAAGTTATCAATCCACGAAGGCAGCCCTCAGGCCCATCCCACACCAACAATGTGATACACACTTACTTCTGCCATCATTTCTTCATATTAGTTCATACAAAACATGTTGCCATGGAGCAACGTCAAGAAGTACTCAGAACACCACATTACCTTGCTGTTCCTGCTACATTTTTTTTCTTGCTATAAATGCCTTGCTATTTCTCATCTTTGGTCCTAAAGTCTATATATTTGAGTTCAGTCCACAGTTCTCTTTTCTTCTCTATCTGTAGCCATTCAACTAATAAGCTGATGTGGATTCAATCCTTCCCTCAATTTATCTACAAGCTGGAAATTTCCAAATTTGCATCTCTTACATAGTTCTTGCTCCCAAACATGAATCTCCATCTGCCTACTTGACGTCTCCATTTAGATGAATAGCAAAGTGATGCTTATAATATAAGAAATATTAGAATCTGATATCCTCTCCCCTAGAAAACAAAACAAAGAAATAAACTATTCTATCTGTAGCTTCTCATGTCAGTAGAAAGCAACTCAAATCTTCCGATTACATAAGCCAAATCCTTGGAGTGATTGTTTCTCTAACAACCTACAACCAGACTGAGAGAAAGTCAGGTGCCTTGATCATCATAAGCAATTCAGAAAATAATTATGCTCACCAAATCCACTTCTAATACTCTCCCTATCTTCACTATCACCAATTATTTGTATTATTGAAATAACCTCTAACATATTGTCTTACATCTTCCCTTCATCTCTACAATCATCACTTTAGCTCAAGAAATTATATTAGATCCCAATTTAGTAGGTATAAGAGATCAACTCTACAATGGCTCAAAGACAAGAAATATGGCTCACTGCTGCCATTCCCACTTCCTCTTCCCCACTACTGGTCTCTCTAGACTTCAGATACAGTGGTCCCATGAAGTACCTCTAACACACTGACCATGTCCTACATGAGGGTCTTTGTTTTCCTGGTTGCTCTGTCCAGAATACCCTTTCCCAGATATGCCATTGGGTAAAATTTTCAATATTTATCTTTTTCTTCAAATCTTCCAATAAAACTTACTCTAAAACCTTATTTAATCCTGTCATGTGCCACCATCTGGTATCCCACTTAATGTACTTTCTGCCCACATTACTATTCTGTCATTCACGTTTCTGTAATATAACACAATAATAGGCTTATCATTAAGCTTATTTTTTTGTCTATCCCCATGCTTTGGGCTAAATATTTTTGTCCCCTCTGAAGCTCATGTTAAAATATGATTCCTAATGTAACAATGTTGAGAGCTGGTAGGGCCTTTAAAAGGTGTCTGATTCATGAAGGTAGAGCTCTCATGGAGTCATTAAAAACATTGTCTTAGAACTGATTCACTACTGCAAGAGCAGGGAGTTATAAACAAGACCACCCCTTGTGCTTTATCTCACATGAACCCACTTATCTTTCTGCTTTTCCAGTCACTTATGATGAGCACAAGGTCCTCACCAGCTGTGGCCTCCTGATCTTGGACTTTCAGACTCCAGAGCTGTAAGTTATATAAATCTGTATTCTTTATAAAATACCCAGTTTCAGGTGTTTTGTTAGAGCACTTCCCATGCCCAGATATGAAAGATAAGATTCAGAAGTACATCTTTTTCACTGATGTGCCCCAAATTTGGACATACCTAGAAAAATACCTGGAACCTAGTAGGTGCTATATATTTTTTTTTTTGGTGCTATATATTTATATATAATCCAATGGGTATTTTGATTAAAATTCATAAAACACTTTTGAGAAAAATAATCTTTACCAATTTGCATTTTAATTCTCCCAATATTTCTATTTAGCATAGTTTGGAAAATTTAACCCTGTCAGTGACATAATGTTGATTTTATAATATTATATTTTATTATTTAATAAGTCTATGAGTTCCTTGAGTTCTGTTAGTGTGGGATATTTTGTGCTGCACTTCTAGTTTTTTATACTATGAATTTTCTGGGAATATCACAGAATATTTATCCATAGACTACATACTATAAAGAAATAATGATTTTCATTAGAGGGAAAAAAAACTTTGTGATGTTTTGAGAGCATTGTGAGAGAACATTTGATTATACAGTTAGTGGTATAATACAGGGCATCCTCCTGGTTACATCTGTCATGACTTTAATAGTTAATAAACAAATGGATATTATATGGAATGCATTGCCTTTCATTATAGGATTACATTTGAAAATGTAGGTGGTAAATCAATTCTAATTTTATCAAATAATTTCACAAAGAAAATAAATTAATTTTATGTCTTAGTGTTGTATCTGTTAATTTGTATTACAAATACGACTAGTGTCCTTTTTGACATGGAGTGCTTTCTTAATAGTTTTGATATGAATTAATGAGGAAATTGAGTTGTTAATAGAAGATCACCAAAATAATAAAAATTACAAAACTACCCTATGTTTAAATACATTTTGCAAATACATTGCAATGTTAAGAAGGAGAGAATGAATCGATGTACTTTTTAAGATAATCTGTCTTGGTCTGCATTTGTAGCTCAGGGAAAGAGTACCTACCCAGTGTGCAGGAGGACCTGGGTTCAATCCCGAGCACTGCAAATGGAAAAAAAAAAAAGTGGAAAGAAAAGAATCAGTCTTATTATAGAATAGAAAATAGTTTAAGGAGGGAAAAATTAAACACAGAAAGATAAGCTGGGTTATGTTATAATAGTTCTATCACAAATACCACAAATATCTCAATATGTTGAACTATTAAACTATCACATCTTTAGAGCAAATTTCACCAACATGCCAATCTTCTTCTCGTTCAATTTAAGTGCACAGAACAAGAATCTGCATATTAAGCTACTAAACTGCACAAAACCTGATACCAGGCTCAAATACTTAGTAGGTACTGAGTTTGAATGCTTATGCTCTCCAAAAGTCATGTTGAAATTAAATTGCTATTGTAGCATTCTCAAGAAGTGGACCATTAAAATGTAAGCAGGCTATGAGAGCACTCCCCTCATGTGAGTGAGTTTAAAGTCTTTAAAGAAGGGCTTTCAAAAATGGGTTTTTTTGTTGTTGTTGTTCTTCCCTTCTTCAGCCATGTGAGGAATGGTGCTTTTACTGGAGGATTGGTTTTTTACAAAGGAAAAACAAGTATGTCTTTGGAGAATGCACTAAGATGCCATCTTAGAAGCCAAGACCAGGCACTTAGCAGACACCAAACTTGCTGAGGCCCAGACCTCAGACCTGTCAGCCTCCAATACAGTAAGAAATAAATTTCTATTCTTTATAAATTACCCAGTCTCAGGTATTTTTCATAAAAACACAACTACGAGAGTAGGTCAAAGTGTCATTTGCCTGGAGAGAGGGAAGTTACAAAGTAGTAAGTAACAGTCCCCTCTTCCCACTTCTCTGTCCCTTAATTAACCTTGCCATAACTAAGCACCCCTCCTAGTGAATCTGACCTGAAAGCCCTATAAAAAAAATAGTGAATAATGGAAGAGAACTATCAAGTTCATATTCTTTGAAACTTCTTTAAGTTCTCATGATTAGTTGCTTTGAACAGTTTCCTATTGAAAGTAATATCCATTTCCTAACTCATGTGGATTTGGAATACATTAACCATCATCTGTTTACCATAATCAAATTCCATACCATGAAGCTACTAGAATTAATTTTGCTGGAACCTTGCCCAAGTGTTCTTTTCATAGCTTTCTTATTCTCCCTTATCATCATTATTCAGTATTTATTTTTCAAAGCACTAGACTTTTGTCAAATGTCAAATATATATAAACATTTACATAATAAACTAGATTGTTTTTCTGAAATAAAAAGTAGTATGTCAAAGTCACTATAATTCATCCTCGATGTCTTTGTGAATTCAGATTCCCATGCATATTTTCTTAAATGCACAATTTAAATGGTTTATTAAGAAATTTAAATTAACCAGTACTTTTAGGGTCAATAGCATAATTATCTGAATTTTTCACACATTTATGAGTGGTGTTGATATATGACCCAAGTCTCTTTAATTCATATTCTTGATAAAAGTATCATAAATACAGCCAGACACAGTGGTGCACACCTGTAATCCCAGCTATTTGAAATGATGAGGCAGGAGAATTCAAAAGTGGAGGCCAGCTTGGGCAATTAAGGGAGACCTTATCTCAAAAAATGAATAAAAATTGTTAGGGTACAGCCCAGTGCTATCACTTGCCTAGCATGTGTTAAGCTCTGGTTTTCACCCCAGCTCTGTAAAAGAAAGGAGAGAGAGAGGGGCAGGGGGAGCTGACACAAACATACACACAAAATCATGAAAAAATAACTTAGAAATTTGAAATTTTAGAAACTAAAATTAGAGTTACCACTTCTCTTTTGTGATTATGAATAATTTTAGGCACTTGCTTTTCCAAGTCTTGTCTACATTGCACAAGACAACTTCATATGTGGTATTATCTGTTAATGGTTCTAATGTGAATTTCTATAGGGATTTCTTTAAATCTTAGACTATAATGATGAGAACTCTGACACTGACTTCAAAGAAACCAGGTTAGAGTATTATTTCAACTCTTTGGAAATGATCCCACTCAAAAACTACGACTGTTTGAGTCATAGTTTCTCAAATTATAAAGGAAACACTGGGATTAAATAATGATGTTTTAAAAGAACATCATATATTCCATTATAATTTGCAGATGTTTACTGCAATTTTTACAAAGTTAATAAGAATTCTTCATGAATATAGAAAAGAAAAATTTTTAAATTTATCATGTTCGACAATAAAATACATTAGTTTATTGAAATCAAGGATCAAATACTTTAAAATATACCACATACTATGTAGAAATTCAATGTCACAATTTCCCAAGTTAGGTACTCAACAAATTATTGTTGCTTACATGTTATAAAGTCAATTAAGCCTAGCATTGAACCTTTCACATAGTAAATGTTCAATTAATTTCACACGTACATAAAAACATCTCAAAACACATTTTTTGGCAAAATAAGCACTTTCATTTTCAAAAGCATAATGATGGATCAACATATATGCCTTATAACTTTGAAATTTCAATCTTTGTTTCATAATACCTAAACATTTTCAGGTGCTAACATTTTGCATTTAAAAAGAATATCATAAAATTCTTTTTAAAATAGTATAATTTGAAATCAACTAAAAAACCGGAGTCTGTCACAACATCAAAACTTGTTATGCCACACTATGTGTGTTTATGGTGAGTATAAAGACATGTCTAGGCATGCCTAGGGAGGTCAGCAGGATTAGTTGGATTGGGCAGATCTGAAACTAAAACCAGATTGCATGGTTAAGTGGGCTGGTTCTTTTCTAGTTAAGTGATCCCAAAAGATGTTTAATTTTAGGAATCATCAAGGGAACTTTTTTAAACCTTGTTTATCCAGGACTGATCAAACCTGGGGTGAGTCTAAGAAATTAATATACATATATGTTTATTTATCTATAAAATGTATATATGTGTATTGATAGAGTTGATATAGATAGATATAGATATAAATATTTCCATATCCTTGGGTGAATTTTTTAATAATCTGTCAGGTTTGGAAAACAATTTAATTTTAGTTTCTTGAGACATATCTTGTGGGTCAATAGCACTAGGTGCTGGGTGATATAAGAAATTCAGAAAGTGAAAGTAACCCTGATTACTAAAGCATTATATTTACTTTAACATCAAGGTTCAAGAAACTGGTTGAAGATAATCAAAATATCTTCTGGAGGAAAAATTCAGTCAATGATGGCAGAGGACTATATCAGACCAGAATGACAATACTAGAAACAAAATTCAGGCAAAAATCAAGACTCAGATCAAATGACAGGGAATCACAGACATCTATAACAAGGCAACCAAAACCAAGGATCAGGTGATGCAAGGCAGGCCCAAAATGGTTATAGTTAGGCTCCTTCCCAGACACTTCTGGTGGGCTCTATTTTTAGTGTGTGATCAAGGTCATGAACACTCTGATTCAGTGTATGTACTCAAAGTCATAATCATTTGCTTGTAAGCTTGTGCCCACTGATTCAACCTATTGGCAGTGTGCCTTCTTTGGCCTGCATAAAAAAAAGCCCTATGGAAAAGACTCATGGGAGCAAAATGGAACCTATTAGAGGTGGGGACTGGCTAAGGGCTATTGCCACCTCCAAATAAAGGATGATCACTATCCCAACTGTGTTTTGTATCTTCTTCTATCTGCCAGGATACCAAATGTGTTTTCTGGATCTGATCTGCAAAGGGAGATTAAGATCTTGTGGCTATTGAAAAATCAACAAGAATGAGACAACCAGGATAGTCTTCTGTACCCTAGGAAATGTATTTAAAATCATTTAATTTAAGAAACATAGATATTCTACAGTGTAATGGCAGAGAAGTTATAATGTGAAAGAGATTAGAAACAGGAAAACTTGCTATGTCCATTTCTCATTTTGAATTATGTGAACACAAGACTATATGAAAAAGAAAGAAAACAAAACAAAAAAGCAAAGGACACAATTCATATGTAAAAAAAAAAAAAATCCTATCAGATTGGTTTGGGAACATATTTAGCTTTCTCTGTTTTTTTCCAAAATAAAATCAAGGGCACAAAGAAAAAAATAAAATTTTAAATAGAGCCACTGCCAGTTATTGACTAGGTCCTTACCATTCCAGGTGGTTGTCTGCAGAGTGCATGGGTTGGCTCCCCAGGATGGCTGCCACAGGGGTCATGGGCCAGCCTCCTATTTCCATGTGTGGTCTGGTCATTGTCCATTTGTCTATTCAGGCTCTCAAATGGCACAATGTGCTCGAAGCACAGTTATAGAACATGGTTATTCTATGGAGGTTAAAGGGTTAGAGTGCGGAATAAAATTGAAAAGTCAGAGTGGTTCACATCAGAAAGGCCTTTAAGAGCACACTAAAGAATGCAAACTTTTTTAAACTACTTTTTAAAAATTGTTTAGAAAAAAATTTTTCTGTGCCAAATTTGCCATCAAATTAGCCTCCCTGAGTTCAAAAGATAATTGCCATCTTGACAATACCTGTATTTAAATTTAAACTCTTAAAGATTTGAAGGTATTACCTAAGGTGTGTACTTCCAAACTCAGTGCTTATAACACATTTCACCAGCAAAATTATGTCAGGATTCTGAATTAAAAAGTGTCAAAGTTTCTGTTATAGAAAGATGTAAGGGTTTAAATATAATCAGAGAAATTTACATCTAACACTCCAGACCTAAAAAAGAATCTAAATTCATTTCATGTAATTTCCATTCAAAGAGAACCCAGGTGCTTAGAGGAGTTCTTGATTTTATGAAAGAAATTTTTCCAAAGGAAAAAGGCCACAGGTGGCTTCAGGGAATGGAATTTTCAACTCCTTTTTGTTAATTGGAAGAAGCAATTGGAGAGAGGAAAATGCTGAAAAGAGCAAACCTTGCTCTGAAAACTGTTTTTAACAATCACTGTTATTGCAATGATAAAAACATAAGCTGTGATAGAACAATCTCTGTAAAAGCAAATTGACATGCTAAGACTTGGGAGGAGTCCAAGCTCAGAAAGCGGCTTTCAGGAGGCCCACAATTGTGTACCCCAGGCTACCAAAGCAGGAAAGTCCCTGCTGAGGAACAAGTCAGATGAGAGGTATTACATCAGGATGGGGCCAATGCTCAAAGCCAGGGGAGAACAGCCAAACACGTTGAATTTTAATAAAATTCCAGATATAATGCCCATGTATCTGAATGACTATAATGGCATCTTTTCATACTTTCAAGTGAAATATTAGTTTTCATATTGTTAAACTATTTGGAAAATGTAAACCTCATTTAAAGAGCAATGGACTTTGGACAAAATAATCTACTGTGCACAATACAAATTGGAAAGAAATTCGCTGTTTTATTGAAATGATTTTAAACACTTTTCTATAAATTCACAACTATCATGTGTCTATAGAATATCAATATAAAATCATGCATAAGCCTGCCTAACCAACTCTGCTGACGTATTGATTTTGGACTTCTAGCCTCCAGGATTATGAAACAATAAATTCTGTTTTTCAAGCCACCCAGTTTGTTATAGCAGCTCTAGCAAACTAATACCCACCTTCAATTAAATGAATAGCTCTGATACTATCCATACTGTGATGTGATTTAACTATGAGAAAAACAGTGACGTAGCGTCTTTATTCCCCAACTTTCTTTGTTGAATGCTTTCCTTTATGTTGTTTTGAGGTTTTCAATAATGATTTCTGAGCATTCATGTTCTAGTCAGTGGTATGGCTATTCACGAATAATGCAACAAAGGATCTCAGGAAAAAGAAAGTATTCTTACTTTTTAGTGGACAATCTGATACACAGAAGTTGTAACAGCAGAGTCTAGATATAAATATGTTAAAAGGATTACTATCTTCATAAATTTTTTTTCAACTCTGAGTACACACAATTGTCTATGTATTCTTTTGGTTTCATTTAAACAATGGATTCACCTACACAAAACAGGGTAAGAACACAATGATGAATACAGAAAACAATATTCCCCTTTCCCAAACTTTGAAAGTGTCATTGTGGCCCTAAAGGAGGATGGCTAAACTATTATTACTTAGGTTTTAAAGTTTGGTTTGACCTTCTGCTAAGCTGCATTCTACTAATCAATCTTTTACAGGACATCCCTAACATTCAACACTGTGATTTCTAGCTGTTAGCCGTTGGTCTTGTCCTGCAGACAAGTTATTTATTATTTATTTAATTTTTCCTCAAGGACTTTATCTGTGAATTCCCTCACACTAGTAATTGCACAGATTTCTTCCTGGTTATTGGACATCCCATCCATCTGTCTTTCTCTGGTAATTTTCTGTGTGCCGTCCTTTAGTGCCATTTTGCAGCTTATTATTGATCCCTGGGGCCTTATAGTCTGCTCCATAAAACCATCTTCCTTATGTCCCGCCCTGGTGCCTCCAGCATCACTAAATGCTTCACTGGCCTGAAGCTCACAATGTGCATCACTGGCTTTTCAGCCTGTGCTCATGGCCAGTGGCCCACTCATAATTAGGACGGGCAGTTGGGCAGACCCAAACAATGTACTTGTTAACAAGATACAATGGAAAAATGCCTTACTGATCTGCATGAGGGAAATGGATTTCAAAAAAGATTTATTCTGAATGACACTTAATGATTTATAAACAAATTTAAAGAATGAAATACCCTTACTTCCAAGGAAAGAGGTTAACAAATGTGTTCTCTTCTGTGTCATAAATGTAATTTCTTTTGACTTATGATCAAATCAGAACAATTAGCAATAAGTGTAAATGATGAAAAGAGATTCAATTTTCATATTACTAATAAAGAGTATAGTTTATAAAAATTTGAAAGAAATTAGTGGTCTAGGCAACACTATAGATAAAGAAAAGCACGAGTAGCTTTAATACCAGAAAGATGCCAACACTAAGAGGATAAAGGAGACTCTTGTTTATGTTGCATGGAAAATATTTATTAATTCTAAGTGACAGGAACTGAGAGATGAGACCTATGTGGTAGACTTCTTTTGTTTATAGATAAAATAGTAGCATAACATATTTGAGAGTTTTGTTATCAGTATGAGTCATGTAGTACAAAAAAGATTTTGAACCCTTTTAAATCTATTTTTTGATTCTAAGTTCATTTATATTTGTGTTGGTAATAAACCAACCCCCTGAGTTTTCTCAGTTTACTGGATGTATTGCAAAAGAAGGTTAGAAAAATAAAGTGGCGCCCGTTCTTTGTTTCTTCTCGATAACAAGACACTTATTTTGTGCTCATACCAAGTAGTGACAGTACTTCTAGAAATCTGGTCTTCTACCCCATTCAAGAGTTATTGAATCATCTGAACTAATCATGAAGGTTTCTTGCTTACTGTTTCCAATTCTTTGTCCTCCCTAAAATAGAACTGCACAAGATCCCTTTGTCAAATGACTTTGTTTTTCCCTTGCAACAGAAGTCTCTTTTAACCCATACTGATACTGAACTGATTTGTGTGACTTGCCTTTACCAATGAAGGAGAGTATATATAATATGTGCCAGGTCCTATAAGGAACCACACACGTTTGAAAAACCTCATGTGGCTTTGTTTGCCCTCCTGGGATTTCATATATCCCCATTAGAAAAGCAAAATCCAGTTAGCCATTAGTTCCAAAGAGGGAGAATAGAGAAAGGACCTCAGCCTGACCTGCATTCTGAAGTACAGCTGACCTGCAGACCTGTGAAGGAAATATTTCACAGTGTAAGTCACTGAAATATTGGGAATGTTTGTTTCACACCATTATTGCTGCAGAAATCGGACTTCTACATTAATCAAGTCTCTTTTACTCTCCTAGGCAGTGGCTGGTCTAGGAATGAACATGTTAACATTTCTCTGGATTTGAGAAGTGTACCAGGGACAGATTCAGGGAAAGCTTTTCCTTGCTGATAAACAAAAAGGTTAACCATTGGAAATGTTCTCCTTCCATTGTGTCTGCTTTGCCATCAAGCAACCATCTTACTACTATGAACAGGCAAAACTGAGTACAAAAGCGAGAACCTGCAGATATTTCGGGAAATAAAAGAATCTGCATTTTAATGATGTGTTACACTGCTGAATTGATGGATTTAGTAAGTCTGGAAATGTCATGAATTGGAGTTCTGTTAATTGCAACTGAAAGCATGTTGATTAATACAAAGAAGAAGTAAGTATTACACATTTGCTGTGTAGCCAAAGCAAATTTATTTTTAGTCCTATAGAACTGTCAAGGGTTGGGAAAGAATTTTCTGTAAGGGGTGAAATAGTAAATATTTTAGGCTTTGTGAACCACATGGTTTCTATTCCAACTATTTAATCTATACTTGTAGCAAGTAGATATATATAAATAAACAACATGACTGTTATAAAATTTTATGCACACCTAAAAAAATTAAAAATCCAGAAGTGGCTGGATTTAGTCTGCAGGATGTACTTTTCTGAACCCTAAACTAGGGTCTGAACCCTTAAACTATAGTGATAAAAAGGTAAATGATATGTATTAAAAAAAGATCTTGTCTGGATGAAAAAGAACAGGCTAAATGGGACAATATATACTTATAGCTTTTCCTCAATGGTCTTTCCTCAAAGAAGATGATTTTTACCCAGTTATCTAAAATCAAACCTAACAGAGAAGATACTAGTGCAATCCTTAAAGGTCGTTTTAGTATAAAAATCTTTGGCAGAGAAGGCATCTGCTTCTGGAAGTATAGCTACCCTGATACTCTGAACAACTGGATCCTAAATTTAAAAGCAAAAATTTTTGATATAGTCATTTTGTATGTAAGGAGAAAATTCTCTAGAAAAAAAAAACAGGAAAAACAAATAAGTAAATGAATGTATTAAAATTAGCAAACATGGAGCTGAACGCAAAGCAAGGAATGAAAAGCCAAAGGACTGAAGGGACACAAGAAGACCTATAATCTCAATTCAGTGACAAGCTAGGGTAGCTAATCCACAGAACATTGAGCTCTCATTTTGAGACATGAGCCACAGTGTTGCTCCATGCCTGTGGAAACTCCCAGTCTGAGAAGAAGCAGACACCATTTTTTACAGGCATCCAGATGGGGGAAAATGCATATCACTCAAAGGTTACCGACTTTCAAAAACGAGGATACCCTATCCCACACCTTTATTACAATTAGGACCATAAGTGACTACCGTAGTATAAGCATAGCCAAACTGACCAATTGGGGAAAAGGAGTTACAACAACAGAGCCACTCATATGGAATTTGGTATAGCATGGAGATACTAAAAGGACCCCAGGAAAAGAAAAGAGTCCTTCAGTGAACACCTGTGAGACAACTGGCTAATCATCCAGACAAAATGAAGTTGAATGTCTATTTATAACAAGTAATAAAGGTTATGATTCTGTCTTTGGTGCTTCACTGGGAAAAATTTTCACCATCCTCCCTTTCCTCTGGCCCCAAAAGTGGTCAGGCTGCTAGGAAAGCCTTTGTGTTTCCTCCCTTGACAAAATGGGGCAGAAAGTTCACATATACAGAGCCAAGCTTGCACAAGGGCCTTCATCTTAATCACACTCTAACTTAAAAGACCCAACCAGTCTAATGTGCTAGCTCTCTTAAGCCATTTTTCTAACCTGCTTGGTAACCACCTTGCTCAATATGTGAGTAAGGACCTTTCTGTATAAAAGAGAGAGAGAGGGAGAGGGTGGGTGAGAGGGTGAGAGAAACAGAGAGAGAAAGAAAGAGATCACCAAGGAAATAGATAAAAAATTCGCTCAACTACATTAGTAATAAAAATGCAAATTAAAATGACATTGACATACAATTTTGTACCTATTAAATTACCAGAATTTTAAAAATCTGAAAATATTTAGTATTGGAAGTGATTTAAATCAATTGGAACTACTAAGCCCTTCAATGAAGATAATAACTGATACAATCATATTGGAAAACAGTATGATTAAGTTGAATATTCACAGTCTAGTACAGTAAATTTTCAATGCTAGGTTTATTTTGTTAGAAATAGAAAATCTAGCTTTACCTGTGAAATAGAAGATCCACACAAGAATGTTCATATCAGCATTGCTCATAATGAAAAACAACAAAACAAGCAAAACACTCCAGAACAAAATTATCATTCAATAGAAAAATTAATATGTTATACTATAGGTATATGATGGGATTTCACAGCAATGAAAATGAAGGCTCTACAGCTATATAACACAATACAGACACTCTTCCATATGGAATATAGAGCAGAAAAATCCAATCTAGAAGATCACATAAAATGTGATTCAATTTCTCTATAGATTAAAAGTAGAACTAATAATGTTTTGTGTAGAAATATATACATATGCAATAAAACTGTGTTTTGCAGAAACAGTACAAGATTACAACACGAAATCTAGGACAGTAATTATCTGTTCAGGGAGCTAGGGAATGGAGAACACTCAGGGAAACATAATAACTCTAGCTCTTGAGTACTGGGTTTGTCATGTTCATGTTCAAATTGTTTTTCATCACATAAGCAACTGACACATTCCCTATTGTGTCTAACAAATACTACATCAATAAATAGAGAAAATAATTCAAAAAATAAGAAATCCAAGAAATGTATTGGGAAGAGTAAGTGGGTTATAGATTTATTGATTGCCACAAAAAATTAAAATTTGTATGATAGTTAAAAATAAGTTGACTCTATTTTCATCATCTACAAATTGTAAAATATTTTTAAATACATGACTTTGGACATTGTTATCCTTTATTTTTAAATTATATATTTCTTAATAATTTTAAAGCTAAGAAATATAGATTTGAAACACCAAGATGTATGAGAGACAACTTCTGTTTTTCATCTTTTGTCAAGTGCTACTCGAAAAAAAAAAAAAATCATCGTTTGTTCACTTCTCTGGGTAATATATGCCCAGGTTGGAATTCAATCACCTGCCACTGACATGTTATTTATAAGCAGAATATTTCTGTCCCACTTATAGCCAAACAAAATAAGCTAGAAAGCATATTGTGACAGGGAGCAAAATCAGAAGTTTAAAGTAGTTTTCACTTTATCCATGGTTAATCGCCCCAGGATGACAGACCATCTAAATGCTGTATGCTGTGACATCTTGTGAACAATTTTCTGAAATTTTTTTTCTCATTAGAAATTGAGTTTCTAGGCAGCTGTTCATCCCCAAAACACTATTGTTCTCAGTTACATTGCTTTTCTTCAATGCTGGGTACCTGTTATACTGTGGTTGTTAGGTACACATAAGTTATTCCTTTCCTAGTTCTTTTCATCTTTTGTTTTGAGATTCATTCAGAAGACTAAAAAAAGTCTATTGGTTTTCTTTCTGTGAATAAACAATGAAGACTTACTTAAATAAAATTATTGACTTTTTTTATGTCAAGCTTAGACCTATAAAAGAGGAAACATTTTATTCTTTTTTTTTTCCTGGTTCATTTTTCATATTATGATTCTCCTTTCTTTTAGACAGTGGTTTCATCCATTTTGGGGGGTTTTCTTTTCCCTCTTTGTTTCTCTAGCTGGCTTTGCCATCAGCCAATCTATTCTTTTCTTTCATTCCCACTAGACTTATCACTCTCATTAGCAAGCCCATCTGCAAGACATTGCTGTCTCACCATACTCTTCCAGGATTCTAGGAATCCTTCTTCACATATATTTGCTCTTATTTTCTGCTTTAGTGGTCTCTGTTCAGTATTAATTTAGGAGACTTTAGAGAAAAATAGACATGTTTGTTCACTTTGCTGCTTGAGTATATAATATCGCAAACCACTGAGAAAAAAACCCCACATTTTAGTCATAAAAACCTGAAATTCAGAGATCTAGCAGTAATAGAACTTCTGAACGTTGACTAGAATTGCATGTCTATTTAAAGCTTACCTGGACCCCATATGGTTTTCTGGGAAAAGAAACGATAATTAGCTGACTTACTTATTCGTTTCTTATCTCCCCCCAATGCATTATTCCAGCAAAGGATTGGCAGAATTCTGAGATTTCTTTTAGGGTTTGTTTTTACATCAGCTCCCTTTGAAACTTGGTGTTCACACAAATAGCCTTCACAGATCATAATTGGGATCATCATTACAATAATAATAATAGCAACATAGTGAACACCATTATCAACATGTAATCTTCATTGTACTTATGATTCTCAAAATTGTGAGGCACTGCAGAATATAAATTTGTAGCTCTAAAAAAATTTCTCTATTTCTCTATCCCACATCTTGATCTATCACAATATGTTTTCTTCTTTTCCTCTTTTTCTTCAGTCTCCTATCATATCTAGGGTGACCTTGATGGAAATTTGCTCAAGGCAGCCTGTCTTACACCCTTTGTACAAGAACGGTTATTAACAGAATTTTCTTTCATTTTCACAAGTTTTCCAGTTTGAAGATTTTATATAGTCACTTTACTTAAATCTCACAGGAAGTTGATTTTACTTTACAACCCTATGCTAAAATGCTACCAAACTCTCAAATTCTATTCAGATAGGGTTACACATGAAAGAAGATGAAGTGTTCACTGGAGGAATATGAACCAGATCACTATTGCTGTCATTTTTTCAAAGGAAACATGGTAAAGAATATTCTGTCTCCTCCTTATTAACTAACTGGATTATATTTGACTGGTTTTAACAGAAAATTCAAAAGGCAGCGGGCTTAAACACACAAGGGTATATTCTATCAAATAAAAAGTGGTCCAGATGATACATGTCCAGGCTTCAAACTACAACTTACATTTCACAAGAGACAAGTGCAGGTCTGAACAACCTCACCAGCACTTCAACTTATAAAACCACTGCTAAAGTTCAAGCCCTTACATTTGCATTACATCCAGGATGCAAAACAACAAAATGCATGCATACTGTTATATTTAACCCCCTTTTAATGTGTTGCGCTTGAACCCCAACTTAAACTGTTATAATTGCTCAGAATTTAATCACATCTAAGGAAAAAAGATAATTAAGGAAAAGGGGAAATTACAAGGCTAGGGTTTGCTGTTGTTGTTATTTTGTCCTTTTGTAAGTGGGGCATTTTGCATTGTCCATAAAGCAGATATTCTCTTGGCATGGAAAAGTGATATGATAGATGTTGGATAGAACAGTCATACAACTCTATAATTTTCTAGCATGCCACAGTATTCTAGAGTGTTTATAGCACGGGGCCTTTGCCAGACCCAGAAAGACACTTATCTGTGGAACTTTGGATGATTTATTTTAACCTGTGGAACTTCCATGAGTCATTTTAATCTTACTGTGATCCAGTTACCTAAAGGGGAGAATAAAATGACTTACTTCAGAAGGCTGCTTTGAGGATTTGGAGGTGACATGTGCAAGGTACTCTGAATTGTGCCTGACACCTACTGTATATTCCACATATCATGCACTCCTTAATATTAACAAATGTATTAAGGAGTTTTTGTTGACTTTTTTTTTTTGTAACTTCCATTTTATTACTCACTCAATAACTTGTCCTAAATAAAATACACAGAGGTTATTACCTACTTTAAATTCAAAAGTCTATGTTTAATTATATTTAAGTTTAGTAAAGACATCTATTCAGTTACAGATGGTGCATTTACATTGCCTCTTATTCTCAAACCTGCACAACAAGGTGGACAAAGATGTTTCAGAGTTCCAGCATGCAGCAGAGTCGGTGTCCAAGACATTTTCTTCTAAAGAAGCTGTCAGGCTTTCCCCTCAAAAGTCTTACAGAGTGAAATGTATCATGCTGTGAATTTTTGCAAGGTTTGGCAACCATTTTGCAGGCTTAAAAGTCTTTTAGTAGTACTCTGGGAGGAAATTAGTTTCTCAGGTTGCCATTCATTAACGAAATTCACAATTTTAATTCATAATGATAAATATAACCATAACAGAGACTGGAACTATCAGACAACTAAACCTACACAGGAAAAGTAATTTTCATCAGATTTGGTTTGATGAACATTGAATTAAAACATTTTAATGTTTAAAGACATTGCCACAAAATGTACAGCTTTAAAAACAGAAAAAAAGGATTTAATGTTGATTGTATTATACTACCTGGATCCTGAGCAATAAAAACTTGAGTGCAAGTTTATCTGGGTTTTCCTTGCCTATGAAGTCTACTCTTGAAAGATCTGTTCTTTCCTAGGATGCTCAGTGCATTCTATTAGATGTCAAGTGAGACTTCTAATACCAGAACCCATTCTGTATTTTATCTGTCAAGTTGTATTTTGCATGATATGAAAAGTCTACCTGTCAATGAGGACATATTATACCCAAGTTCATGGAGATTTTTCCCCAAAGTTCATAAACAACAGATTCAAGGCATAATTATCCACCATTATGTGAATAAAAAACCAAGTTTCATTGGAATTTGCTAAAGTTCAAACAGCAATTTGTAGAAGAACTGCCATTGTACCAGATTTGCTCAACTCCATGCCTGTTCTTGTCCATCAGCACATTTGCTACAGATCTTTTAAAATCTTTTCATTGACCGTACTTTATTGCTTAGTATCTCTCCATTGCAAATAGCACACAAAGTTTTGTCATTTAACAAATACTCCATTATCTGGAGGGAAATAGAGAAACTTTGGTGCATGACTTGGCAAAAGCATGAAATAAACTGAATGAATTATGTAGCAAATATTCATAGATGCTTCACAGAGAGAAAATTTACTTTTAATAGCAGTGCTTGGTGGCAGATAATATTCCCTAAAGATAGTCACCTTCATAATCATTATTCCTTGCTTCTTTACTTACTGTCTGTTTCAAAAAGCTATTTCACCAGCAGTCCTTCTTGTTGTCTGCTGTAACAGCAGCTTTGCATTGTGGTAAGCCAGGTGGTTGTGCTAAGATAATGAAGTCCATGTTCATATGACAATAGTAGAATCAGGCATGATTGAAAATTATGGACAGTCCAATTTGTCAGTGCTCAGTACAATAGTCCCAGGCTGGTGTTTAAGCAGCGGGACTGACACAATCAAGATTCTACTTCTTGTGGAGCCAAGTAGACAGCATTTGCTGAATCAAATCAACAAAATTTGTTGATTTTATTTCACCACAATTACCTAGACTTTAAATATAGTCTGTCATTTGAAAGAATGATCTATAAGGTCAAAAGTAAAGGCAAGCTACCTAGGACCAATAAGTCAGTGTTTAGGATATAGGAAATTCCTAATGGATGGCCTAACTCAGTCTTTTTTATGCAAGTTCAGCAATCATTCTTCACACTTTAGAACAAAAGAGGCCTTTTTTTTTTTTTTCAAATCAACCAATAACAAGGAATTTATAAACACACAGAGTAACCCATTCTTTTTAAAAATATGACTGATGTAATATTTTTATGTTAAAGTAAATACCATTTGGAGTATACCAAATAGAGCATTTGCATATTCTGTATGATAGTTGTTTGGATATTCTAACATAATTAGGGTTACTGCTAATGTGGATTACCTTCTCCAGGAATGTCTCCAACCATACCACATGTGACATGATTTTAAATCTTTTCTTCCCTGAATATGTTCTGGTTTGTCAAAACTTTTCTTAAAATTCATTTGGTGAAGTTGAATATATTACTCTCTCTCTCATATTTGGGATGGGGGGTCATGATGAGGTCATGATGAGGTCATGATGATAACACAGGAAATTTTTTGGCTATTCTGAGCATAGAGAGTCCAATGGATCTCCAAAAATAATTGCAGTAGTTGAGTGCTTACACTTTTTCAGGTAGTATCCTGTTCCATTATTTAGTGTTGAATCTGTTGTACAGATGAGAGAACTAAAACCACAAGAAAGTTGAAAGAAGTTTACTGAAGGTAAACCTGCTATTAAGTGATAGAAATAAATTTGAATTTAGGCAGCCTGGTCCTAGAGACTCCGCTATTAACAATTTCTCTAACCACTGGTTATCAAATGGTCAACTCTGGATCATCATCACCATCATAATCATCATTCAGGAACATAGTAGAAATATGAATCATCAGGCCTCACAACAGATACACTGTGTCAGAAACTCTGGGTATAAGTTGCAGCAAACTGTATTTCAATAAACCTGTCAGGCAATTTTGGCAGATACTGAAGTTTGAGAACCACTTCTCTACACTACACCCACCCAGGTCCTTAAGGATACCAGGCACATACATTGTTCAATCAAGATGAGTGGGAATGAGGCTCCAGAGGAATGACAGGTAATATTCTTGTAGGCTTAAACAACAGAGGGTCAGAAAGCCACACACAGCAGTGCTGACAAACAACATATTTTTTAAAAATCACTTCACCTACTATAACAATAGCACTTATTCCAAAATAATGTGTCAATGTAAAGATTTCTCTTGTGTTTAACTTCCATTATCTTTGAAAAACCATCTTGGCTTTTAACGAAAGTGGAAGATTAAACCACTACCATCCCCCCAGTCACTGGTGATGCTAAAGCTTAGATAATTTGTCTGTTTGTTGGGAGTGCACAAATGTATCTTTTAATGCCTATTTTCTCAACTATCATAAAAATCTGGCCTGTAATTCCATCACTGAATTTGTAACTCTAAACATTCATGAGTGTGAAATGTTTTACTTGTCCTAGCCTAGTGAAGATAACAAAAATCTGTGTATTTTCTTGGACTACTTAAAGAAATCTCTTATGGAATGAACTCAGGGTCATTAAAATCTCTTTTGTAAAGGTCTCCATGGTACTTCTAAGAAGGTATTGCTAAGTCAATCACCATGAGTTGGGGATTACAGTTATTTTTATCCTTTATATAAAATGACATAGCACAGTTATCAGTCACTGATAAAGCAGTCACAACCATCACCGTCAATGACAGTTCATAGTTGTCACAGGTACAGAATAGTCAAATATATATCTAGGGGACTCTAATTGACCTTATAATTTAATAAGGAAAACTCAGCAGGACTTACATGCACCTGCCAAACTACTGCATCTGGCAAGAGTAAAAGTCAACCAGCAATGCCTGTTACCATATCTTTTAGGTTACTTGTTTATTAAAAATTACTTAATCCAAAAATATCTCCAGGAAAGTCTTGTATTTTTCTGTTTTAATGATAGGAAAGCATGCATACACACATACACACACACACACACACACACACACACACACACACAGTGTCAATATATACAATACCAATATATATAAAATATATATAGCATATATATATATATATACAATACCGACATTCCCAGTTACTTCCTATTAGTCTCCCAAATGTAGATGGTGATGTGGCATCTGTGGTTAGTTAAAATAACACTTTGGGATCAAAATACCTAAGTTTTCAACACGTCATCTGTGTGAACTTGAGCAACTCACCCCAACAGTTATCACCTTTTACAGAAATGACAAGACAAATTTTTTTCTCTCTTTACCAAACAGGATGTATACCAGGATCCATAAATGTAAATGTGTAAGAGTAAATTATTTTAATAAAACTACTTATTTAGTTCTCCTCCTACAGATTCATTTTCATTATCCCTTGAATATTAGGCAGATATTTATTGAACTTTTCTTTTTTTCTTGATAGGTCAGGTTTTTAATATTGCAGAATATAAAAAGAATAATCAGATGGACAAAATAATACATTTGATTTATGTAGTAGTTTTATATTATTTTACAGATAAGGAAAAGAAAAATTAATTCCCCAAGAGGCATGTTTATAAGCAGGTTTAAGGGAGAGAGAGTAAGTCTTTGCTTGGAATAGATTCAAGGCTCCAAAGATTAAAAATAAGATTAAAAATATATTGCTGATAAAGATTTGCAAGTGGGTATCAAGTTGCAAGGACCAGAGAGTATGCTTTGTGATAAAGACATTTTTGATAAAGAATTAAAACTACAAAACAGTCAATTTCCTTTTCTTATAGAAATTGTATTTTATCTATGTTTATATAAAATATAATAAGAATAGTGAGGGAAAAGATAAATTTCCTATCATCTTATGTTGGCTCCATCACTAGACCTCGCACTTAAGTGAATTTCTACAAAAGCAATATAAAAAAATAAAAATAAACCTCCAATTTGAATGGACTCTTATCTGTCTGATAAATATCTCTATATGCCTATCTTCTTAAAGAAGTCCTTCTAAATCACAGGTTAAATAAGAAAGAAAATAATGAAATATACTTCTCTCAAAAGCATCACAGAGCTCCAATCTTTATATTCTCAAATCATACACTTCTCATTTCATTTTCACATATATATGTGCATATATATATATATGTTAACCTTTCCTTTTGTGACACTACTGCTATCATTATCAAAAATTCTTTTATTAAACATCAGTTGGGTAAATGGAAAAAGTACTTCCAGTAAAGAAAGAGTGTCTCTCCTTAGGGAGCTGACAACGTAATAGAATGTTGTTTGCATTAAAAGTGCAATTCTAGCTGAGGTTTTATTTTTAAATACCTAATAATCCAAATTATCACAAAGTTGAATTTACTCCCTGGTGGTATATTAGAAAGTTGTATTCACAAGGGCAATAAGTATGTTACTATTAGTTAAGTTTCCACTCAGCATAGGGCCAAATATCTGTTTCTAATTGACTTAATTAATACTTTCTTGTGGCAAGAAACATAATTTGAATATTTAGAAATTTAAAAGGCAAAACATGTTGGTTGTGCTATTTAATTTAAAAGAGGATTATGATTTATACAACCATATTTTATGACTACCACTACTTTATATAAATTATGTAATAATTTTGAACGGCATATTTACAAAGTCAAGTTCATATGTTATAAAAGTCACAATATAGTCGTCAGGTAATGTTGGATATGTATTTTTTGTTGGGGGGCAGGATTCATGTATGAGGCTACATGGCCTGAAGAAAGTACATCAAGAAATAACAGAAAAGGCAGCACTTGACTTCAGAGAAGAATCCTGAAATGAGGAGTAAAGTTTCACAATTAAAAATTATTTTTGCACCTTACTACCATTTGTTTGTTTATTCCTTTGACAAAATAATTATTTCAGGCTCGTAACTAAAACTTTGGGGAAGGAGTAAAGTTTCACTTGAGTATCAATAGCAGTGGTATGAAAGATGTCAGCAATGTATATCTTCCAAAAAGCTAGGTACTTTCAATATCCAAATGTCATTTCCCATTTTTCAGAATTATTGTGAAATGTTCTGACTGTCCAAGAACTTTCACTATTTAATGCTGAACTGGAACCTCCTCTAAATCAAGAATACCATAAAATAATATGGTTAAGACCCTAATCTTTGATTGGACAAAAAACCAAAGCCCAACAATATGCTGTCCCCAAGAACTCACCTCAAAAGCAAAGACATCCATAGATTGAAGGGAAAAGGATGGGGAGAAAACACGTCATTCACATGGATCTCATAAACAAGCAGGGGTTTCTATCCTCAAATTAGATAAAGTGGACTTTAAACCAAAGTTAATCAGAAGGGACAAAGATGGACATTTCATATGGCTAAAGGGAATTATATATCAACAAGACATAATAATCATAAATACTCATGCCCCAAATAATGGAGCATCTACATATATCAAGCAAACCCTTCTCAATTTCAATAATCAAATAGATGACAACACAATAATACTAAGTGACTGTAACATACCTCTCACCACTGCATAGATCCTCCAAAAAAAATAAATAAAACAGCTAAAGAAATAAAAAATGTAATTAATAATTTATACATAATGACCATATACAGAATATTTCATCCATCAATGACTGAATACACTTTCTTCTCAGAAGCACATGGATTCTTCTCTAAAATAGACCATGTCATAGACCACAAAGCAACTCTTGGCAAATAAAAAAAAGATTGAAATATTACCCTGCATTGTATCATATCCTAGTGGAATGAAACTAGAAATCAACAATAAAATTAAAAATTAAAAATAGAAGCTACTCCAACACCTGGAGACTAAATAACATGCTATTGAATGATCAATGGATAGCAGAAGAAATCAGGGAGGAAATAGAACAATACTTAGAAGTAATGAGAACACTGATACGATATAGCAAAATCTCTGGGACACTATGAAGGCAGTGCCAAAAGGAAAGATCATTGTGTTGAGCTTATACATTAAAAGAATAAAGTGTCAACAAATAAATGACCTAACATTACATCTCAAAGCCCTATAAAAAGAACAAATCAACAGCAAAAGCAGTAAGGAGAGAGAAAATAATTAAAATCAGAGCTGAAATCAATGAAATTGAAACAAAAAAAATTTCAAAAAAATCAATGAAACAAAAAAGTGGTTTTTCTAATAAATAAATAAAATTGATAACCACTTAGCCAAGCTAAAGAAAAGAGATAAAAAAATCAAATTACTAAAATTCATGATGAAAAAGGAAAAGGAATTAACACAATACAGGAATAATAAAGGAATTAACACAAAGGAATAATAATAATAAAGGAATTAACACAAAGGAATTAACTACTAAAATACAGATGATAAGCAGGAAATATTTTGAAAAAAAATTATACACCAATAAAACAGAAAATCTTGAAGACATTGACAAATTTCTGGAGACATATGACCAACCCAAATTGAATCAGGAGAACATACAAAAGTTAAACAGATCAATTTCAAGCTATGAAATTGAAGACATCATCTAAAGCACACCAACAAAGAAAAGCCCAGGACCAGAGAGATTCTCAGCAGAATTCTACAAGATCGTCAAAGCAGAACCAACACCAATACTCTTCAAATTATTCCATGAAATACAAAAGGAGGAAACCCTTCAAACTCGTTCTGTAAAGCAAATATCATCCTACCAACTAATACTAAAACCAGACAAAGACACATCAAGGAAAGAAAATTTCAGACCATTGATCCTGACGAACACAGATGCAAAAATTCCTAATAAAATACTGGCAAATCACATACAAAAACAAATCAAAAAGACAGTGCACCATGATCAAGTGGGGTTCATTTCAGGGATGCAAGGTTGGTTTAACATATGGAAATCAGTAAACATAACTCATCGCATCAATAGACTTAAAGAAAACAATCACATGATTATCTCAATAAATGCAGAAAAAGCATTTGACAAAATACAGCACCCATTCATGCTCAAAAACTAGAAAAACCAGAGATAATAGATGTACTCTTTCACTAATTCCATTCAACAGAGTCCTTGAAATTCTAGCCAGAGCAAATAGATAGAAGAAAGAGATTAAAATTATACTAATTGGAAAAGAAGAACTCAAACTATCTCTGTTTGTCAAGGACATGATTCTACATTTAGAAAAACCAAAACACTCCACCAGAAAACTTATAGAACTCATAAATAAATTCAGTAAAGTAGCAGGATATAAAATTAATACCCATAAATCAATTGCATTCCTATACAGCAGCAATGAATCAGCTGCAAGAGAAATTAGGAAAACTGTCCCATTCACAATAGCTTCAAAAAATTAAATATTAAGGAATCAATCTAACAAAAGAGGTGAAATACCTCTACAATGAAAACTGCAAAAACACTAAAGAAAGAAAGTGCAAAAACCTTAGAATTTGGAAAGATCTCCCATGCATTTGGATAGGCAGAATTTATACTGTGAAAAATGGCCATACTACCAAAAACAGTACACCAATTTCATGCAATTCCTATTAAAATGTCAATGATGTTTTTCATACAAATAGAAAAAGTAGTCATGAAATTGATTTGGAAAAATAAGAAACCCAGAATATCCTGAGCAAGAAAAGTGATGCAGGTAGAGTCACAATACTAGACTTTAAATTATACTACAGAGTTATAGTAACAAAAACAGCATGGTATTGTCACCAAAACAGACAGGAAGACCATTGGAACAGAATAGAAGACACAGAGACAAACCCACATAAATACAGTTATCTCAGAGTAGACAATGGCACCATAAACATACATTAGAGAAAAGATAGCATCTCCAACAAATGGTGCTGGGAAAACTGGAAATCCATGTAGCAAACAAGAATATCATGCTAAGTGAAATAAGCCAAGCCCCAAAAAACCAAAGGTTGAATGTTTTCCCTGATAAGTGGATGATGATATATAATGGGGATGGTGGGTGAGAGAATAATGGAGGAACTTTAGATTACATAGAGGGAAATGAGAGGGAGGTGGGGTATGAAAAATGGTGGAATGAGACAAACATCATTACCCTATGCACATGTATGATTATACAAATGGTATGAATCCACATCATGCACAACCACAGAAACAAAAAGATGTACCCCATTTGTGTACAATGAATCAAAATGCAGTCTGTAAAAATAAAAAACAATTTAAAAAATAAAAAATAAATAAAGGATTTTTAAAGTGCAAGAAGTAAAATCAAGAATTTAAAAATCTGGTAGAATCAAACTAAAATGCTTCCTCACAGCAAAGGAAATAATTAAGGATGTGAAAAGAGAGCCTACAAAAGGAGAAAATATCTTTACCATCTACACCTCAGATGGATCATTAATCTCCAGGATATATAAATAGAACTCAAGAAGCAACACCAAAAACACCAAATAATCCAACAAATAAATGGGCAGAAGAACTGAACAGGCACTTCACAGAAGAAGAAATATGATCAACAAACACATGAAAAACTGTTCAACATCTCTAGCAATTAGAGAAATGCAAATGAAAACTACACCGAGATTTCATCTCATTCTAGTCAGAAAAGCAATTATCAAGAATACTAGAAACAATAAATGTTGGTGAGGATACGGATAAAAAGATACCCTCATACATTGCTGGTGGGACTGTAAATTGGAGCAAATACTCTGGAAAGCAGTGTGGAGATTTCTCAGAAAACTTGGAATGGAACCACCATTTGACCCAGTTATCCCACTCCTCAGCATATACCCAAAGGACTTAAAATCAGCATACTATACTGGTGCAGCCACATCAATGTTTACGGCAGTTCAATTCACAATAGCTAAGCTGTGGAGTTAACCAAGGTGCTCTTCAACAGAGGAATGGATAAAGAAAATGTGGTATATATACACAATGGAATATTACTCAGCAATAAAAAAATAAGGAAATTATAGCATTTGCCAGTAAATGGATGGAACTGGAGACTATCATGCTAAGTGAAATAAGGTAATCCCCAAAAATCAAAGGCCAAATGTTCTCTCTGATATGAAGATGCTAGCACACAATAAGGGGAGGGTGGTAGGAAAGAATAGAAGTACTTTGGATTAGACAAAGGAGAATGAAGGGAAGCGAGGGGGGTGGGAATAGGAAAGAGTAGAATGAATCAGATATAACTTTCCTATGTTCATAAACAAATACACCACTAGTGTAACTCCATATTATGTAGAACCATAAGAATGTGAAGTTATACTTCCATGTATGTATAAAATGTCAAAATATACTACTGTTATGTATATCTATAAAGAACAAATTAAAAAATTATAAAAGTCCTGCACTTAGATAGGACTAGGTTTACATTTGTGAAGCTCCTTTTTAGCGCTGCAAACTTTAAGAAATTAGATAACTTGACTGATTTTTTTCTTCTTCTTTAAAATTGATCACTCTCAAGTGATGTTCACTTGTAATAGTACCTGAGAAATAGCCCTGCAACTCATAGGTCTATAAGAATATGTTTCAGGAAGGAAGAAATTATCATAATCTAATTGTGAAAGTATCCAATTCTTAAAGACACTGAGATCATTGGAGATACCATTGACATCACCATTCACCACTTCAGAGGAAGAAAGTCTGTTAAAAAAAAAAAAAAAAAAGAGATCTAGAATGGGCAGATTGAGGAATACCCTATATGTGAGTTGCTGGCAATGGTGAGCTTGAAATGAAGAGTTTCAAAAACAGAATTCAGGAACCCAGGGCCCACAAGTGTCAATTGCAGGTGGAACTCCCTGACAACTCAGGTCTAGATCCTGAAGTATACAGTGTTTGAAAGAATAAAAAGTTCATCTATACAGGCTACAGTGGAATTAGTACCCTACAAAAGGACCAGGCTTCAGGTAAGGCAAGGAAAGAGAGCACTTTTAAGGAAGTTAACAGATACAAGGGATCATTGAAAAAGTGAAGCTCCACAGGGATTTCAGAAGGAGGAAAGAGTGGGATTTGGGTCACTACAAGAGTCAAAGAGCAAGTGTTATAGTCCTGACAGGTCAGCAAAAGGTAAATGAGGACTTTGAGGTGAATTTTGGGTCTGACCATTAATGACTGAAATGAGAAAGTGGTTCCGGTCCCTAGTGGACAGACTTTTTGACTAGCCTAACCTTGCTTTATGTCACTTTGGGGCATGTTCATAACAAATTAACTTTTCTGTGTGAATAAAGGTTCTTGCTGAGCATTATCTTCAGCATTTATTTAGTCACTGGCTAAATAGAAAGTAAATTTTTGAAAAGCAGAGCCCCTCTGCTTATTCTTTTAAGTGTCTCACCTGTGAAGCATAAAATGTTTCCCTTCTCCCGGAAAGCATCTGAATTGCCTTGATGTTTTTAAGATTAAGTACTTACCATCAGAGAAAATAATACCGATGTTTTTCCACTTAGAATGGGATTGCACCAGGATAAGCTTATCAAAAGTTGAAAAATGTTGAAGTCAAAAATGCATTTAATACACACAACCTAACAACCTTCACAGCCTATCGACACAGTAGGATATGGGTTACCCTGAAAACTCACATGGATGACTGGGACTGGGACTCTCTGTTGCTTTTTAGCCTTATGAGAAGCATTACATCACATTTCACTAGCCAGAGGGAGAAATCAAAATTCAAGGTATGGTAGTGAATGTCTATCACTTTCATGATGAGTCATCATAGGTAAGGACTGTATTTATCAAAAGCCTTAGGTTCAATTCTTAACACCAAAAAAAAAAAAAAAAAAAAAATTTTAAATAAACTTACCCAGCAAGTATTTAATTTTAATTGATGGCATGAAACAAGGTTTGTGGAAAAAATGAAAGTAGTGCTAATATAAGTAACTATAATACGTAAATATTTAAAATGAATAAAATAATATTTTAAAATAATATTTTATTATAATCAGAATCCATCTACTTTGAACTGTTTAAATTTGGAAATGGCATTTTAAAAACTATTCAAATATTGGAAATACTAGGAATATCATGAGCCAAAAAGGCAAGATCTTGAACAGTAGAAAAATATTGTATACATCCTACTAAATATTAGAAATTAAATGAAGTAAATTTCGGAAACTAAATTTTTTTTAAATATTTAATAGTTATAAGTACTGGTAAGGTGACCTTAAGTCAAAAATGTTTAAATGGTCAAAAATTCTAAGTCTGAAATTATAGAATAATCAAATATCAGTATACTCATCAAAATTTTTTAAGAAGTCAATTTTAGAAAATACTGAACAATTCTGTATTTTTACAAGGCAAACATAAAGAATAATACATTTCATAAAATAAGAGAATGTTCTTCTTCCTGGTTATGTTTATTACCTACCATGTACAGGAAGTGTCTATGCTTAACTTTAGCACACTACTGCTCACAATCAAATCCAACCTGGTCTGTTTTTATATTTTTCTTGACAGGTTTTTGCAGTTTTTAAGGGTTGTAAAACAAGAAGAGTAAATGAAAGAGGAAGACCAGGAAGAGGAAGAAGAGAAAAAAAGAATACGTAACAGACATCATATGTGGACTTCCAAACTAAATATTTAATATCTGGCTTTTCCAGAAAACCTGTGCTATCTTTTAAGCATTCAATTAAAGATGATTTGGATTTATAGCAGATACTGGGAAATAGACAATGTAATGGATTTTTCCGTTTTAATAGGCTTTGCATGAATAATGCTACAAAGTTGTTCAATAACTGAAGGAATTTAGACTTCAGTTATCCTGAAGAATAATGTATGGAGACATTATATACATTTTACTCTTTGCAAAAATGAAAGATTGATTATATTAGCTACTAATGAGCCTGAAGTTGACTATTAAGATATGAGCAACTTGGAATTCAAAAGGATGACTGGGGAAGAAATACAAAATAGCTAAGGTAACTACAAAGTTTAGTGATCAAAGATAATAATCCATAAAGAATCACAGTCTTACTTGAGAAAGAGCATTAGTTGGGAATTAGGAGCTTAAAGTTCTAAAATCAGGTTGGCTGTTTTGATTTGGGGAAAATGCTATGTTTATTTTAGTGTCACTTTGCCAGGAAAAAACAGGAGGCTTAACTAAATTATCTTTATTCCCTTCTGCCACTAATATTCTTCCAGTAAACAACATTACTTCTCAATAAAACGTCCTTTCTTCAACCTTGATTTTTCTGTTCCTTCCATTTGAAATGAAGAAACCAAGCCCAGTCTGAGAAAAAAACTATAATTATAGTTGATTTCCTTTCTTCTCCTAAGCAGCCTTGAGGAGAAATCTCATGATTTACCATTAGAAACTTACCCTGACAAATCACTGTCTCAAAGCCTCCTGTGGGGCCTCTCTTTGGACCCCGCATCGTACTTTAATACCTCCCTGCCCATCCTTCCCTGGGGCCTGGACAACTCATGGTCTGCATCAGAGACATCTTTTCCATAAGAGTGTCTCTCACTTTCCTGTTCAGGTTGAAGTCCATCTTGATTTGCCTGGGGGTGTTACTTCCCATGAAGTTATTTCATGTGATGACTGGTTTTTGTTTTTGTTTGGTGGATTTTCTTCTAAAATCTATTGCCAAAAGCACTAGCCTTAAAAAAAAAAAACTTTCCCATTCTACAGAATGTTTTTCCTCTGGTCTTCCTCAAAAGAAAGAGAAAGGAAAAACAAAAAACAAAAACATTCAACACAGAACTAACTGCCACTCTCCTTTGTATTAACTGGCAGACCTACTGAATGTCTTGCTTACTTAAAGAACAAGCATATGGATCACTTCCATTCTTCCCATAACTATTCTTTCTTCATTCCAGTGAGGTCAAATTCCATAAGAATCTGACCAACACCCTGGGTAAGCTCATGACCCACAAATGATGGAGGCAAGAGACAGGAAGCAAACCTCAGATCAGCAAGCTTTCCTTTATTCTGCAGGGAGGTCCATCGATCAGGCACCCGATGGCCCTTTTTCTGGGTATGGAGATGGCCCACCCAGGGTTACAGAAGGAGTCTGGGTTTTATAGTTTCATTGGAGACTGGAGACATGCAGTTTGGACAACTGGGGGCTAGTTGTGCAGATTAACATTAACTTCTAGGAAGGTAGTTGTATAAAGGTTGAAACTCATTATTACCTAACACTCTAGTGTTATAGGATTGTTATTCTATCTCTGGGGAGATAGGAGTCCTGATCCCTTGGGATGAGTACTCAAATCTTGCCCATTGCTTTTGTTTCCCAAAGTTTTGATATTTGCTGTGCCTCCATTTAGGACTAATTTGCAATGGGAGAAGGTCAAAGTCCAGGGCCCAGCATTCAGTATCTGCCCCTTTCCTTCAGGGCCCATTGTTATTAGGAAAGGATTTACTGGGAGGTTAATGCTTGGCTGGTTTCCCCTCCCTCCTCCAGAGCTGCACATCTCTCCACTTTTCTTCAGGAGTTATCTTGTAGGAATATTATTTTCCATAACCCTTCATTAAGAATGTGACAGGTGTTCAGCTCAGCCACAGCCACTCCATGTGGTGGCCAAATAATGACTCCCAAAAATGTCCATTTCCCAATTCCCAGAAACCGTGGATATATTACCTTACATGGCAAAAGGGACTTTGCAGATATGATTAAGTTACGGATCTTGAGATGTGGATGATTATTTAAGTGGGCCCAATATTATCATGAGGGTCCCTATAAATGAAGGAGGGCCTGGATGATGCTACTCTGCTGCTTTAAAGAAGGAGAAAGGGGCTTCCAGCCAAGGAATGAGGGTAGCCTTTAGAAGCTAGAAAAGGTGAACATTCTCTCCTAGAGCTT
>JAJEJO010004862.1:390841-573006 GCA_020662805.1 Glaucomys volans | reverse complement strand
TTCATGATTCCTAACCATCTTCTCTGTTTGTTCGACTTTGTTTTCAAGATTAAATATTTTGTCTTCATTGTCTGAGGTTCTGTCTTCCAAGTGATCTATTCTATTAATTTGCTTTCTATTGAGTTTTTAACTTGGTTGATTGTTTCCTTCATTTCCTTGTTTTCTTCAAGGATTTCTGTTTGCTTTTTTCTCAGAACTTCTATCTCTTTATTGAAATGATTTTTTGCTTCCTGAAATTGCTGTAATAGTTGATTATTCATAGCCTGAATCTTCTCTCTTGTCACCTCATTCTCTTCTCGGATCATTTTAATTATGAACATTCTGAACTCCATTTCTGTCATTCCCTCTACCGTGCTGTCCTTAGGATCTCCTGATGCACCATCCAGGTTTGTTTGGGACACTTTCTTCCCGTGTCTTCCCATACTGCTCGTATATCCTCCCCTCTAGTAGTGCAAATCAGAGGGATTGCAACTTTTCTGTAAAGACCCAGAGCGTCCCTGCAGATTTCCAGCAACTCACCAGATGTTTGAGAGGTGCTTGATCAAGTGGTGAACCAAGCTAGCCGCTATCTCACCACCTCCAGGTTGGGAATGATCAATGTTTCTGGGCAGAGGCAACCAGGAGATGCCGCACTGTGTCCCTGGAGCCGCAGCACCGTGTCCCCAGGGAAAGGGGTGGGCTTAGGTCCGGGGGCTCAGAGAGGTCAAAATGGAGTCTCTCCACCAGGGAAGCTGGAGAATGGCGCCGACCAGGCCCAAATTCCCGCTGGGGCCGGCAAGCAGCTCCGCTCCCGGGTAAATCTCACCTGAAGCCACAGCGCTGTGTCCCCGGGGAAAGGGGTGGGCTTAGGTCCGAGGGCTCAGAGGTCAAAATGGAGTCTCTCCGCCAGGGAATCTGTAGAATGTTGCTGACGGGGCCCAAATTCCCCGCTGGGGCCGGCAAACAGCTCCGCTCCCGGGTAAATCTCAGCTGAAGCCCCACTACTCCTTTTTAACATACTTTACTATGGTTTTCCACCCAAAGCACTGGCTTCTCTTTTCCATTCTTCTTTGCTAATTCCTCCTATCTTTAAGACCTTTAAATGTCAGAGTATTCTAGGGTTCATTCATAGCACTCTGTCCCTCCTCTCACTCCCAGTATATCTCCTCAAATTTCACATTTAAAAGTACATTTCTATACATATTTGATGAATGAATGAGAGAACAAATATGAAATCCTTATGAAATCATGCCAGAATTAATCAGAATCACTTGTGTGTCTTTGCATAGGTTAAGATCCTAGGCAAAAGGGCTATGTACAAGATGTTCTGGCTGAATAATTTAGAAATAAAAATTAAAAACTCAAGAGTCAAGTGACCATAATACATATAATCTTGATTCCCATGCTTTAAATCATCTCTACTCATGTGTGAAAGTGCCTACCTGACATCTTTGGGTAGAAGTATAATAGCTCCAATTTCTCAAGTTTAAAATAAAACTCGATTCATCTTTTTTCCTTCACCATACAATATTTAACAACACACCTGACTCACCTACTCTCCTCTACCTTATAGTAAATGGTGCCCACCATTTAATCAACCAAATATCTAAGAAGCGTTCCTTTCTTTTTCTTTTTTTCCCAAATCAAGTAGTCTCTTAACCTGCAAAATAGATTGCTAACTCTGAGCACTTCTTACAATTTCTATAACTTCTTTGTGACAACTTTTCACCTCAATCTAACACATTTTCAATTATCTTTTGGACAATGTAGGTCAACCAGGCTTACTGTTACACTTACCTTTCAATTGTCTGTTCTTTAGACAGTCTGAAAGATCTTTCAATTATGGAGATCTCATCTCTACCCTGTTCAAAACCTCCGAAATCTTCCCATCATTTTCAAAATATTCAAAATTCTTACCAAGTTAGGGAAAGCTGTGCTTACTCTGAGTTCTACTTTTTTTTGGTATAACAAATATATTCTCATCATTTCAGATACACTGACTTTTTCACTGTGCCCCAAACACACTGAGCTTACTGCTACCTTGAACTTCGTTTATATGGCCTCTTCTGTCTGATGCTATGCTTCATCTTTCATATCTGATACCACTTTTCAGAGAAACAGTCCAGAACTAGCCTATCTAAAATGCATGCATATGGTTGCTATCTATACTTCTGTTACCCTGTTTCTTATTGTATTTACAGATCACCTTATTCTTTATAACATTACTTATATCAAAAGTGACCTTGTTGTTTATTACTTATTTTCCAGTGGAATGTAAATTCAATAAAGACAAGGACTTGTTCACAGCTATATCCCCAGTGTCTAAATTAATGCCTGGTGAGAAGGATATTTCCAATCAATACCATTGAAAGGAACACTGAAACAAACTTGAGGTTTACTGCTTGAGTTACAGGTAGATTTTAAAATGCAGCTTGCCTAATCTTTAAATCTGAATAACTTCAGTTCACAGTTTTACATTTAAGAAAATTGATTGATCTCAAATCTGTCTTGGTGTACTTCTAATATAGATAAATAATTCAGTCGTGGCTATGTATATATTTATGAATGAATGTCTATTCTAGATACTGAGTTTTTAAAATAATGATACCTTGTTAGGCAGTAAATCAGTAACTTTCAAACACTTTTGACACAATTCCAAATGCAAAAATTTTACAATTATGACATAATCGATGCCTGAGTTTGCATAATCAAAGCTGAGTACAAAGTTTATGAAACCTTTCCTATTCTTTTCATGTATGATATATTTCCATATTTTCTACTGTATTTTCTTCTATTCTACTCTATAATAATTTCATAGTATTTCATTTAAAAGTTATCTTCTACCTAATAAACTGACTTTAAGATTCATAAATGGTTTTAAAACCATAGTTTACAAAGTACCATAATAGCTTACAGGAGAATTAAGGGGAAAAAAAAGAATAATGACTGAAACAATAACAAGAAAATAAATGTCCCTAAATTAAAGAAAGAATTCTGAAGATGGGAACCTAGCCACACCTCACCACCATGTTTAATTCTTTAAGAGCCTAAGTAACAATGATGTCACCATGAACATGTTTGGTAAAACTTTCAACTACACAATTTGGTGTACCTAACACAAATTCAGGTCAAGGAATCACAAAATCTGTTATGCTTATGTTTCTAGCTCATTGCTTGCTGTTTAGTCACCTCTGAATCATGGAAAATATTTTACATTTTTATTTTACTCTAGCTTCTAGAAAACAAAGCTATGGAAGTGGTGTTTTAAATGCTATGTAAACAAGGACAACGTGTGGGCTTGATGACTGGACAAAGTCACTGATACATTTAGAGTAAGATGCACTCTGCACAAACCTTTGCAGAGTTCAGGAAATGTCAAAGTGAAATCTGCAGGCCTTGAAAATTGAACTGCTGAAGTCAAAACCACCATCTTCTAGATTTGTCTGGAGCATGAATTGATACAAAAAATCTAATGATAAAAATTACTCAAAAATCTAAAAGGATATTCTCACAAAGTAGAGAATCACGTGGGGGAAAACTTGGTTTTGGAGTAAGTTGCTAGGGGAAGATTATCAGAGGAGAGGTATAAATATCTTTTTAAAACAAACCCTTTGCTGTATTATGAATTGTATCATAAAGTTTATTATATAATAAAATCTCACAAGTTTTCATTTGATTTTTTGGGGGAGCGGGGAATGAACCTCCTACCACTGAGGCTACATCCACAGTCCTTCTCACATTAGACTCAAAGTTAAGATCCTCCTGCCTCAGCTTCTCAAGTTGCTGGGCTTACAGGTGTGTGTCACCACACCTGGCACACAGGGGAGTTTTTAGGAATTTTATAAATACAAATTTTTCAGAAATTAATTTTTTGTAATTTTTTTCTTATTATTTTTGCCTTGTAAAATCTGGAAAGCAATAGAGATCAAACAGTACAAGAATAGACATGTTTTACTACCAAAATAGAGCAGAGGCCTGCAATAAGTCCCTAAAACAAACACTGTCACATGTACACAGTGAACATGCTTCTTCTGAAATTCAATAACATATAATTCACAATTACATGTTTATTTTACATTTTATGTTATCCTATATTCCAAGCATGTATCTGAGTTATAGCAATGTAATGGATGCATACATCTACTTTTCCACAAGAAAGCTTCTAGGAAAATCAGGCAGGGCCAAATGTCAAGGAGACATCATCAGGTGTATTGTGAATTACATTTATCTTCCACTTTTACTGTCTTTGGTTCAGAAACTTTCATTATAGTAACACATCTGTTCTTCCTACCCTTATTTTTTTTCCTATGATGAAGGTGACATATAATCTATCTTGCCCTCACTTTTATTTGAGATGGTCCTGCTTTAGATTATGTCTGGAAGCTCTTCACCTAGAGTAAGATGAGTGAGCCTTGTCATTTTCCAAGACCCCCAAAACTGGATGGGCAAAATCCTGTATTACTATGGCCGTGTATTAGGAAACCTATTAATTCTAAATTCTTAAGGATTATCATTGAACCCTGAATTTTATCTGGTGATTTGTTGGTTTCTTATACATTACCAAGTGGGTCCCAATATGGGTGAGAAATATGAGTGTTAAACTTATAAATTTCCAGCATAGGCTGGGACTCTTTAATGTTGGATGAAATTTGGGCTCAAAATTACATACAGAGATGCTTTTACTGGGCCAGGACTGATCACTGCAGGTACTAGCTTTAGCAGCAGGACCCCTGGCATTTGAACTTGCAATCACTGCAGCATGGATCTTCTTCACCAAGAGAAAGCCTGTGTTTTACAGGTGAGTGGCTGCTTCACATAGCAGATGTGAAGATCTTACCAAGAGGTGGGACTGGAAACCTAAGTACATGCTGGTTTCACTCTCTCTACTCTGGAGCAAATCTTGAAATTCATGAGCAAAGTTTTAGCAAAAGAGAGCAACATTAGAGAGATTACATCAAAAAAGAAGAAACATTCGATCCCACTGAAAGAGAGACTGTTTGCCCATTTTACTGTTTTTCAGTCAAGGTGGATAGCTGGAGAGGTAAGAGAATAGAGCTATTTACATGACAGACTATAGACTGGACTTCTATATTCTATTTTTCTGTCTGTACAATTGAATAACAGGCTGCTTTGAAGCAAGGAAATTAAATTGTATATGCATTTAAAAAGTGTGATCAACATATTGAAAATCCTTAGTAAGTAATAGGTATTACTATTTTATTTATGCTAAAGAGGAATAGTAAAATTCTAGTTTAAAACTATTTAAAATTAAGCAAAATTATGAAGTTGTAGAACTATGTAGAACTGCTACCATATTTTTTAATAATGCTTCGAACTGTCTATGGTACCAATAGATAAAAACATAGAAGGGCAAATTTTAAATTCAAGTAGATGTCTTTTAGGTTTCATCTTATGAATGGTTTTGAATTAAGCTTTTGATTTGCTAATTAATCAGCTCTGTTCATAGGCTAACACTTCAGAGAGACAGACTATGTATTTAGGGAAAAGCAGTGATCTTATGAAAATAGAAAAAAAATAGGAGTTAATTGGGTTCTAGTTAGGCTGCCAATATATTTGAAGGAACATCATTCCCATAGCAATGAAAATCAAACCCACACAAAATAAAACTCATACTTTTTTATAAAGCTAATAAACAGTGGTAAATAAAAACAAGCCAGGATGCAGTGGAGTCCTGAAGAGAAGGTCCCTCCCTAGAGGCAAACAGAGAGCCAAGGAACTTTCTAGACCTTGGGGTGGGGGAGTCATATGCATGTCTGAGAGTGGGTGTATCTGTCAGAGCTAACAGCAAGAACAGAAAATCAATGAAGTCTTGAGAAGACAGTGTGGGGCAGCAGGATGGATTGGAATCTGAAAGAAAGAAAAGAGGAAAATAAAACATTTCAGCCCATTAATTCACTGTCAGTCTGTCTGTCTTTTTCTGCCTCTCACAGACACACACAAACTCAAATTATTACAAGAAAACAGTAGAAAAACGTTAGGTAGAGAGAAAACATGTCATGAACATTTCCACAATAGTTGAATCTAGGAGCCCTTTCGAAACTGAAATCTAAAAGTGGACCAAAAATAGTTGAAATGCTAGCCATAAAACTGCTTAAGTGCTCACAAATTTGAAAATGCAAAGGTTTTGGAGAGTAGAAGTGAGTCTTATCATAGGCAAATTCTATCTTATTAAAAATTAATTTGAGACCCAATATTACTCACTGTCACACCAGAAAATATAGGGAAAAAAAAAGAACTGTGTTCTCTGGGGAAAATAGCAAAATAAGACAAAAATATTACACTTACTTCCACCATTGTTTTACATATGATCTAAAGATACAATTTTATAACTATTAAGTGCTATACAAAGGAGGACATAATTAAGAATAAAAAGTAGACTATAGATCAGAACAACAGGTGACAAAATTCTTGAAAATGTCAGACAAGAGCTTGAAAAAAATAACTTTTTAAAGAAGGTACAAAATATATGGATTTGAAAGGGTGAGGAGATGGCTTATTTCACAATGGAAATGAAACATCTAACAAGAACCAGAAAATTATCCTAGAAATAAAAACACAACATGTTAATAAAAATCCATTGGATTAATTTCAATGAATTAGATATGGCACAAGCAAGGTAAAATTAACTTGACAACGGGTCAACAGAAGTTATCCTAACTTAATCATAGAGGAAAATGATTTTAAAAAGTAGAACATTTGTAACCTATGAATAAATGTCATCTAACATTTGTATATTTTAATTCTTGAATGACAGGAGTGATATTTTTGTTTGTGAAAACATATCATGAAAAAAATGACAAAACTACTGCTAATCTGAAAAAAAATCATACTACTTTTCTGTGAAGCATAAATAGTCCCCAAAAGAATAAATAAAATAAAGCATGCTTAGACACATCACAATTACATGGCTTAAAAGATAAACTAAGGCAGCAAAGTAGAAGATAATGCATACAATAGAATAAGCAAAATAATGATTTAGTACATTTTCTGTTGACCTGATTCTTTTTGACTTCTTATCCAAAAATAATCAAGCTAACCAAAAATGTAACTCAATTATTAATATGCTAAGTAGAAATACCATAGAACAAAAATCGAAAATGAAAAATTCTGTCAGAATAAAATCCTTTATCCATTGAGATTATTCACAAGAAAGTAAAGACTAAGGAAAGCTAAGGGAAGACAGAACCAGCAGAGCACTGCTATGAACTGATACAGGTAATGGCTGTACCTGAAAATTAATGGCTAACAAAAGAGTGCCGGAGATGATGATCCATGGGTATTATGAGAAACTAGGTACTTGTGGGTGGAGCAGTGCAGACCTGTAATCCAGGACTAAAACAGGAAGATTACAAGTTCAAAGTCAATCTGGGCAATTTAGTGAGACCCTGTATCAAAACAAAAAATGAAAAGTGCTGGGGATATAGCTCAGTGATAAATTGCCCCAGGTTCATTCAACCTCCAGAATGGAGGTGGAGGGAGTAAAACTATGTCCTAATTTCTTAATTTTTTAAGCACTATATTTAAAGCAAAAATAGTAGCACAGGTTGTGGCGTTTATAATACAAAAGTAAATTTATGATAATAGCAACGTAGGAAAAACTTACTGTTGGTTTTCTATCATTTAATGTAAAGTAAAAATAAAATAGATTAAGTCTCCACATCAATATTCTATGGAAATTATTTTTAAAAAACAAAGCAAGGATATATATCTGAAAACCAACATGACATAACATTGCAAAAATAGGAAAAAGGACAGAAATCTTAAGTCAAAAGAAATAAATGAAAAAAAATTTGATAAAACAGATTTTATTCAACCTCAACAATTATAATCACTGTAAATGAGCTAAACACTTTAATTAAAGTGAAGAGATTTCTATATTAGGCTAAAAGGAAAGATCCATTAACAAACTGCTTACAAAATTTTAAATATATTCCTGTCATCTTCTACCTGTGTATCTGCATTAAAGGCACTATATGTATGTGTGTGTGCATATGTGTATAAATATACATGTGTATGCATGAAATATATTACATATACTTGTATTCTAAAAGCATTACACATATTTATGTGAATTTATGTATTCACATAAATATGTATATACCTATACTTACTCATACATGTATGTCATTAATATGTGTATATATAATATGCATATATACATATACACACAAATAATGTGCCTATATTTGCAAATACACAGATGATAGATAACAGATAGGGACATACAGATATCAAACAAAGGTTCTAATATAGGAGACAGTATTTTAACTGAATATGAGGAAGGAAATTTCAAAAAGATAACAATATCAATACTGAAAAAAGAAATCTTAAATATATACAATACGGAGTTTTAATAAAGCAAAATTTAAGAAAATTAAAGACAGACAATTCTAGAGTTTTATATTTTAAGATTCCTCTCATAACATTTAAAATGTGTGTGTGTGTGTGTGTGTGTGTGTGTGTATGTGTGTGTGTGTGTATGATTTGGATACTATCTTAACCTGATTTTTATTGAACTCTGTAATGATACTGTAGAATATACTTATCAAGTACATATGATACATTTACAGAGAAGAAACACCAGGTGTTAGTCAGCTTTCTGTTGCTCTGAAAAATCCCTGAGAAAAACAACTTGAAGGGAGAAAGACTTATTTTGGCTCATGGTTGCACTACCCAGTCACCTGGGCCCATTGCTCTGACCACATGGTGATGCAGAACATAGCATGGAGCACATGGCGGAGCAAAGCTGCTCTCTGCCAGGAAGCCAAGAGACAGAGAGTGAGCGTGCCAGCCAGGAAGAGGCTGCAGACATCCTGTACCCTTCCAGGGACAATTGCCAGTGACCTACTTTCTCCAACTAGACCCCACCTCCTACAATCGCCACCACTTCCCAATAGTCCACCAACACAAGTCCATCAATAGATTGACTAATCCATTTGAAATCCAAACTCATGATCCAATGACTTCCGAGAAGTCCCATATGTGAACATTGCTGCAATCCAGACCAAGCCTTCAAATCATTAGCCTTTGGGACATTTCATGCCCAGACTGTAATACCAGATTGTAAAATGAATCTCAATAAGTGATGGAAGATTGAAGTCATACTGTGTATGTCCTTTGATCGCAATAGAATTTAATTAGAAATCAATAGCAAAAATGACTTAAAAATACTCCCAAATTAAAAGTCACAGGGAGGAAGGTATCCTTCCATAGTTAAGTGGATAAACTTTGGGACGTCCAGAAAATGGAATATTATTTGGCACATAATGAAAAAAAGAGTTCTCAAGTCATGAAAATACACAAAGGAAACTTAAACACATTCCTAAGTGAAACAATTCAAACTGAAAAGGCTTTACAGTGTATGATTACAGCTATCTGATACTCTGGGAGAAATAAAACTGTGGAAACAGTAAAAGATCAGTGATTGTCCAGGGTTATATGGGAGGGAGGGATTCATAGATGTAGCACAGAGGTTTGGTAAAGCAATAAAAGTATTCTGTATGATACCTTAATCATGGACACATGTCATTATATTTTTATTCAAATCCATTGTATAAGCACCACCAAGGGGGGACTCTAACTTAAACCATGGACTGTACATAAGAACGATGTGTCAGTGCAGCTTAACCAACTATAACAAATGTACCATTCTTATGGAAGTTATAGGGGGATATATGACGAGGGTGTTGATAATGGGGGAGGCTATGCAGGGGCAGAGGGCACATGAGCAATCTCTGTGCCTTCCACTCAACTTAGCTGTGAAGTCACAACTACTCTAAAAAAATTAAGCATATTTTTAATGGGTGATGCTTATTAACTTAACACTTAGAGAACAAACTGAAATAACTTGCCCAGAGATCCAGAATGCAGAATACTAAAGTTTTGAAGAACTTTAGAATGTCTCATATTTACAGTCCTTAAATAAACCCTATAGATTGAGATAGCTCTACAAAGTGTTCACTAAGATTTATAATTTTAGAAGAGTTTGGGAAAATCATCAAAATTTCCAAAAATTACTGGACAAGTTTGAAGCTGATATAGCAATTGAAGTTAGGAGAACTGTTTTTGCTTGTACCCTAGGAGAACACCTTCTGAAGTTTGCAGGAATGCAAAACAAAACTGTACCTATATCCTATGTACATGTGTGATTAACAATAATGATATGAATGTATATCATGCAAATCATAGAAATGAAAATTTGTACCCCATATCTGTACAATGAATTAAAATGAAATCTGTAAAAATAAAAATAATAATAAAAAAAGAAAAGCCTGGCAGGCAAACAACAGTCCAGGTTGGGTTTTGTGTTGTGATGTAGAGAATCAATTTGTTACATGGAATTTTCCATCTCTGGGATTAGACGAAAGTGAATTCTTTGAACAGTGGATGGTTTTAGCAGGCCGAGAATGCACTGACTTGAATCAGTGAGTATACAGGTATCCCCGAGAGAAGTAATACTGTAAAGTGTGTTATGCCAGAAAGTAAAGGAAAAGAACAAGAAGACATTCCCATTCACAAATCACATTAACCCCAAAAAGACAGTGAAGAGAGGGACTGAGTGCAGAAGCAGTTTCAATCAAATAGTGGAAAGACTCAGAACATCAAACAAAAATGCTATAGCAATGTCACCAGAAAAATGGGTGGCAGGAAAAGCAACGGCAGCTTCAGGACTTGCTAATGATGATATGACAAGTTGACACAGATATGGGATCATAGATACACCTTCTATAAAATTTAGATCTCAGAGACTCAATAATTCCACAGCCAAAAGCAAAAGCATTAGCTATTATTACGTCTCCAGAGTTGAGAAACAAAGGGCTTAAAGAGGAAATGGAAATTAAGAGGTTTAAAGACATTCTATGGGAAAGGCAGAGGCATAAAAGAAAGACACAGGTTTGGGCTGCTACCATTTTGAATTTACAAAAGTCACAAGGGGTCAACAATGATTTGAATGCCATTCTCTGAGAGATGAGAGAATATGTTATTTGTGGATTCTTTCCAGATATAAAAAATGTATTATAAAAAAGCAAACATAAAATGAAAATGTTTTCAACTGAGTTCTCATTTCATGCCAAGACTGATCAGCATCCTAGACCAGAAGGCTTTTCCTTCCCCAAGTCTTTATTATAGTCTTCTGAAATCCTAAGCAATGGGATTTAGGTAAGTAGTTTTATTTTAGGAAATTCATTTTTTTTCTAAAATTCTACTATTGGTGGTTAGTCAATTATCCTTTTGCTTTTATTCAATTTTTTTTTGTTCTTTTTAAAATTGAAGATGAAGAGAAATTTGACCTGGACCCAATTTTCTGAATTCTACAGGCAGTACACACATTCCTGAGCTCCAGCCCAAAATCAGGCATCAGGAAGACCTCAGCTCACCCCAACCTGGAGAGTCCTTTAGTATAAGACTGGGCAGAATTCAACACTGGAATTTTCAAAGAAGTTTCTTCTCACTCAAACTTGTTTGGGGCAGGGAACCATTTAATTATAAGGGTGAGAAAATTGATTTTGGACTTTAATTTCTTTGGTGTTTCAGATTTAACATGTGAGACTTTAAAATTTCATTTCTCTCATTGTAGAGGTGATGAGCACACTGGACATGCAGCTAGACAGAATGTAGGTGCAAAACAGCACACACGGTCAATTTTCAGCCTGCGGTGCAGAGTAGCTGGAGAGATAATTATGAACCACTTTAACACATTTCAGAACCTTGTAACAAAATCAGAATTGCATACAAGTGGTGTCAGAGAAATCCATCCACAAGAGAAATGGTGGGTACGGAGGGAGCAGCCTCTCAAATGGGGAATGTAATTACAGTCTGTCCATCTTCTCTCACATAGAGCACAGCACACGGGGCTAGCTATGGTTTAAGAAAACAAAGAAAAATAGTGTTAAAGAATTTAGGGCTGGGGATATAGCTCAGTTGGTAGATTGCTTGCCTCTCAAGCACAAGGCCCTGGGTTCAATCCTCAGCACCACAAAAAAAAAAAAAAAAAAAAAAAAGAATTTAATTCATCTCTGGATGGCAGAGAATGGTCCATTTGAATTGCTTCCTGTTCTTTTATTCCTCTCCATGGAAGGAAATTTGGTAGTTTTTCCTTCTGTCTCACTCCATTTCCAAATTTCTTCATGGATCTAAACATGGTTGGTGACAAGATGCATTTATTTATTGTCCTTAGACAGGGAAAGGATGGGAGCAATAGTTTACGTCAGGAAGGAATATAAGGTCTCTGCACCCTGTAATACAGTGTGCCTGATCCAAACACTGTTGGGAGAATTACAGATTTATTTTTCTTCTAAAAATGTTGTGTTCATCTCTGTACAATGGAAAGTTTAAGATGGTAAATGTGATGATATTGAAATTTACACAAGAGATTAGAAAATATAGACAAAATGGAAATGCTCAAAAACTGAGTGCATCAGGAAATGTCTTTTTAAATTTCTGGACGTTTGAATTGCAATATGCTATTAAACAAAAGGGAAGAAATGAAAAGGAAGAGGGACAGCACACTGCACAGTAAGAAACATTGATGACAGACTTGAATCTGTTTTATTCCTAATCTATCTGCAGTATACTCAATAAAGCATCGCTTCAATTCTATGATTAAAGGCATTTCAAATATCAACCCATAGATGTAGCTGTTAAATCTTTCTCAAGAGACAATTTTAGACATGTTTATCTTAGAAGGATTCCATTATTTTACATATTTTTTGTCTTTGCACATCACATTAAGATGACAGCCTACTAATGATGCATATATGATTAACTAAGAACATGTGCCATATGGAGTAATTGACAGTGTTTGTGATCATTAAAAAGGTAGGCATTTAACAAAGTAGCTACAGGTATAAATTCATTCCTCTTTAAACAAGAGAAAGTATTTTCTATGTAGCAACAGGAATGACCATTAGAATTTCTTTTAGGAGGACTTTTTAAAAATTTTATTGTTTTAAATAAAATCCCAATCTCTCAAACAGAACTTTAAATAAAATTTTCATCCAGTCAGAGAGAATGCATGTCACATCTCATCTGCTCTGTGAATGAGATGGGAAAATGACTCTCACTTTTTATGGTTAACATATGAAGAACCTGGGGAGAACTGCACATTCACGGTACAGGAAAATCATGCTGCCGTTTTTAGAATACTGACTCACTACAATGAGTCGCAATCCAGACTCATTTCCATGGTGCTCCATGACAGTGCCACTTGGCTCATATTTAGTTCAGCAACTCTTGCTCTTAGAGGGAATGTACAAAATTCAAAACCCAGAAACTTTCGCAAAGAAGAAAAATTTAAGAAGCTGTTAATGAAATTCAAGATAATACAAACTCTTTGAAGCATTATTTTCAACTGCTGTGTTTAAAAACACCAGTTTTCCCACAGTTGGTAGTTAGAATTTCATCATAAAATACTCCCGCAAAAACTATTTAATTTTCCACTACAGGGAGGGAGGGTTTGATCTCTTATTAAACATTTTATGGAAAAGCTTAAAAGTGCTTTCAATTATTTATTGAATTGAAATTCAGGCCTTCGAAACTGCTGGCATCACACACACACACATGATATTATCAGCCCACCGAGGGCCATTAGGTCATAAAGCGCTGCTGGAACAACATCTCTGGTACAGCTGCTGGTGCTCATGCAACTTTTACTACAGTTATAAAGTCATTTATTACATTTCCTTTATGATGCTAATGCATTGTGGTCTGTTACTTTATTGATCCCACTGTGATAAAGACCGAAATGTATGATATTGTGCAAAAAATTCATACACACACACACACACACAGACAGACAGAGAGAGAGAAAAGGAAGGAGACCTGACAAGCACCCGTTGCATTAAAAATTAACAAGGGATATCAAAAAGGACATATCCTTGAGGCACATTTTAGCCATTGTGTTCATTGGTCCCCAGAGGATTATTTTTTAAGTTGCTCTTTGTCAAAGTACACAAAGGATGATAGAAGTATCTGGGTTTTTTTTCTTAATTATAATCATTGTGTTAGAACACAATTTGCACATCACTAAGAGGAATAGTAACTACATAATACCCAAATAAGCATATGAAAAGGAACAAAGTCATTAAAAGATAATAAAGTCCTTGGACCCAATGGTACCCATAATTAATAATTACATCTTGTTCCAATTTTCTGCACTTAACTCTCCTTATGATACGATTGTACATAAAATGAAGCTTCCAATTGACGAAAAAGACCAATTATATTAATTAACTGTCACTGCTTTGTACTAAAATTTACTTAGTAGTTGACACCTACAACACTGAAATTCCAAGGGGAAGTTCATGCCCAGACTGGAGTCCTTTTGGGTGACTGATTGATTGATTTTCATTTGGATCAGAACTACAGCTGTCCTGCTATTTCTCCATGCTTCTTATCTTTTACAAGGAGGTAGTAAGGGGGAGAGAAGATTGATACAAGAATAACCAAAAGACTAAGTGAAGCAATCATCTTAAGTAGTTCTTGAAGCTCCACACACTACTATTTTTTAATGATACTTAATTTTCCTCAAAAGACAGTCAAAATCAATAGATGGGTAACATTTAAGAAAACTTGACATTATGTTTTTAAATTATACCAACTTTAATTCTAACCTCCAGTTTTATCCTTCTAACTTAAGTACATTTATATCTTACTATCACTCTGGCTTATAAAGTTGTTATAGCAATAGGATAGATAAATTTTAACAATGGGTCTGAGAATTAACATACCACCCCCAATTACCTCATATGGACATCAAATCTGGGCTCTGAGAAACGGTTTACCTGACTGCCTCATTTAATTAAGAACTAGAAAATTTAGTTTCAGTAGCATCTTTTTTCATGTAACTACATGCTGCCTTCTTCCTTCCAACCTGTTTTTAGTCTTGACATGAGCACAGAAGCAGGAAAGGGAACATCCTCCTGAAGTTTAGAATTCCTAATAGAGATGAAAAGGGAAGTCACTAGAACCTTGGGCACTTTCTTCCTATGGCTATAACATGTAGAAAGCAGTACAGTGTGAATTGTCCCTGTGTCTTGGATTGCTATTTGATTAGTTAGAATAAATTAAGACTCCTGGTCTTACATATTTATCTCAGAATGAACCAGTGTTCTAAGTTTTGTCTTACACATTGCTATTTATGAAATAGAGATACAAATTAAAAAACGTATATGGGTGTTTAAGTTAAAAGAAATATGTATTCAGATAATAAAATAACTTTGATCATAGTAGAAATACTTAACATGAGTCTACCCTCTTAAATTTTTAAATGTATAAAATACAATTTTTTTTTTTACTAAAGGTCCAAATTTGTACAGCAGATCTCTAGATTTCTAGAGATTATTCATCTTGGATGACTGAAACTTTTTGCTCCTTGATTAGTAATTACTCATTTCTCCTTTGCCCAACCTCTGAAAACCACCATTCTACTTTTTGCTTCCACAAATTTGACTGTTTTAGATTCCTTATATAAAAAGGAATCATGCAGTATTTCTTTTTATAATTGTCTTATTATATCATATATGTATATGTATTATACATATATATATATGTTGAAAGATTTTACTACAGTAGAACAAATTAATATATCAGTAACCTTACAAAGATGTCCAATTTTCCCCATAATGGAGTAAGAGCAGCTATGTTTTCATTCAGCAAAAATCCTAAAATTGTTTTGTTTTATAGTGCTGAGGATGGAACCTAGAGACTCTTGAATGCTAGGCAAGCACTCTACCACTGAGCAATACTCCCAGACCCATAATACATCATTATTAACTATTTTTTCATTTGTACCTGGATCTTTCACCTTGTTCATCCTACCTAGGTATTTGCTACTTTGCATTATTGGAACATTTCCTCACCCTCCTTTCTACTTCTTGTAATAACTCTTACTCTATTTGACTTTTTAAAAATCCCACATGTGTGAAATTGGGCATTATTTTCTTCCTGGATTTGGCTAACTGCACTTAGAATAATTGCACTTAGAATAAATGTACTTAGGGCCATCCATGTTGTGACAAATGCCAGGATCTCCTCCTTTTCTAAGGCTGAAAATATTTTAATATATATTCAGGGTCTTTTGTGGTTCCATACAAATTTTGGAATTTTTTTTTCCTATTTCTATGAAGAATGCCATTTAGATTTTGATAAAAATTGCATTAAATATATATATATATATATTTCTTTAGGATATGTTAACCACATTAATTATTCTCATTCATAAGCATTGAATATCTTTCCATTTATTTATGTCCTATTCAATTTCTTTCATCGATGTTTTATCATTTACAGGGTGTAATTCTTTTACCTTTGGCTAAACTTATTACTAAGCTATTTTATGTTATTTATTTATACAGTTATAAGTAGGATTTTCTTGATTTCTTTTTGGCTATGTCATTATTTGTGTATAGAAATATGGATTTGTGTTTATTGATTTTAAATTCTACAACTTTATTGAATTCATTTATTTTCTGTAACATTGTGTGTGTGTGTGTGTGTGTGTGTGTGTACAAGTGTAGAACCTTTGGAATTTTCTTCATAGAGGATTTTTGTTGTCAGCTTCGTGTCACTGTGAACAAAAGACCTGACAAGAACAACTTAGAAAGAAAAGTTTATTTGGCTCATGGTTTCAGAGGTTCAGTCTATGGTTGACTGACTCCGTAGCTGAGCCCATGTAAAGCAGAACACTGGAGCAAACAAAAGCAGCTCCATTCATGACAATCAGAAAGCAGAAAGAACTCGGCTCACCAGGGACCACATGCAAACCCCAAAGGCAGCCTCCAGTGACTTACTTTCTCCAATCACACCCTACACCTTACAGTTACCACTCATTCAAGTGGATTAATCCATGTATTTATTAGGTTATACATTTCACCTCTGAACATCCTTATATTGTCTCACACACAAACTTTTGGTGTCTACCTCATATCCAAAACATAACAAGGATCAAGTCATCCACAAATAATTTTACTTCTTCCTGATTCAAATATTTTGTTATAGTTGTGTGTTACCTGATCTCATCATTCTTGGTAGTATTTCCAGTACATGTTAAATAAAGTGATAAGAGTGAGCATCCTTGCTAAAGCAATCCTTAGCAAGAAGAGCGAAGCAGGGGGTTTCACAATACCAGACCTTCAACTATACTACAGAGCAATAGTAACAAAAACAGCATGGTATTGGTACCAAAATAGACAGGTATATCAATGGTACAGAATAGAGGACACAGAGATAAACCCGCATAAATATAGGTATCTCATACTTGACTAAGGAGGCAAAAACATGCAATGGAGAAAAGACAGCCTCTTCAACAAATGGTGCTGGGAAAACTGGAAATCCATATGCAGCAAAATGAAACTAAACCCTTATCTCTCACCCTGTACAAAACTCAACTCAAAGTGGATCAAGGACCTAGAAATCAGACCAGAGACTCTGCACCTAATAGAAGAGAAAATAGGTCCAAATCTTCATCATGTTGGCCTAGGACCAGATTTCTTTAACATGACTCCCAAAGCGCAAGAAATAAAAGCACGAATCAATGATTGGGATAGAATCAAACTAAAAAGCTTTTTCTCAGCAAAGGAAACAATCAGCAATGTGAAGAGAGAGCCTTCAGAGTGGGAGAAAATCTTTGCCACACACACTTCTGATAGAGCACTAATCTCCAAAATCTACCAAGTACTCAAAAATCTTTACACCAAGAACACTAATAACCCAATCAATAAATGGGCCAAGGAAATGAACAGACACTTTACAGAGGAAGATCTACAAGCAATCAACAGATTTATGAAAAAATGTTCAACATCCCTCGTTATAAGAGAAATGCAAATCAAAACCACCTTAAGATTTCATCTTACCCCAATTAGAATGTCTTTTATTAAGAACACAGGCAACAACAGGTGTTGGCAAGGATGTGGGGAAAAGGGTACACTCATACATTGCTGGTGGGATTGCAAGTTGGTGCAGCCACTCTGGAAAGCAGTGTGGAGATTCCTTAGAAAACTTGGAATGGATCCACCATTTGACCCTGCTATCCCACTCCTTGGCCTATACCCAAAGGACTTAAAATCAGATTGCTACAGTGATGCAGCCACATCAATGTTCATAGCTGCTCAATTCACAATAGCTAGATTATGGAACCAACCTAGATGCCCTTCAGTAGATGTATGGATAAAGAAACTGTGGTATATATACACAATGGAATATTACTCAGCCATAAAGAAGAATAAAATTATGGCATTTGTAGGTAAATGGATGATGTTGGAGACTGTTATGCTAAGTGAGATCAGCCAATCCCAAAAATCCAAACACCGGATGGTCTCACTGATAAATGAATGATGATGCATAATGTGGGGGGGAAGGGTGGCAAGAATGGAGGAAGGATAGATAGCATAGAGGGAAGGGAGGGGTGGGGGCGGGGTGGGGGGTAAAAATAATAACAGAATGTGTGACAGATACCATTGCCCTGTGTACATGTATGAACGCACAGATGGTGTGACTCTACTTTGTGCACAACCAGTGAAACAATAGCTGTACTCCATTTGTGTTCAATGAATCAATAAGTAAATAAAAAATTAAAAAAAAAAAAAAAAAAAAAAAAAGAGTGAGCATCCTGACCTTGTAGTAGACCTTAGAGGAAAAGCTTTCAGTTTCTCTATACTGATGTTAGCTACAGGTGTTTCATAAATGGTCTCCATTCTATTAAAGAATATTTGTTATATGTTGTTAAGTTTTTATAAAGAAAGGATATTAAAATTTGCCAAATTTTCTTCCTTTACACTTATTAATATGATCATGTATAATATGATCATGTCTTTCAGTCTGTTAATGTGATGTATCACATTAATTTGCACTTGTTAAACTGGCAGTGCAGGTCAGGGTAAATCCAACTTGATCATGTTGTATAATACTTTTGGTGTGTTGTTGAATTTGATTTGCTAACATTTTGAGGTTTTTATCTTGAGTAGTCTTTGTCTGGTTTAGGTATCAAAGTGATGATGGCCTTGTAAAATGTGTTAGGTAATATTACCTCCAGCTCTGCTTTTTGGGGAAGAATTTAGGAAGTAGTGGTATTAAGTCTTTGAAAGTTTGGTTGAATTCAGCTGTAAAGCTATCTGGTCCTGAAAAGATTGTTTTGTTGGGAGGTTTTTAATTATTACTTCAATCTCTTTGTTATTGATGTGCTCACACTATTTCATACTGTCTTGATTACTATTGCTTTGTAATATATTTTAAAATCAGGAAAGATGAGCTTCTAGCTTTATTCTTGTTTCTCACAATTGATCTGACTATTCATGGTCTTTTGTCCTTACATATGAATTTTTAAATTCTTTGTTTCCATAAAAACTGCAACTGGGATTTTGATAGTCATTGCATTGAATCTACAGATTGCTTTGAGTAGTTTGAATATTTTAACAATATTAACATGTATGTGTAATATCAATTTGTGTCTTAATTCCTTTCATCAAATTTGCACAAGGTCTACTGTTTTTATAAATTACTAGCAAGGTCATTACAGTAAGTGGGAATGAAGAATACATTTTCATACTGTAAATTTTAAATAAAATCATAATATTTTTAAAAAGAGCACCATGGGTAGGTTTTCATGTTTCATCTCTAAGTTACAATTAATATCAGAAACTTTTTCTTCAATGCTGAAGAACAAACCCAAAACTTCATGCAGACTAGCTATAAGTGCTTTACCACTGAGTATATCCCAGCCTAAGAATCATTATAACAGAAGAAATACCTGAACTTAGAATATAAAGTCCCTAAATCATTGTATTTAATATTTACATTTATGAAACAGCAATGATAAAGTCAAAAGAGATAGGTCTTAAAACAATAGTATTTACTTAGTATGAATTCAATACATTTTATTTCATCATGTATTTGTCAATAAATGTGTGTATATATATATTTGTGTGTGTGTATATATATATATATATATATATATATAAAGTGAAATTTCATTTATTATTTTTGTGCTTAATAGATTTTTTCTAAACCAGAAGACCATAATAGAATAACATGCTTTTCTCAATATCATGTGAGAAAACTACATATTTTACAAAATAGTTGAACCTTACTATTTTATGCCAATGATTCTCAATCTTCTTAGTTCCATAAATTTTATATGTCCACTTATTTGAAGGAATTATATAAAAATACCAGAATATAATTAATTTTATTTTGTGTCACAAAATTAAATCAAAGCATTTTAAGTGCGATGAAGATACTGTAAAGTATTGACTTGTTCATGAGATGAAACAATTTCCTAATCACTAATCAGAAAAGGTGACTAGTTTAGCAAAGTATGGTATATGTTTCTTTATAAGGATAATTTTCTCTATGTAAAAATCATTATAATATTCCTTCTGAATGCATAGTTTATTTCTTCTGACAACAATGAAAAAACCCAAACCCCTAAACACCAGAGCACAGATTCAAGCCCATAATTATCTACTCTAAGACTCTCTGTACCCACCTATGAACTTATTTTCATCTGGATGGTGACTGTTTTCTTTCTTTTATGGTACTGACTATAAATTAAACTTATTTATTTGTTGTTTACTTTTTATTATTCATTTTATGCTCTAAAGGATAATCAAATCTACATGAAGGGGAGATAATATTTGATTTGATCATAGTTACATCCCCACTGACTGATGCAGATCTATTAACAGATATTGTTTGAATGAACTGAAAGAATAAATCAATGGGTATTAATGCTATTTAGATTACAAATATGGCCAGTAGGACTTCCTGTGCAGTCAAAATCATTATAATGGATATTAATAAGTTACATTGGATATGTATGTTACTAGCATTTCATTAGTTTTCAAAGGACACTCATTTGCATATTGATTTCTTTGTGAATCATAAATATATGTAGAGTGCACTGTTTTAATAAAATGGATAAATCTAGAATACATAAATGTACTTGTTCCTAAATGAAAAGATCCACTTTATACACATTCATTTAGTGGAGGAAATTTATTATAGACCACTAAAAAGGATCTAGAAAGCTACAAATATTACAAATCTTGCCATTTTAACCAATTGTACATTCCTTTTTCTGCCTATATAAAGCAATAATTTTTTCTTCTCAAAAATAGAAGATATGTTTCATTGTACTTATACACACCAATTTTTTTTTATTACCAAACACAAGGGAATGAAGGTTCATATCTCATAGTGCTCTGTTTAGATGCAGTCTTGCAAAGTGAAATTCTGCTAGTGAACCAGTGACTTCATTTATTGTTTGGGTCAGAGCATACTTAAATGGTCAAAGTTAGTGAGAAAAAGCAGCAGCATTTACAGCCCTAGAAACAGACTGGATGAAGTTAGCAATTTAAAAATCATCTCTCAGACTTTAGACTATATAAGAAAGTATCCTGTAAATTCAAATAAAGATTGACAATTTGGTGGGGGGAGTGACTTTTAACAGAAAGTTGCTCTGTTAAAAATAAATTTGTTAGTTTAAATATCCTAAAACACATTTAAGTCACACATATTCAACCTTGCATACAAATTACTTATGTTTTGTGAAAAATGGGTCAAAGATGCCTCTAGAAATGCATGGATTTGTAAAATGTGGAAATGGGTTATCCTTCATCCCAGGAAGCCGAGGAAAATTAAGGAATGGCAATAGAGGGCTCAATCCCAGTTGAAATGTTGATGCAATCTAGTCCAACTCATTATTTATAGAATTCCCAACTGCTTTTAACTACATTAAATTTTTAAGTTGTGTTTTTATAAACTGGATCATATGTCATGTTTCTCCATATGCTTCTTAGCAGGCACATCGAGCTCCTAGTACTTGTTTAGACAAACAGAGCCCTGTGATATGATTCATTATCAAATATAAGTCCTAGGTCATTACCATGTCTTTGCTATTTGGAAAAGGGTGCTAACACACTTGATATAAGGTGACAGAGTAGAATTAGATGTCTGTAGTTAACTGAAGACTTAAAAAATACAATGCATTTCCAGAATCATAAGTAGTTGAGAATTACTGAGGATTAAATCCCTGTATGAAACTAATTTCAGAAGCAGATGGCTCTACACAACTTTGATGGCCCTTCAGTTTCTTTATTGCAAATAAAATACTTGCTAGGTTTGGTAAAACAAAAGTAGAGCACAGCTGTCTTATCAGTATGTATTTTGAAAAGGATGCTTAACCAGGCTTTAAGCGATGTGACACTGTTAAAAAAAAAAAAAAAATCCTGCCCATTTGTCATCCTGTGTTGTTACTGAATATAATATGGCCCAGTGATGAGGCACCAAGCCCTGGGGCTCCAGGATTGATACATTGCTGAACAGTAAGTGCAAGCCATGGATATTTTCAGGGAACCAGGATTCATTCTGACATGAAAGAACATAATACACAGTGGTATAATAGAAATTAAAGTTAACTGCTGTGATCCTCAAGAAAATAGAAACTATGGTTTTTCAGAACTTTGATCAGATTGTCTTTAGATTATTTCTGGAAATTGTAAAAATAATGCCCTGTCTAATCAGTAAATTGATCTTATAATTTGTAGTCTCCTAGATAGTTCTCAGTTCTTTACCCTGGTCATATTCTGTACATCATTCTATTAGGAATCATACTTGACTCCTATTTTGAACACTTTTCTCCCATGATGGATAGCGAATTCTCTGAAGGCAGGAACCGTGTCTTTTCCTTTTGTGTAGCCCCAGCACCTGGTACAATGCTAATTGCTTGTTAGTTTATTATTAGTGAATAGTTAATGGAACAATAAAATACAGTATTGGGTTTCTCATTCAAACATGTAGATAAAGATAAACATGGAAAGAATAGGATAGTCATAAATTCTTGTTGATGACTTTTTGGTTTTGGTGGAATAAAATACATGGGCTGTTTAGAGATAGCCAGATGTATCATAGTATCAACTACTTTGAGGGTAACAAAATCAAAGTGTTATTAAGAAGAAATACAAATTTATTGAAAAAGTGTCTAATTACTTACATACCTATAAAGAATAATGATTTCATAATTATATTATTTTTCAAAATATTGTATGTGCTATATGTTCTGGTCCATAGAGTTGAAGCTTTAACCTGGCTGCTGCTCAAAAAGACAAAACATTTGAAAATAAAATATGGTTGTTTCAGAGCAGAGACCCAAGACAGAGTAAACATTTCTGAATAGGACTGTTTGGAAGCAGCAGTAACATATTTGGAAAACTGCTCAAGGGTTCATCATAGAAGGAATAACCAAGGCAATACAGGAGGTCAGTTCATCAAAGAAAGAAGAAATCAAAGCAAATTGCATGCTTCTTTCCTCCAGTAGAAATAAAGGGAAACGACCAGATGTAGTAAGACAGGGATGCCCAAAGCTCTATAACTCACAATCCTCTTGGAAATTGTTGTATGACATGTAATACAGAAGCTATTTGAAGAAAGGAAGTATTTTCTTTTAGATCAGATACATCAGATTATCATAAAATGCTGCTCTATCAAGGTCATGGTTATACAATATTTAAGACATAATTAAAACTTCATCTTTATCTTATATACAGGGAACATTAATAATTTAGTTATAAACATGAAATGACAAGTTGAAGAATACATTTCAAAACTGACACAGTAAATAATATTTAGCTTAGGGACCAAATGAATATTAAATAATGTATTAAAGTCTGTTCATTATGACATCAAAAATAGAGCAAAAAACTACCTTTATGTTCTAAAAATTGTAATTCTTATATTGACTGATTTAGAAATTGACTGATTTTGGTGAGAGTAGATTTTTCAAAGGACAAATATGGTCCTGCCACTCACTCCCCTCATCCACTCCTAGTTTATAACTCTCTCATGGCTTGGAATTGCATCAGGACAGTGAACCCAAAAGAGTGTCTACAGATGTCTAAAGCCCTGGTGACTTTGACCTGTTAGTCCCATTTGCCATCACACTTCCCTCTACCTCTCCGCTCATCTCTTGGCTCCTCAAACATCCTCATTCTTCCCTTTTGTAGGGTCTTGGCAGAAGCTTCTTCATGATATGCTGCCTACCACAAGCTCTTCCTGTGGTTGGATTTCAATTCAAGTTTAACTTCTTCAAGGAAAACCACTCCTGACCCCAGTGTTTTTCACTGCAGTTTTTGTGCTCATACAATTGAATTTCTTTCTCCACCATACTCGCACCACAGTTTGTAATTATACTTTTATTTGTGTGGTCTCATTCCATTTGTCTCCTCCACTAGAGAGTAAGCACCAGGAGAGTGGGGAACCTGTTGTATTTCCTTCTTGATTACTGACCAGAACCTAATACAGTTCCTGAAGCATCTTAGGCACTCAAATATTTACTGGAGTATGCATAAATGAATCAGCTATTGTATTTTTTATGTTTTCTGAGACCTGTTGATTTTTTTTAAACAGAAAAACAATATTTGCTTCAAGTGGAAAAATGTACAAGGAACAAGAATCCTAAAATCAGAACATGAAACCAATTGAATGAAGAGGAATGGAATATTAGGAATAAAGAGGCACTAATACCATTAGACACAAGTTGCAAGACTTCCTTTTGGAAACTTACTGCACAGAATGGCAAAGGAAGTAGCCCACAAAGTGCACGTAGGAACAAAGTGAGAAAAACCTGAGACACTAGTGGGTAACATAAGGGACAGGAAAAGATCATGCATGCATTATTTCTTTTTCAGTCCTTAAGATTTCCCCCTCTCTATTTGCTGTGCTGGATCAAATATTTTAATATACTGGGAGAACTTTACTACAAAGTGGTAAGTATCTGGACAGCCTTCCTTTGAGGATTCCCATGTCTTAGTCTTCTTTACTATTTTGTTCTTTTTCTCTTTATATCTAAGCATTTTATAGCTAACCTACTTAGAGCTGTTAATTTAAATCTGCTTTCAAGGTAGTTCCATCATTTTATGGTTATTATTATTTTTTTGTGGTAGAAAAGCAAACTTGTTAATTAAAATAACTGCCCTCCTCGCCCTTTTTTCATAGATTTGTTAATGGAATTAGATGGTTTACAATAGCCCAGCTGATAAAATAATGTCAAGAGTATAATAACTCTTTAAGGAAAGCAGCAATGGTGTGAAGTTGAAACAGGGAGCTCATAATAAGAGTACAAGCTGAGTGGGAGTTCTAAGATATGAGACTTATCCATCAGAGGTCACAGAGAGTTAGCCTATGTTATAGTGTTAAAAAAAATCAAGTTTCTAGAAGAAATGTTCTTGGCTTCTTAACTATATCTCATTGACATATAAAAAAAATTCTACTTTGAGTTGTCTTTAAAAGGTCAACCTTTAAAAGCATTGGTAATCCTATTAATTATTAAATTTTCCTTGAATGCTAGGTGAAGGGTATAAGGCCACGCCTACACTTTAAATTTCTCAGGCAAATTCTAGCCAAGACATAATTAAAAGTTTTACACTCATCTTGTTCCATGTATGTGGATGTCTTGCATTTCACCCCTTCCCACACAGTCCGGAAAGATGTCATGCCACAGAGTTCCTGAGAAAATAAGGGAAGAATTTGCATATGAGGGTAAAAAGATTAAAAAAAAAAAACTACGAAAAATTACTTTTCATTTTCTTGGAAACTTAGCTAGTATATTATGTAGACTCTTTGGAGCCAATACTTTCTGTAAAAACTCACAAGAGTGCATGTGATACTTTTCCCAAGAAGGTACCATGTTTAGTAAATTTGATTTGAGGTTCTAGCCATAATTCTTGAGTTTAGAATACATTTGACTTTAATGGGTTATTTGTAACTGTCAGCTACTAATATACAGTGTTGGGGTTGCACCTCTCTCTGCCCCAACACTTGTTTCCTGTTTAATCTCCTGAAGTCACATATCACACTTCAGTTCACCTTCATGTTGCTGCCTGGTGAGCAGCTACATACGCTACCTAGTACAATATAACACACAACTTTCCCTCCACGGCTGATATGATTTAGACTTAAATGAGTTATCATACATAAAATACTTGTTACAGGACTGATCTATAATGAGAATTCAATAAAAAGTCATAATCATTATTTCAGAAGAGAGAATATACAGGTGATATATAAGAACTGCCCAACTGAACAAAAACAATTTTAAATCTTTTGCAACTTTTTGCTTATATACCATCTAGAATTAAGAGAATCCTCTTCTACTTGTGGATTCTGTACTTGCAATTCTCCTACTCCCTAAAACTTATTTGTAAACCCCAAATCAGTATAGCAGGACTTTTGCAGACATTCATAAGCAGGCACACAGTGGAGAAAAATTCAAGTTGCCTGATGTACACATTCCCAGCCGAGATCAAAAAAGGTGACACTATCTCTTGTTTCAGCTCTCATACCTTAAGTCTCCTGTCCTCAGTGATGCATGTTTATTGCCTTGTTTTTCTCATTTACATGATTTTTATTGGTTGTTTTGCCATTTAAAATAACTCCCAAGCACAGTCAAAAGTACTGACTTATGTTTCTAGGTACAAGAAACTATGATGTACCTTAGGGAGAAATCATATCATTAGATAACTTAAAGTACATGTTATAGCATTGATGTTTGTGAATTTAATGTTAATGGATCAAAAGTAAATATTGAGGGTACATTTAAACAGAAGCACTCCTAAAACAAGCTGTGTCCATTGGTTAGTGATATGTTGGAACCGAGGCTCAGAGCAACCTAACTGATTTGTCCCCTAGGTACAAGTGGTTCAGTATTCACTTAGTCTTTGTTCATAGCAATTTTGTAGATCATAACTACCATAAGTAACTAGAATTGACTGTAGTCAACATGACAGTGTGTGTTTAAAAATGGTTCTTTAATATTTCTTGAGTAAAAGTGAAAATACTTAGAGAAGTAAATAGGGAACAGAATGAAATTTTTGTGTCATATAATGTTTGGATTTTTTTTTTCTTTTTTAGGAGGTTGGAAAAGTAAAGTTGGTTTTGCTTTCTGTTTGTTTAGGGCAATTTTCTAGAATCTACTACCCCCCCTCCAAAAAAAAAAAAAGGAGTGAAAAAAATACTTCAAGTGCTTCATACAAGGAAAAGATGTTCCAGGTATGGGGGAAATTTCAGAACTGAAAAGTTGAAATCATGGTTGAAAGGGAAGCAGAGATTAAGGGCTAAGAAGTATAGATCCCTACATGAAGCTGGATAGTTGAAAAGAGAACCTAATGTCTGAGAAACAGAAATCTCATTGTGGGAAGAGAAATAATATGGAATAAAAGAGCAACATAAAGTAAAGACCTAATTTTCAAATACGAAGAAAATTTTATGAAAAACCATGAATATCTTATAGGATGAGGGAACTCCTTGAAGACTGAATTGTGTAGTATAAACATCAATATAGCAAAGAATAAAGACTCCTGAGTGAGTGCTTCCCTATGAGGTCATAACATTGTTCTCTAGTTTTCCATAGAATTGAAAAAACCTTCATAAGTACAACTGTGTAATTGTGTGACTTCTATGCAAAGGCTGAGAATGGGGGCGAGGGCTGAAGGGGGAATTTAGTTAGATTATTTTATTAGTAAAGAAATTCACTGTTTTATTCAAGAAATACCTTCGGATTTCTAGTACTGAACCTTGAATTCTTGAGATGTGGGGGTATAGCACAATAGAAACGGCTAGATTGGTGGTGGTAACTCTTAAGAATACTTGATACCTACAGTGAGAATTCAATAAAAAGTTAGTCATAATTATTATTTCAGAGAGAGAACATACATGTAAATACTTCAATATATAAGAACTGCATAATTTTGGCCAAAAACATTATTTTTAAATCCATTTCTAACTTTTGGCTTATATTTCATCTTCTGCTTATATTTCATGTTGTGTTCATAGCAGCTTTGGAGAAAGAATGAAATCTGTTATGATTACTATGTGACCACTGAAGTTTCATTATATGGCAAAGAGCAAAGTGATTATTGTCCATGCTGAAGCCAAGTTTTGTACATTAGACATTAACAAAACCAGTCTTGCTTTGAGGACAACACTATTCATATAATTATCACAAAATAGGAGCTTTGAGGTTGTGAAAAAATTGCCTATTTTAGTCATACAGTGTAGGCTTTCTGAAAAACCTTAAATATGTTGAAATGAAATAATGAACCTAATCATCTTCCCAACAGCATAAAACCAGCCTGTCCCAAAGAATCACAGGGCATATGATTACACTAAAAATAATGAAAATATTAATGATAATAATGCCTCTTTAGATGGCAGCTAGTTATTCAATTACTAAGGGCTCCTGCACACAAACTCTAAATTACTTATTTTTAAAAAAGTCCTCTAATGTCGTCAACTATTTTTATAGCTTGGTCTTCAAATTTCTAATGAAGTCTAATCATTGTTGTAATTCCAAGCATCATTATTTAAAACTCACAGTGGAAGTCTGCATGTTAAGATAAAAAAAACATGTAGAAATAGTACTGAATATTTTTTTCCAAGCAAACTTGATCTTTATCAGAATTTCCAGATACGAAGATATATCATTATATTTTCATTTCACATTTTCAGGTGTCTTTCAGTTCTACTCATATTTATCAGCACTTATTTTTTAAGCATACACACATGAAGAATTTTAATCCAGATACACTAAAGAAGAAATAAAGGAATGATTATTTCCATTAAGTCTGGCATATCTTTTACAAAGGGAAAAAGTCTTCTCCAATGCGGAATATACTTATTCCTCTGGAGTGATGTGGTGCTAATTTGCATGTGATTCATGAAGTTATTCAACAGATACATTGACTTCTACAAGAGAGTCACTTTCCTCAAGGAACAACGAGTCTGATGGGTCCTTGTGACCCCCAAACACAAAACAGCAACATTCCAACATTGGTTATCTGAGAAGGGTGTAAAGAAAAAATGAAATGTGTCTTGAAAAATAAGTAGGAGCTCACCTGGAAAAGCAAAGACATTCTGGCAAGAGAGAGTACACAGAAGGCAGATTTAATAAATACTGTATCTGCCTAGAAATATGTTTGGAGCTAGACAGAGAGAAATGTTGGAGGTAAATCTTAAGAGAAATTGTAGTGTCAAATTGTGAAGTGCCTAGTCTATCAGGTTGAGTTTTAAGTTTTTCTGTAGCCAATGAGAAACTGTCTGAAATTCCTGATAGTGGGCATCCCATTATCAGATTTCTGCTCTGGGAAAAACAGAAGGTAATATCATTAACCTCGGTATGAAATATTGGCAGTATCTAGATTAAAGGGAAGACTAGGCTCTATATTGTCAGTAGTGCCATTTTCTTCAAGTCCCTATGGTGTGAACATTATTTGCTATTATCTGGGAGCTCCATCAAATATGACAGAGACTACTATGTGTCTGATTTTCTTGTTTTCCTTTGCTACGGCTTTACTGTATTGTCTTTCTATACCTTATAATAGGTATCTGGGTTTCAATGACTATTACTCATCCAAAATATCTTCAGTACTCTCCAAACTCCAATTCGGATATTGTTCACCAAACTTTTCCTATCATTATATGTCAGTCCTTCTATTCCAGAAATAGCATTACAGTTTACCCAAAGATTTTAATAACAGAAATATCCGAATTATAAAAAAGCAGCAAACAAACTTAATTAAAAGAAATACCTAAATGGCACAGAATCAGAAGTGAGAAGGACTCTTGGCTAGACATCCAATCAGCTGAAAACATTTCACTTACTTGCTGATGGTCACCTACACAGGAAGAGCAATATGGCTTCCCTGTAGATGCCCTTGGAATTCAACAGCTAGTTTAGTTGTTGACATGAAGAATGAAAACATTCATGACATCACTGAACTCCTTGAATATATCCCTTGCTCCAAACAATATTATTGGTGGTTCAGACTATGTCTTATGGGTGAATACTTCAGTTGCTTAGATAATTTTGTTACCTGCATTTCACGGTAAGACCTGCTAATATTGAAAGTAGCTTTTAACAATTGTCCCCTGTGATGTTTTTCTAACGTGTTTATGCATACCTGCTGGGTGAACTGTTAGACTTGAGCATTTTTAAGGATTCTAACTTGTGACATATCACTAATGTGTGTATTTATGCATATAACAGAGAGTTGTTAATGGTATAAGCATTTATTAGGGCTTCATACAAAGATATTTTTAACAAATGCATATAATTATTTGCAAGTCCAAATGTGTCAGAAAAATACAGGTTAAAATCATTGTTTATATAGGTACGTGCAAGGTTGTATTCATATCTCAGGGTAGAGCAGATTTTTTTTTTTTTTCCCCTGAGAGTGCAATTCTGAATCAGGAAGTTTTTAATTTAAAAACTCAAATATTCAAGGAAAATAAAATTTAGGTATCCGAGACAACTCAAACTGTTTATAAATGTTTTACCCAAGACAAATAATCTAGAGAACAAAATGATGAAAATATGTACTTTCTCACATGAAACTCAAACTAGGAAAGAAAGAGCTACATACAAAATTAATTCTAATGAAAATAAACATGGAGAATGGTATTGCAGAAATATAAAGTAATGGGAAGGTGGAGAATAATTAATAATTTTAAAATTCTATTTATATAGATTGAAGATCCAATAAATTTTAGTTTGTATCTCCAACTTATATATTACTCAAACAGAATCACTGCAAATTTCTTGGGCACCATGAACCCAAGACCTGTAATTATTTCTTCACATGTACTATTCTCTTTGTAAGGTTTATTTGTTCTTCCTGGAATATGCCTCTCTCTTAGTTCACTTATCGAACTTATATTCATCTTTCAATATTGTCTTTTAACAACCCTGAAATCTATAAACACAGTAGAAAAAAATTTTCTATATTGATTTTGAAAGTTATGCTACAGCAACAATCCCTCCAACCTCAACAGCTTCTCACACAAACCACACAAGTCAAACAAACCCTATGATATGTGCCAAGAAAACTTGCTCGAGGCACTTGAGAACCAGGTAGATGGGGGCCCCGCCACGCTGCACCTATGCCACCTGGAATACATGTCCTTCTTGGTCACTAAGGATTGTAGGATGATTTTTCTATGGTTTGTCCTAGCAAGAATATTCTTTTCTATCACTCACAGTGAACAGAAAAGCTCTCTAGGCAATGGCAAGAAATGGTAGTTGTAACATCTGAGAACATTCATTTGTGGAGTTATGAGAAGGCAGACAAACAACATGGAATAAGTTTTCAGTTGGTGGAATTCAGCAACTCAGTAGCCGAAAAGTCTACAATAGGAAATGATGTCCATCTTAAAGACAGTGTACTATAGAACTGATTCAAAAGCACTAACTCTGGAAGGACTGAATTTAGGATACCAGAACGGGACAAATACCCAGAACCAGATTCTAAGGTACAAATTCCAACAAAAATATTTACTCCTCAAATATTTGACCCAAATAAAATCAAGTTCCTTAAAGTATAAATTATGGTCAAAATAGGTCGTAGGTCATGAAAATCTAGGTTAAACCTATGATCTGGAAAAGCCTATGGGAAGGAAAGGCAAAATCAAAATGCCCATGCTGTGGGGTAGGGAAAATATAAGACTTAGGAATCTATCAAGCTGTTGTAACCTGAATCAACCTTGCCGGCAGGAAGACATGACAGAGGCATATAATTCTGGGGGGAAAAAAAAAAAAAAAAAAATCAGCATTTTCAATGATTGTATAATCCTAATGTCATTTCTACTTAATTTATTATTATGTATCACTTACAGATTAATAATTCATACTGGACTACAATGGTTCCAATGTACTCAGTTGCAACAGAATGTGTTGAACCTTTCTGTTTTGGTGAATTTTTTCAAATGTTAATTGTCTTTTTTTTTTTTTTTAACCTTATCCTAAGTAAAGGTATAGCAGTTTTTCAGCAATGTATTCAACTTCAGTGTTTCTCTTTGTGTAAACTATGCTCATTTCGAAAGATAAAGTCTGCTAATTTACAAAATGACCCAGCATTCTTCCTCTATCCCGTGACTCCTACAGGAGGTCAGACTCATCTCAACCATAAGATACCGAAGCAGCTCATGTGGCCAATTCTTCCGCCTATAAATTCATAATATGCATGCTTCTGCACTGACACTGAAGGTCTTGACACAGTGACAGACTTTTTCCACATCACTAAGGATTTTTCATGCCGTGTGCTACAGTGGTTCATATTCCTTGCAGGAAATGTCCTGCCACTTCAATTAGTGAAACAGGTGACACCTTGCTGACATTTCAGCAAACACCTAGGACAGTTAGAAATAGAATTAATCATGGTCTCTTGACTGAAACCAAGAATTCCATCGTGGGTCTAATCCATGAACATCTTGAAACAAACTTTCAAAAGACAGTGTCTGGCCTGGGGTTGTAGCTCAGTGGGAGAGCGCTTGCCTGGCATGTGCAACACACTGGGTTCGATTCTCAGCACCACATATAAGTACAATAAAGGTCCACTGACAACTAAAAAAATTGTTTTAAAGACAGTGTCTAAGATATTTCTTCCCTGCATTGTTAGGTATTGCAAGACATTATTTCACTTCTGAAAAATGCTGTTTGGTATACTTTTAACTGCTTAAAGAGTCCTTGAAATCAAGTACTTTTGAGGATTAGTATTTATGTGCATATATACATTTTGCATGTGTATGTGCGCATGCATATGCAAAACCATTTCAGTACATGTCACTATGATCCCACACTGGCAGTTGCTTAAATGATTTCTCTACAGCCAATTTTGTCTCATCCCATCCTCACTCTTCTATACTCCATGCTCCTTACAGAAGGTAGTTTTCTTTTAAAAGTATAGATGTGATCATTAACCTCTTGCTTAAAACAATTTGATGGTTTCCTTTGTTTTTAGGATGATTCTTAATATTTTCCATCTTCTGGTCCCTCTTCCCCTCTCGCTTTCTTTGCTCCACCACACTGACTGTTTGAGGCAGTCCCTATTCTTTCTCAGGTACTGTATTCATGTTATTCCGATGATTAATATTCTTACCCATTACCCTTTGTCAGAAAACTCCCCCTTTGCCTCAACTTATTTCCTAAGAGTGTTTTCCTGAGTGTTTCAGGCCCTTCTTGGTTCTTGGGCTCAGAAGAAAAACACAGATGCTTTTGCATGAACTTAAAGAAAACAGTTTCAGGTCAAAATGTGATGTATTCCTTCCTTCTCTGCCTTTCCCAATCCAGAGTTGGATCTTTGCATTTCGAGGTTAGCCCCAAACTGGAATTACAGGTCACATCAGCTCTCCCACAATTCACATGCTAAAATCCTAACCCTCAAGGTGATGGCATTAGAAGGTGGTGCCTTTGAGAGATGATTAGTTCATAAATGTGAGCTGTTCATGAATAGGATTATGGAAGCCTGAAAGACCTCTTTTCCACTTCCCACCATGTAAAGACTCAGCAAGAATGTATCATTTATGAAGCAAAAAAAGAAAGAAAAAGGTATCATCTGTAGAGCAGAAAGTAGTCCCTTACCAGACCCTGATCTGCCAGCACCTTGAATTTAGACTCCCTTGCTTTTAGAATAAGAAGAAATAAATTCCTGAACCTACAGAACTGTAATTTTTTTTTTAGAAACTATGCAGTCTGCAACATTGTTATAGCAGCCTGAACAAACTAAAGTGGCATTTTATAATTATCAGATAACTATTCACCATAATTGAGCAAGTTTTCTATTTTTAGACATTTGGGTTATTTCCTCTCCTTTGTTAATTTTTAAATAAGGTATCTCTATATATATGTTGTGTAAGTCCTAGTCTGCATTTTGGATTATTATATGTCTAAAAGTGGAATTACTGTGTCATAGGCTATGAATCACCCCTGAGAATGTGACCCAGTGCATATAATTAAAGGTGATCCTAACCCATCCCCAGGAGATTGTGAGAGTAGAGTGTTTTAAACCTCTAACCCTTGAAGGGGTCGAGATAGGTGGAGGTCTTGAGCCTAGAAGCTGGTGGTCATTAATGCAGATATAATTTCCTCTTTTCCTGCCTGACCATTATTTAACGTAGTGATTTCTACTTATTCCATTTCTTTCACTAAATAGTTGTAACTTTTAACTTTTGTTTAAGCATGTATCATGAGTTTCTAGATATTCAAGATACCACTTTGTTCATTTTATGCTTTGTATCTATAAAGTACGAAGTTCTTCTTGCACCTAAGTATAGATTCATTTTTTTAATTTCTAGAGATACTTGAATTCATTCAATTTAGTCTCTTTTTGATAGTGTATTTAATTTTATGACTGAAACCCTTTATATCTGTCTTGGCTAGAAATTATATATGAACACAATTGATAGAATCCCAAATAATGAATTAAAAAGAATAAGGTTTTTCTCTTTTATAAAACAAGTCTAAAAGTAGATAATGCAGGTCCAAACTGCCAATGTACTCTCAGCAATCCAAATTTTTTCTCCCACTTTGGGTTTTCTGATTGCGTGACTTTCTCAAGGTTTCCTCCCATTCTCTAAGATAGCTAATAAATTTTCAGCTATGCTTATGTGATCTAGGTAGTTGGAAGAAGGAAGAAAAGGCAAAAGGGATTCATCTGACTAAGCCAGTTAGCTGCCTTGAGGAATCTTCTTAAAATACTGCCCTTATTTAGGAGACCTGCAACACTTTGCATACATATCAATGGTCGGAACCTAGTTCTGTGCTCAACCTCTACCACACAGACTGAGACATGTAATACTTTAGTGGGATTTATCAACAGCAAAGTAAATACATAAACTATCAAGATTCTGTAAGAAAAAAAAAAGAGGTCTGGAAAGCATACTCAATAGGCAAGGAGCAATCAGATTTTTTTGTTGTTGTTATTTAATCTTTCAAAAAAGATTAACTAAATGGCCTCAATAAAATTGTGTAATGGTTCCCTGTGATATATTAAGGTAACTATGTTTCATTTATTTTTCTAGATTTTTAAGTAGTGTCTTTCAAATTACAAAATTAACATCTCCCTACTCCATACTGTGATTCCTTTTATTATAAGTTTAAAAATTCATGACCATTACATCTTCGCTAAGAATTTACTTCAAACACAGTAAAATAAAACACTTTTATGCATTGTTTTTCTCTTAAATTCAATTTTGTCTGAAATTAATATGACCAGCATGACTTTATTTTTATTACTTTGAAAATTATTACCTAATCTCAAATTTTTAACATGATATAAGTAACTTTGCATCTCATAAATAGTTAGGCTTTATTTTTAAGTGTATCTGTGACTTTAGCTTACATATGACTTTGAATCATTTAAATTTGGTTTCAGGTTGTAGCTGCTTTTCTGTTCCTTTGTTTTATGCTTTGGTTGTTTTATGTTTTCTTACTGTTCTTCTTTATTTTATATCTTACAATGTCAATAAGTTATGCTTGGTTTGTGTTTATCTTTTCATTAATTTTGAGATACATATCATGATTTTAAGTTTATTAGGATATTATACCAAAGCATATATTTAACATGCATTAGTGGTACTTTTCAAATATTAATCAGTACTCTTTTAGGTGAAAAATGAGGACATTATATGTCTCTGTTCAACTATTCAAAGTGTGTTTTATATAATAAAGGTGAAAGTTGTAAGTATGCTAAAGAAATATTTTTATATTTAAATTTATTTCTATTTTTCTTAGTTCTATAGATATTAATATATTTTCTAAGCCATTCGAGATGAGAATACTTTTCTGCTACTATTTCCACATGGACGATTGCTTATAAAAAAATTCTTATTGAATTCTCCTTTCCCACTTAAAATATCTAGGTATATTCTTTATTCAAGCTTAATATTACAAAGAAGGTAATCTAACATTTGATAGTTTTATTTTTATACTGAATAATGCTTTTGATAAATTTCTTTTTTCAGCTTCTTTTATTATTGAAAGATTAGAGTTTGCATTATTTTGATGCACTTAGGTGAATTCTGGAAAATAATGTCAACATCAACTACCTTTATTTTAATACTATAGCATTTCTAATTTACCATCCATACCAACAGGAAACTGAACAAACTTTTTCAGATTATGTCATAAAGTATCATTTGTTGAAATCCTATCATGTATGATAACATGGTAAAGTTGGAGATTATTTCAAGTGAAGGAAACCAGTCACAGAAAGATAAAAACAGTACTGCCCGATCTGACTCATAGGTGAAATCTGAAAAAGATGAACTCTGAAGTCGGGAGTAAATGGTGGTTTCCAGAGGCTGGAAGAGTAGGGAGGCAGGAGGGATGGAGGAAGATTGACAAATAGGTACTAAATTACAGTTAGATTAGAACAAGAAGTTCTGGTATACCATTGCATAGTGACTCTAGACAACAAATTTGCACTGTATATCTGAAAAAGCTACAAGGAAGGATTTTGAACAATTTCACCACAAGCAAATAATGTTTGAGGAGATGTTTAACTTGATTGAAGCATTACATGATGTATTCATGTTTTGAAAACATCCTGTGTTACCCCATTAATCTGTTTCATTCTTTGTTTTTTATGGATTAGTTCAAAATAAGTTTTAGAAAAGACTGTCATTTGGCAGCATAACAAGTTTAGGCTTTTTATTTTACTTTAATATATGCTGTTTGTTTTGGGCAGATACACTCCAATTTGCATGCCCCTTGAATTATTAATTCTATCTTTTTGTTGTCCTGACCATCTGTAATGCCCAGTAAAAGACAATGATAGAAGTTGAATACATGTGATCGTGCATCACTTTGTGTGGGGGACTGACACTACATGCAAAGAGCTTTAACTACAGATGGGAAGAGTTTTTTCATGGATCATACACTTGTAATTACAACTCAAAAAATGCATTTCACCAGGTCCAAGTATCAGATATCAGTCAATAAACCATAATGAGAGGAAGACTGAGGGCTTTGTCGTTGTTTGTTTTGCTTTGCTATATGTTCCGAAAATAACCTTCAAGGGAAAAGGACTACAATCCAGGGAGTACTTTGGCTCAGTTTTCCAATCCAATCTCATTAACATTCTGAGTGGTAGCAGAGCATGTAGATTGAGTATGACCCTTGAATCCGGACGTGAGTCAAGTAAAATATCACACTTGGTTCAAACTCTTCACATGTAAAATGGAGAATTTAATAAGTATTTCACAGGGCTAGCGTAAGGATTAAACCTCCTATCAAGGCTCAAACACTCAGAACAGGGCCTATCAGAAGTGTTAGCTGTCATCACCAACTTAGTCAGAAATCCCCCCAGATCAAGCCAATTACTCATTCAGTTCTGTTGCATTTATGATTGGTCTTAGTTTTTATTTGCTTTCACGTGTATCTACTTAGAATTAAGAATGACTGCCAGGACAGATAACCAGATAAAACTCCAAACCAGAATTCAAAGGATAACTTCGGTTACTTCAGAGATGCAGGTTACTTACATTTTATCAAGAACAGACAAGCCTTCTCATATATGTATTTTCTGAGTGCATTTCTCAAGGCTGTGGTCACGTAACTGCCTCCTGCCACTGAAGATTGAGCAACCCTCTAGCAGACACCAACATTTACCTTCAAAGATTTACAAAAATTTAATGCCATCCCTGACTCAGCTGCTTCAATTTTTCATCAAATAAACACACAAATTAGTAAAATAAGAGAATTCATTTAACTGTAAACAAGTTCTATTTTAACTTTTTGTGCCTAAAAAAATTTCCATCTGAAACTAGTAAAGAATATAGTGGGAAGAAATAATACAACAAACTTGAATAAACTCACTTAACTTTGGCAGAATCTAAAAGTAAAAATAGCAAGCATATGGATTTCATTTTTTAAAATACACAAGAATTAAAATTAAAAGGAATAAAGTGCTTGGCAAACATGTTTTTTAATTCAACAGATGGATGGTTTTTCTACTTTTGCTGATAAAAGAAATTAACCTAATGAAAATATGCATTCTGCCTTAAGTTTTGCATTTTCTTGCATTTCCATGAGAACTTAAAGTCCCTTCTGGCCTCTTCAGGTGTTTCAACAATAAAGATTTTATTTTAATGCTTTCTTTTTTCTTGGCAGACAATACAGAATATATCCAATTATGCATTATTTTATTAAATTTTAGAGCTCTACTAGCTTAAAAAATTATAAAATTATAGCAGGAACATTTCAAATTACATATCTACACCAAAATTATGGATACAAACAGAGCTCACCACATTTCAAAAACTATCCAAGGCTCTTACGTTGAAATTGTGATACTTTCACTGTTGGTATTGCATAATGTTAAAGTTACTAAAAAATATATTGAATTTTCATTATTTGATCAAAGAATGTAAAGTAACTCATTCTTGATCTTTCGATAATATCTGCATAATTTGAAATCTATGACAATAAAAGCAATTAAAATAAGTACAAATATAAAAAGATCTTTCTCTAATACTTTATAGGATTTTTCAGATTTTCAGTCTATTTCAAAATGTTATATTTGCTAGACTCCCTTTGCCTGCCTCAAAATACATGCATTTCCCTTAAAAACTAAGCTTCAATTAGACTTCATTTTGAAGTTATGCTGAATTTAATAGAGGTGTATAGTGACTTTTGGTCAACTATTAGACAAAATTGTGGGTTAAATTATAAGATAAAGTTATATACATATGCATGATATAAAACATTTTCAATGAGCATGTTCATTTTCAATGTTATATGTTCCATGTCACTAAAAATCAAACAATTGTTAAAAGACAACTTTATCATATAAAACTAGCAAAGATTTAAACAAAATAATAATGTTCGCAAGAGTACATAAAACAAATAATTATTGATAGTGGAAATTTGCTCTGGTGCAATCTATTTTGGACACCCATTTAGCAATATCTATCAATAATCAGACACTTGAGAATTTAGTCAACAATTTGGATAAAGATGCTCTTTTATCAGTATTGTATAAAATCCCTGGAATTGACCTAAATGTCCAAAACATTAGAGTATCTAATTAAATCGCACTTTAATTTCATAATATTAGAAACTCACATTTGTATACCTAAGAACTGCAAATGTTTTTGTTATTTGACCTATTAACTCTGCCAAAAATTTACACTAGCCATAATGATGTATAGGAAAAGATTCACATATAAAGGTATTCATTATAGCTTTATAATACCTGGGGAGATTTTTTAATATACATATAAATTTTCTACACAATGGAATCAGTACTAGTGATATCTAAGTAACATCAGGCAGTTTCATTAGCAGCATTATCCCAATATTAACTTACCAGTTTTGAATGAATCACATGGAGAATAGCTGTATAAGATGAAACCATTAGGACGTGAAGGGCATAAGGTGCTATTGCTGCAACTCTTCTGTAAGCCTGGAATCATTTTGAAATAAAATATAAAATGAAAATCTAGGACATGGTTCCCATATACATGAGTTTTAATTAACACAATATCATGCATTGCAAGTATTGTCCATATGTTTTTTATGTGTCATCCCATATCAGTGGCTAGAACAAAGTAAATGAGCAAGTGGAACTTTCAATTATAGTAGTAATGTTGCTATTTATTATTATCTTAGAGTAATGAGAAGTATTACAATGTAAATTGGAGTTGTAGTCTGCGGAAGCTGAAATTGGGAGGATTAAGTTGTATTTAGTATTTATTAGTATGGAATCATTGATACCTTGTGTAAATAAAAACTTCTGGGTAAACAAATCGACAGATAGATGTTCTCCTAAGGAAATGAAGATCTTTGATCTCTTTCTGTAGCCCAACTTGGAGAAGGTAATCAGATTGACTATTGGTTTACCAGGAGAGATGTCTTCCTAAAATAGCAGTTATTCATTGTGTACATGTCTGAAACAAGTTCTTCAACTTCTCTTTCCTTATGTTGACAAATTCAACACGCAGTAAGTCCTTGCTGACTGAATGCTTTGCATGATTCTTTTATACCTGATTTACTGAGTCACCCTGAACCACCAATAAAGAACAGATGGAGAAATTGATGCAGTTCTTCTGAAATCTCTGGTAACTGTTCAACTCTATTTTAAAAAGGGAAATGTACATCTGTCATCATAAAATAAGAGATTTTTTTTTCTTTTTAAAAGCCTGTGTTCATTTCACTGATTGAAAGAGATTTGCAACAATTCTGATTTCAAATGGCATTTCTCTTGTTTCAAAGAATTATGAAACTTTATCAGTGCATTGAAAGAAACAAATTTTATGTCTCATAATCCTGGCTAAATAATGTATGGCACTAAGAAATTTAGGAAAACAAGAAAGTTATTTTGATTAAATAGACTTGAAAAATTTTGTGAATTTGAAGCAAAATTAAGACTTAGTTGCTAATGTTTAAATTTTCTTGTATCATTATCAAAGCAAACTAAGATTTGATTAAGACCTTGAGTTTATTGGATATTGTTTATAGCACTACATTTTAGAATAAAGCTGAAGTAACCTTCACATGAAAAAAAATCTATATTAAGCTATTCATTAAACCAATTGACTATGCTAATTCTTTCATAAGTCCAGGGCAGGTAAGTCATATTTTAATGACTAAAATATGTTGACTCAAACAATGACCAATAAAAAAATTCAAATTTTAAAAGTTCTTGAGGAAAAAAATAACAAAAATCCAACAGGTGGTTTTACATCAGTTTAAGTAATGCAAGCCTAAAATGTAAAAGCAAATTAACATAATCCCAACATGATTAAATGTGAAGTTTAAATCACACTAAAAGTTATATTTTATGGGAAAAAATCTGTCTTAAAAAGATAATTGTCAACTAATAACTTAGAAGCCAAGAGATACATTTTCCTACATAAAAGAACATCAAATGAAATAGGAACATCTGAATGAAATACATACAGTGGAATGATAAAAAAAAAACTAATTCATTTACATTAGCAGAAAGATGGGAAATCAATTATAATTCTATAACAGAACTTTTAGAATATTTGCTAGATTGTTCATGGAGTACATATTTAAGTCAGATACTTTGCATTTTTTTCCACAACTTTCTTTCCTCCTTTTCCTCAGTCTGTGTCCCATACAGAAAATTTTGCATTTTGAAAATCTCAGGCATCTTGCTAAGGGATATAGTCCAAGTCTCTCTGCCATAAAGAAAACTACTACTATAAAAAGATGATCGTTCTTCCTGCTCTGTCTTCTTCAGACTGTGTAAACAATAAAGAGGGATCTGGAAGAAGCTCAAATAACACAATCTGCTTGGATGTGTTCCCTGTATGTAAACGTAGGTATAATCACAAGGTAGCTTAAGTTCCTTCCATTGAAAGACATCCAGAAACCTCTTACCACTCATTCTCAAATATTTGTGTCTATAATTTTGCATAAAGCTTAAAACTACCCTATCATTTAACTGTTCTTTCACTGTCGATAAAAAGCTTTTATCAAAATGTCAATTTGAAATATTAAAGTATACACACTCAACAATAGCATCTGAGTAACCTTTGTGAATTGGCTCACCTGTATTCTCAGACATATCACCAAATGGCAGACAAAAAGATAATAAACCCACGCATTTGAGTAGTATAGCCAGACCTGGCACTGAAGCATGCTTTGTATGGCTGATATTCTTTAGGGATGACTGTGCAGAATGGGTGACTGTAGGACAACTAAGCAGTTTAACAGGAACTGACATGAAGCAGTGGGAGCAAGGGTGTGTATGTGTTCGGTGTATACCCCAAGAGTAATTGGGAATCAGCAACAATTCATACTGACAGGAGGCATCTTAATGATAGCAGTTTGAGTAACAGATAAGTCAATATGCAGCTTGAGGAACAGAGTTTCTATATGAAACTATATAATAAAAGAATTGTATTAGTCAATTTTGTGACCCCAAAAATCTGAAAAGAACAACTTACAGGATGAAAAGTTCATTTGGGGCCCATTGTTTCAGAGGTTCAGTCCAAGGTCCGCCAACTCCATTGCTCTGGGCCTCAGCTAAGGCAGGACATCATGGGGGAAGCATGTGGCAAAGGAAAGTCTCTCATCTTATAGCAATCAGGTAGCAAAGATAGCAATGTACCAGGGACAAAATATTAACCCTTAAGGCATGCCCCAACTGACCTCCTTCTTCCACGCACACCCTACCTGCATACAGTTACAACCCAATACAATTAGCCTTTAAAATTATTAATCTGCCAAATTAATTCATCCACTGATTGTTACATCCCTCATAATCTAATCATTTCACCTCATGCCTTAACACCTAAGCTGTTGGGGGACATTTAAGCCTCAACAAAGATATCCTTTGTATATATTGTCAACTGCATGAAAGTCATTTGAAAATCCTTTCAATTGAAGAAACACTATAGTCTTAGCAATAATGACCTTTTTATTAAATATGTTAGGTAGAAACTTAAGCAAGTCCATAGAATTCAGTCCAACTGGTTCGCATAAAGAACTCAAGGGTTTTATTGGTATCAACCTAGAACCAGGAACATATAACATATGTAGTTCATATATCCCTAATGTACAGTTGTTTCTTGAGCAAGACAAAACATTGAACTACTTTAATCTCTATGTAAGCCTCATAATTGAATAGTACTCTGGAGGTCTTCAAAACAAGGATGTCCTTGAATCTATGTGAATTCATCTGGACTGACTGTCACACATTGGCTCTAAGAGGATTAGCAAAGAGAACTGATGTTGATCCATGGAAGTTGTGATGATTTCAGTTTAAAATGCACAGCTTTGAGACAAAAGTATGCACTCCTAAGACAAAGCAATCCATATTCTATCCCCTTTCAAAAGTTCACAGCACAGTTGGAACACATATTGGTGAGCAGTGCTCAGTCTGCTAGGTGGGAAAAGAGGAGAAATCATGTAATTGTTGCAAAATGTTTTTAAAATGTTTTATTCCTTGAATTTCCATCACAGCTATTGTTCCCAAATACCACCTTTTTATATGATAGCTTTGGTGGCAATAATGAGATTGGTAGGGGGCATGTTTCAGTCCCTGTTGGGTTGGCAAAAAATAGGAATTATATTGAATGCATATTTCTATTAGCTATTCCAAAATGGAATATATAAGAAACACATAGTAGTAGAAAGTCATTATGAACTGAAGTTATAGATGTCTTAGATGGTGGACTATTATACTTGGAAGAATATGTTATAAGCCACTTGACAAAAAAAAAGAGCAACTACACTATAAAACTAACTGAGCAAATAAAAAAAGAATAAAAAGGCCAGAGTGGAAGTAAGTAATGAAAGGCTTTTAGTACCAAGACATTGACTGGAGTCCATTAAGAAACTGAAATGAGATTGGAGGTATATTTGTAGAGCTAATATTGTGAAGTATTCCAACTCAATATGTAGTTCTACGGGCATGAAAAAAAGTAGATGAACACAATTTTAAGAGATGCAGGAAAAATGACCAGCAATGCAGAAGATAGAAGAATTAATGATAATCATGCTGAAAATAAGAAACTTTTTGGTCATAATTTCTTCCATAATGTTGAGTGGCATACATTCACAGATGTGGATTTATATGCACAATAAAAAAGGTGCATATAAAATGTGTTAGTGATAAATAGGAGAGATCAATTTCTATGCATAAATGAAAACACCACAGTTTAATTATAGACAATATGTACCTTGTTAAATTTCTGACCAGAGAAGAGAGAAGTGAATAAAAGCTAAAGCTGAAAATTATTTTAAAGATTAAAGTGACAGAATTCAAAGACAACATGATAAGTAATGACAGTCATTTTAATTACCATCACATAGCAAAGAGTAAGCAATAGCACCAGTTTTCAAGGTTCTGTGTCTAGCACTACATAATTTATCTCAAACTCTGCTTTGATCCACTAAGTAAGATCTGTGTAAATAAACTGAGAACACCTCAAGTGCTCCTCTCATACTGAACCTGCACAACATGAAACAGTAAGAACTAGTGGTCACACTAAGAGAAGATATGATATGGGTATTTAACCTGTAGTCACCATGCCACACAAATACACTCCTTAAATGCAACAGTGAAATTGGTTTATAAACAGCCTCAAAATGAGTCCTTTAGTTCTAACTTCCAACCATAATGTTGTTCTTAATCCCTTTCTACACTGAAAATAAGGATCATTACATGACTCTCTTTAGGTCAGATGCCCAGGACATTGAAGTCTATTAATGTTTTGCATAAACTCTCATTGGTGGTGGAACCTGGCACACCTGCCCATGTCCATAAAGGAGGGGTCTGCACAGAGCCTGAAGGTAGCAGTGTTTATCAGTACTCCAATGGGATACTATCGTCAAAGTTAAACTTGGAGAGAAAAAGTAGATGGACACTGCTTACAGTATTGCTGTTCACATCTTTATCCCCTCTGGAAAGTAGATAGACAAGATTGAGCCTCAGGGTCAAGTCACAAGACCCTTTGCCTGACACCAGGACATTTTGCTGGATTCTGTGACTCTCCAGCTTGCAGACTGTCTATTGAGGGGCTTCTTCACCTACATAACAACAGCAGCTGGTCCCCTCATAAGTCTTTTCCTCCCCCCTCATGTATAATTTTATTGACTCCGTTTCCCTGGAAACCCCTAACATGTTTTATTGATGGAAATGACCCCATTAGCCATTAGAGACAGGAATTTTTGTCTCTTGTCTTTGGGCCTCTAACTTGTAATTGCCATGAATTCTCAGAACAACCTAAGATGTCCTGGATGCTTCCTGCTACGCCCCATAAGGGAAGACATTCGCCATGGAACTGAGCAAAACAAAATGATCTAGAATCTTGGTTGTATTAAACCCATCCTGAGAGTCACCTGAGTAAAATGTACCAGCTATGCAATTGAGAAGGTTCATTTTGAGATTCACAATGAACTTAATACCCGACTTCCTTAGGCATAAATTATGTAGTTAGAGGTGATTTCAAAACCTTTATTTCGTACATCTCGAAAATGAAATGTGGATATATAATGTCAACATTTTCCACAGACAACTGAGTCTCTGGAAAATTACATAGCCAGATAAAATTTTATTCTATTAAATTTTGTCTTTCAAAAGCTTACCTTCCGTATCCAAAACAACTCAGAGTACCAACTCAGACTTGAGATGCACCTGGGATGATTGGAGCACTCTGATCTCAGCAGTTCATTACAGCCTATCTCACCTGCAATTTGTCTATTACAGTTATGCACATTGTAGGTAAATAGCTATTTCTGAGATCTGCAAAATTTTAGAAAATTTTCTTGCTACAATAGAAATACCTGCCAAACTAGTTGATGGGGCTTGAAATTCCATAACTGTTCATCTATTCCTGCAAGTCAAATAGAAAACAGTGGTCTGTCCTCAGATAAAGATGGAAATGTGGAATATGATCATGTCGGGTGCCTCAGAGAAGATAAAACACCATTCAGGTCAGAATTATTAAAGATTAGAATTTTGAAAGTCCACCTCATTCCAGAGACTATGAATTATATTTAGGAAGGAAAATCATTTGCTCAATGTCACACAGCTAGTTAGTTGTTGATAAGCATAGAACAAATTTGCTTTTAGACCACAGTTCATTCTGTTATTCCAACTAGGAAGCAAAAACATCCACTGGGCTATTAGTAACCCCCAGAGTCATTTCCTTTCCTTTACTTGCACAGAAGTGCACTAATGAGAGGGGCAATATCATCACCAAAATGTTTATGACTTTCCTATATAGCCCAATAGAAGGTGCTGCCACAGAACTGGTCTTCCTAATGTGAACAGTGATATAAATCCTCTCCCTGTGTGATCTGCAGCCATTTACTTGAGTAACTGTATTACAAGGGAAATACACAAATATTTCAGAGTCTGTGTGATACAGTTTCTGAATGGATAACAATACTGAGTGAGATAGGCAGTAAGGCCTCCTAGATTTTTGCCTCCTGATAGGCATGCCCATTGTAATCTTTCTCCAAGAGCATGGGTGGGAATGGGCATATGGATTTCACTCTCATTAGTTTTTTTTTTTATGACAACTTGAAAAAATTTCACAGAAATAATCAAGGTTCCTAAATCAATTATATTGACAATCTTATTTATTCAGAGGGGACCTAGCACAATCAGGTGAGCCCTTAAAAACTACAAGGCCTTTCTTTCAAGAGACTTGAAACATGAGAAATTCCGCTGCTGGTATTGAGAAAATAAATGGCTGTGTTGCTAGAGGGGCCTAGAGCAGAGAGTACTCTGTCAGGGCAGTCTATACCACAAAAATCCCTGCCACATGAGCCACATGACCTGAGACAGTCAATGCTACCTAAGTATCCACAGTGAATAATGCACTGAGAGGTCTCTGGCCAGACCCTAGAGAAGTCACAGTACAAACTGCTAGGATTCTAGTGGAAGGCCGTGCTATTAGCAGCAGAGAAACACATCTCCGATAAATAGCTCCTGGCATACTGGGCCCCAATGTTAACGTCCGATCATAGGACCTCAGTGACTGCAGTAGCAGAGGTACCTATCATGTGGAATCAGCGGATTCTTACATCACAACAGGAGTTGGGCACAGCACTGATCCTTCATCCGTTGGATAAGGCACAATGTCAAGCCTAAGCAGATTGGAACGTCCAAATAAGTTTAGTAAACAGTGTAAAGATTCTCTCTACACTGCCTAACTTCTAGATCAACAATCCTTTCTCAGCTCGACCTATGGAATTAAAGAGGTATGTGGGGAGCAGAAACCTCATATGAGTTCACAGAGGGGAGAGCTGGCAGCTTAATGTATTTGTATTGCTTAGTAGTGTTGCTGTTGGTGGCCTTAAAGAAAACGATGAGAGAAAAATCCTCCCAGTCTTCAGGATTTCATGCTGCACTGCCGCAGCCTAAGCTGAATATTTCACACAGAGGCAGAATTAGTCTGTAGGAAAGATAAACATGAAACACTAGGTGGGGCAAATGTCTTGAGCTCTTTGGTCATAGTTTTTCTGTTTGTTTGTTAAGCAAGATTAAGATAATAAATGAGGAGAGGATCGCAGAATATATAAAATGAAAAAGCATTTGGGATAAACTACCAAGTGTGAGAAAGTTTGTTTCTAGTTCACCAGAAAGGATTCTCCTCCAGAGACAAGTCAATGTGACAGACAAGATTGCTTTGCTGGAGTTGTCATTCAATCTCTGTCCTCAGCCATCCCACTTCTTGTGCAGTGGGCTCACAAACACAACAATCTGGCGCAGGGACAGACAATACATGAGCACAACATCCGTCTCCCTCTCAGCAGTGTGATATGCCTACTGTCACTCCCAAATATAGAAGAGTCCACAGCTTGCGCTGGTGATAGCAGTAGACCTTGCTATCATGAATACATAAGGTTGTTATTGCTACCTATGGGGGTAAAAAACCCAGAACTGGAGAAGTCCTTGGTACTTCCTTCCATACATGTTGATGGCAGTGAAAAAGAAATCACAGTATTCATGACCTGATAGGAGATCACATCTTCCAGAGATGAAATTCTGCCTTTTATCTTCCTCTAGCATGCTGAAATGTTGGCTAAGAGTAAGAGCAATCTAGCATGAGTGATGGAAAAGGGAGATGTTAACTACAGCCCCTAGACTAACTGAAGCAACAGATTCCAGTTTGTTTCATTTATTTCCTAAAAAAAATAAATCTTTAAGGAATTGTGGCTGATAATTTACCATCTTGCAGACGTATTGAGGGATCTGGGCAACACAATGGGCAGAAGAATGCAGGCAGAAGATTCTTTTACCACCTCTTGGCCCAGATGTAATTTCGGCCACAGTTAGAATGGACAATTTCATGTAAATAAACTTCTGAGAGCATTCCACCACAATTGCCTTTTTGACTTCTTTAGGATTTGTCATAGATCATCATCAGATTCTCGAATTCTGACCGGGCCTGTTCAGCTACAGTACAGAATGAGGGATGATCACCACCACTGGGACAAATTTGCTATAACACCAAGAACTTCCAACCAGTGCAGGAGGCTTGATGGTGAGTAAATACTGCAGCCTATAGAAAATCATGAGAAGCATATGCTTCTCAGGTTTCCCTGCAAAATCTAATCCTTGATGTACCAGTGACATTAATCACATACTCTTGGAATTCCCTGCTCCCTCACTCCTACATGTTAAAGTTATGTCTCAAATAAGTACAATACTTTATCTCAGACTCTTAAGAAATGCAACAAAAACACTGCTAACATAAAGCTCTTAGCTATTAAGAATGAATCATACATACTTATCATTTCTAATGTCGGTATTATTGAACTATGCTGTATGAATGCATATTATCTATGTACATTAGCATATGTAAATAACAAAATTACTAAATGATCCATGGTTTTAATCACCAACTATATTAAAATTTATGCTAAAATACATCTGTCTATTAGAAGTGTAAAAGTATACAATTTTCCATCTGCTGAGCTGACATTTGTCAGCCTGACATTTAATATTGTCACAAACAGGCAAACAGTCCTACTGAGCCTTGCTAAGATTTCAAAGGAAGTGTCTCCAGGTAGAAACTTTTAATTAAAGTTTGATTTAATGAAAATTATGAATCACAAAAACAACTGCTTCAAGTAAAATCAAATATCCAGAGTCAAATCTGTAAAGTTCTGATCTGAGAGTTTGATCATCTGTAAATTTTCAATAACACCTAAGCACAGATCTTAAATTTCAGTCACTGTAAATTATATTCCTTCTGTTCACTGTCTTCTACAGGTAAAGAGGTACATGTCCCTTCTTGGAAAGTAACAATGTTTTGATGTTGTTGCTGTTATTTTCAGTTTCAGATTCTCCGCAGTGATCTGTATATAGTAATACCAAAAATATATTAGCTAACATTTGTGAGCTCATGCTGCATATCAGTTCACAATTTATTCATATGTTCCCACATTTAAATCACAACATCTTTAGGAAATAAATGATCATTCTTATTTTATAGGTGAAGTAGTTATGGTACAAGGATTATAAAATAGGTAATTCAATGTCATATGCAAAAATAACACAAGGATGAAAACCCAATGGTTTCTTTCTAAACTATTTCTTCTTAATAACTAGATGAGAATTGTGGCTAATATAGATTAAAATATTCCAGGAAGATAATTAAATAAGATTCTTAAGGTTTAAAAAAGTATTTGTACCTATACAATGTTCAGCATCTCATGTGCCCTGTTAGTATTATTTCCTTAGTCAAACCAGTATACAGCCCTCATGATTGAAGACTAGGAATTTTTCTTCTAATCTACCATGATGGTTGTGATTTCGCTAGACTGTGTTAACACACCATTACATTCCTTTATACTTCAAGTGTTCTTTGAGAATATGCCTTACTCTTAACCTGTATCAACAAAATTATTGTAAAGGTCCAAACACCAGTCTTTATGACACAACTCAGTTTTCTTGACACTGCCACCACATATCAACTGCCAATTCTCATTCCATCGAAACTAGCTTTACCTAGCACCATAAGTATCATCTTGTACATTTTTTACCAGTTATTTTAATGAGAACCATGCTGTCTTGGTATTATTAAACTACAGAATATATGTCTTTTCCATGTGTTTAAAAAAAAACATCATTGCAAAATTAAAATCTGGCTCTTCTGAAATTGAAAGAAATGATTAAGAAAAAATAACATGTAGAAAATTTTCAAGCAATTGAAAGTTTAAAAGCATTGGTTTATGGGGAAAAGTCTAAGAGGCTGAATAAGCTAATAGCCAAAGAAAGATAAAAATAGTAATGAAAGAAAGTTATAAATACTATTGAAGAGAATTACTTTTCATCCTGGCTTTTCTGTGATATTGGGATATAATAATACCACTGAGTGCCAAAAATATTTTTTGTTCACATTTAAGGTTGGAGGATCCGCTGCTCTAGAAGCATGATTCTTGGTAAAAGGAATAAAACCTACTTGTCAATGCAATAGGCACTGACTTTCTATGCGTAACTTTAATCTTATCAAACCTTTTGAGATTCCATGGGATTATTATGTTAATACTGAATTTAAATATAATTTGATTAAAATATTTCACATTGGAAGAAATAAGTCAACTTTTACCATTCCTTATTCTAATATGTAACAATGGAATTACTGACTTTCCCGGGGCTGCCAAAGAGTCATATTGACTCTCCCATAGAGTCAAAATAGCTGAATGAAGGATGGATTGGAAGGGGGACATGGGGCGCACATGAACAACCACACTCTAGTTAATATAACCTAACAGATATCTACAGACCCAGAAATTTCTGTCAAGGTCTTACAGAAAATAATAAAAAACAATGAGAATGAAAATTACAGGAAATTGTTAGTTGTTGCTTAAGGAAAGCAAAGTAAATACATGGCAAAACAAATTGTGTGAGTTGTACAAAGAGGAATTCAATTATTCAAAAGAAAAATGCTAGTACTAAATGCAAATTAGTGAAATTTTAAAAGATGAAGACCTATTCAAAATTTCCAATGACTGTAAGAGATTCAAAGCAGTCTTATTGAAATTTGCAGAAACACATGCCCAGCAAAGAGCTAAGATACAAGGTGGGGGGTTTATGAGAATCAGTGTATTCCAGGAAAAAAAATATTTAAAAATTTTTGAATCACAAAAGGAAACCAAATATGTTATGTTCTAATTATCCTAATTAAGTTTATATTTTTGAAACCTATTTTATTAAGTTAAAATTTGCTAAGGACTTAAAATTCTAACAAAAGAATAATTTTTCTGAATTGTAATTTTGTTCGCATTATCTAAAATATCCTACCAATTTGGTGCCATATCTCACAGCATGTTTTAGATATACTCAGATTGAGAAAACTATGGTGCAAGGAATAGTCAAGGAATCCTTCTAGAGATGATAATCCTGACTAATCTCATTTTTAAAAGCTTATCTGATATGTAAAACAATTATTTCAGATTGTCACACTGAACTTGAATTGTCAGCCCCAATATATAGACAATGCACATGAAAATATATTGTTCTTAGCATGATCATTATACAAAGGTTTAAAGTGTTGTGAAGATGAGAAAACCTATGATATGTTTCTTTGATTCACAGTAGTTCTTCATTTTGGTTTTCCCATTATACATTTCATTTAACCTTACAAATATAAATGCCAGTTTTCTGGGAGGAAGCTGGTGGCAAGGTCATTAGACTGTTGGATGGATTTAATGTGAGCCTCTAGGAAATATGCAAACCTCACATGTGTTTAAGTAAGATTCTTCACCTCGAACAAATTGCTTATTACATACAGCTAACTCCAAGTAGAGTCTCAGGCTATTAAATGTATATTATCCCACTCAACCATTTTATAAATCATGATTTTCTCCAAACATAATTTTCAGGTAAATTTAAATGAAGTGTTTTTATATGGTGATTCTTTTATAGTAGTTTAAGTTTTATAAATCTAGAAACATTTACAAATTGATTCATTTTTTACAGAAAAAGGTATGTAATTATTTGACCTTTTTAACTATGTTAGACAAAGAAAAATTGTTGATTGCCTATTGTTACTGAAAAAAGTCTACGCAAGATATTACATCAAGAGCATTCTTTAATGCAAATATTTTAATCCCATACATATACCTGCAAAGATTTACTTCATTAGATTTACACTCATATTTATCATAGCTTGACAAAAAGATTTCAAAGGTATTTTTTTAATCACATCAAATTTGCTATGGACATGTAATTTTCTGCATGAAGATTTTAACCATCTTCAAACTATTTATATAGAATGGCCGAGCATGAAAGATGCACTAGGAAAATCACAGGTGTATATTTAGGTACTAGTTATTACTGTTTTGAAAATGTCACCATCATTTTAAAGTAAGAATCCTCTTATTTTCAGATAGCTGCCTTACATGCATAGCATTGATTCAAAACTCAAAAACAAGATCTTTAAATAAAAATAGATACTTGACTTAAAACTTAATAACATTTAACTTCTTTACATGCTTCTGTAATTTGAGTCAATACGTATTTTTAAGTTGCTTGCCTAGATAATTGGTAGAAAAATTCTGAATATATGTATGTGACATAAAAATACTCTGAAAAGTTTAGAAGCCTTTTGAAGACAAACTAATAAGGTCATTATCATTCAACCTAGATAGAAGTGAAGGGAGATACAGAAGAAATGAACTCTGAGCTCACCTGGACCACTACCCATGCAGAGGATTAACACTCACAAGTGATTTAAAAGTAATACAGACAGTATTCTAAGAGTAAACCCTTTAGTCATTTTCATTATGTCTAAGAGTAAAGAAAGCTTTCAGCTTGACCTTGAATTAAAGGTATTTCTAGCAAATTATATTTTGCAGATTATAGTAATAACACCTGCCAACCTTTGAAAAGGATCAAGGTTTCCAAGGACTTGTGCAGAAAAACAGTCAAAGCTTTATTTAGTTGTTTCTGTAAATGAGGTTCTACACATACGAGTGGATACTGTTTCCATTTCCAATTACACAAAGGCCACAGGGTGAGGAACAGATACAGCCTTGGCTCTCTGGTGAGGAGATAAGGGCTACAAAGTTCTCTGCCTGCCAGCTGTGTCACCTCAGGAAAGATATTTGACTTCTTTAAATCTGGTTTCTGTTAGTACAGTCACCTTAATAATTCCTGCTGTCCAGCTTCAGACTGCTATTGTAAGCATTAAGTAAAATAAAAGATACAGAAGTATAATTTCCAGATTATAAATACTAAATGCACTGGGTTATTTGAGAAAATATGATCCCGCTACCATTTTGTTTCTCTTATGTTCTGATTCTCCACTTTCTGCTTTGTAATATGAATGATCTACACAAAGAGTCCATGATCTCCTCCAGCTCTGAAATTCTATATTCTGAGACATGCTGGTATAGAGAAGTTTTCATGGAGAATAAAACTAGAATCTCTTAAGTGCCAACACAAGGAAGTGAATGTTATTAAGTATAAAATTTCAAATATAAAAGTGCTATTAACAGATACAATGTAATATATAGTCTGAACATATATACCCATTATATTTGAAGTGTGCCTATGTATGTGCATAGTATTTATAATACTACATGTAATAGAATATTAAGACAAATATGAAGTATTTCTAAAAATACATACTTAATGATATATTATAGATTGGATTGAAAAGAAACATTTTAAAAAATTAAAATATTCTCTAAATTCCATCAGTATATATCTAGATTATAAATGTTAGGTCATTTAAAGATAAAAGTACATCTTAATTTGAGATTTTTCATTATTGGGAGGATCAAATGATTCATTGTGCCCAATTCCCCAACTTTCTACACTCTTGAAACTTCAGAAAAAGGTACTCTTCAGAATGAGAATATAAAATGTCTTTAGAGATAAAATCCTAAACCAGGTGCCGTGGTCCATGCCTATAATCCCAGCCACTGGGGAGGCTGAGGCAGGAGGATTGTGAGTTCAAAGCCAGCCTCAGCAATTTAGTGAGCTCCTAAACAACTCAGTGAGACCCTGTCTCTAAATAAAATACAAAATAGAACTGGGGTTGTGGCTCAGTGGCTGAGTGCCCCCGAGTTCAATCTCTGGTTCAAAAAAAAAAAAAAAAAAATCCTAAAAGCATATAACACCACAGGCAGAATTAATATCTCAAAATTTCCTTCGGAGGGAATTAGCGGCAATTAGGCACTTAACAGATTAGAACAATTATGCTGTTTTTTAGGTCACATCTTGAGAGAGAGAGACCATTTCAAGTTTACACAAAAGAAAAATCCTATATAAATGTGTATAATAAAGCATACAAAATTACATTCACTGGCAGTCTACACTTGGCATTGGCTCCAATCTGCTTGAATGTTACTATGTTTTAATTAAACAAATTTAAATAGCATTTAGCACAGTACACTAGCCGTTAGTTGATAAATTGTTTTAGCATTCATTGTGCAAAAAACTATTAAATAACGTGTCACGATCAGTGACTAATCAACTATTTGAGTCTATTGTTGATGTGTCACTGAGTATCTGTTACTTGGTTTACACAGTCAGTAAAGTATGTAGTTGTGTTGCCTCTTTGGCCTCCAGTGCTAAATAAACCAAGGTAACTTAAATTAGATAGTTGAAAGGGAATTGGCTAATAGAGATGGAAATACACCAAAGAAATAAGAAATGGTAATGCTAACATTAGATTAAAACCAAATATAAATGGGACCCCCCTCCAAAATAAACAAACAAACAAACAAATAAATAAATAAATAAATAAGGACCTTGAGTGTGTTGACACTGCTATGGTTCAGGACCCTAGATGTGCAAAAAAATTTCATGAAGGCGATCATTTGTAGTCAATAAGGAAAGTGGCTGTGATAAAAAGGAATAGAAGTAGGGTAAGCCATGTTAAAGAGACTCTGATATTATACAATGCTGAAGACACAACGGTTACATATTGAGAGCTGATGCAAACTCAAAAGGAGAATAATAATTAGTGTAGACATACATAGAAGGATGCTTGTTTCATATTGTAAGTTATATGATGAGGAAAAGCCGAACATTAAAAACTACTCTTGGGTAGTTTCTAACAAACAAATAAAAGGTATTAATTCCAAATAATTAATCCCAATTGTAGTGTATTAAATAAATTAGTTTACCATTTCTTATTTTCTATCATTTATAAATGACAATAAGACTATTTAATATTTTCACCAAAATTTGTAAATCAGAAATTTTCCATTGATAATTAAAAGTACTCTTCAGTTTACAGTTTCAGTTTACATGGTAATTTTTATGATTTACAGAACTAGTCAAAGCCAGGACTAGAATGAGATGCATTGTGTTTAAGGATAATAAAAGTCTTGTACAGAGGAGTTGGATGGAGAGGTTTCTTGGCATTTAGAAGTTGATAATTATGTCAATTTTGTTCCAATTTATTTATTTCTATCACATGTGGTGTCCATATGTAGATAAGTCCATGATTAACTCCATAAAACTTGTGTTTCTATTCTCCTCACCTTCAAGGTGACATTAACACCACAGATAAAGAAGACTATTTTTAGCTCTCCATATGGCTGACTTAATGTTGCTCTAGCCATTACAAGGCACATTAGTTTCCAACCAGGATGTTTTTTATTTTTTATTTTTTTTATCATGGAAGCAGGCTTCAGGCCTATCACACTTCATGATTTTAATGTTACAATTTTTTGCCTTTTAAAAATCTATTTCAGCCTTTTTTCTACTGTCATATTTTTCTCACAATTATTTTATGCTCCCTATTTTCAGTTCAATATTTCTGATATGTTCTTTTAATCCTTATAATTTGTATGGTCATATTTTAATTATTTATAAAATTTGTATAAAACCTCACAATCTTGGCATACCCTTTAAAGAAACTATTGTGCTAATATTTGGAAGGGTGGCTAAGTGTGTTGCATTGGGAAGCTTTCCTTATTTGTCCATTAGAAGTATCCTGATGTAGCTTCTCTTATGGTTTTGTATTTCTCATAACTTTAAAATTTTTACTTGTATTAAGTATCTTATTTACAAACTTATGAAACTTTATTTTATAAGTTGTCTTTAAAGTATATTTGCCATGTAATCTATATCTGAGGTTTTAAATAAAAAATTTACAATGTCATCTAAAACTTATACTTACATTCTACAAAATATTGTATCCTAGAGAAATTTTATTTTGTAAAGTTCTTTTATCTTTGCTTATATGTTAGAACTAAAACAAAAAACAAGATATTGTTCAGATACTTATTATGATTTTATGAACAATCTATAAGGAAACTAAAATTGTGATATATAACTCAGTTCAACAAAGGTAGCTATCTAAATTGTTCCAGGCACATTTCGGGCTAAGTTTTCAACCTTAGACAGAAACATCAAATCCATCTATAACTCTTTCTGAAACCTATTATCAAATGAAAAAAAAATTTCCTAGCTGACTTCCTTATCTTATGATGGGGCTTTGACACTTGAATCAACTAATAATTGTAGCTGTTTCACAGAAAAGGTCAGTTTTGACAAATGGCCTCTTGCACGTGGTGAAAACACTCTTTCACTGTCAGGCTAAGGTTTTACTCAGTAAATGCAGTTATACAATAGGAAGGACCTTTGGAAGGACCACAATGTACACACAGGGCATTGGAAGGAAGCATAAGGCCTCATCTTAAATTATCTTCCCAATGACAAAACACAAATTAGCATATAAAGTCATGGGTAACAGAATTAAATGAATAAGTCACTGAGCTATGTAACCATAGTTCTGTGCTGCCACACAAAGAAGGGTAGAGGAAGGATGAAAGGCAGGGTGCAATTGAGACTCTGTATAAATGCTATTCTACATTAGCTGTTACCTTGTCACAAATGCAAAATTCAAAGAAGTGACCTTTCTCTTGAGTTTAATTAGATAAATATCCTTCTAACTCATTTATTTAAGGTTCAGAAGTAAATTTCATTAGATATTCTTTTCTGGTCCCTGAATAATTTTGACAATTTGTTTTTTTTTTTAATTCCCTCCCAATGTCATTAAAGTTAGTTGAAGTACTCTTAGGAGTTGTTATATTACCAATATAACAACATGTAATTTTCTCATGTTACATGCAAAAGAAGCTGACTTACCATACAGTTTTATGAGAAACAGATGTATATTCTATGACCAAGAATTAATCCTTCAAAATAAATGTTTATTTGGATGCCTACTGTGTACTTGGCATTGCTGCATACCATAGAGAATAGGAAGAAAAAAACAGGAATTGCTACATCAAAGAGCTAACAATGAACACACATGCAAATTTAACAAATGATAAAATGCACTGTTACCCTGAGGATTAAAAAACGATGCCAGAACAATTTAATAATTCAATAAAAGATGAAAAGGAAGGATAGTTGTCCACTTGATGGAGGACACTGATTTTCATCTTTGCTATCACATTTTACTGAAGCTCTCTTAGGGAACCTTGGAATAAGGTAAGTGTCCCATAGGAATAAACACGAGACAGTTCACAACATTAGAGCAAACAGCTAGTGAGAGTTCAGGAAGTATAATAAAAAAATATTTTAAAAACAAAATCTAGATCTATTAAAATGGTCAAGAAAGGATCAAAGAAATACTTGGGAGTCATTAAATGAGAAATAAGAGCACCATTAAGACAGAAAGAGAAGCACTGTAACACACTGCCATTAAACCTAGGAGAAGTTAAGATCCTGACCTGGTTAACTGTATAAGAAGTAAGAATAATCAAGAAGAATGAGGTAAGTTGAAAACAATAAAGCAGAAATTTGGAAAGTATGCAGTTTCAGCAAATTTCAAAAAAAGAAAACTGAGACCAGCTAAAATTACCAGAGATTAAGGAAACAATGGGCAACAAGGAAATGAAAGACTTTCAACAACAGCACTTCAAAGGATATTAAAAAAAAATTAATGATTTCCCATGGGAAGGCAGGAAATGCAAGGAGTATAAACCAGGGTCTGACACTTCCATTTTCTATTTATGTAATCTGGATAAATTATTTTGTCTTAGCCTTTTTCTTCTCATCTGAAGAATGAGACTATGGTGCCAAGTTCATAAGATTATCAGAATTACGCAAATAACCAAGGAAAATAATTTAATATATTTCTTGGCAACTTGGTTATAAATATAGTATTGATATTTGCATATGTTGTTTTACTGGCAAGGGATTCAAAACAAATGAGAATATCTCGGAAAAGCAGTGGCCATGTACAGGACCAAGTATATGGATGCTAGCATGAGATTATTGCATTTGACCTCCACGATTGTTTCAAAAGATCAGATTAAAATGAGTAATTTTCAGAGCCGGGTGTGGTGGCGCACGCCTGTAATTTAAGCGACTGGGGAGGCTGAATCAGGAGGATCAAGAGTTCAAAGACAGCCTCAGCAACTCAGTGAGACCCTGTCTCTAAATAAAATACAAAATAGGGCTGGGGGATGTGGCTCAGTGATCGAGCGACCCTGAGTTCAATCCCCAGTACCCCCCCCCAAAAAAAAAGAGTAATTTTCAAGGATTCCTAATTATGTACCTAAATTTTTCCCACCAAAACAAAGCTTGGAATTTTATGGTTGAGGATAAAAACTGGTAAATCTTTCATAAAAGAATCTTATAAATTGAATATGCCTGATTCTTTATATAATTTGACATTATGTGATTCTGTTGTTAGATTCTCATAGATTATTGAAAGCCTTACCAAACTCTTCTTAGACGGTTGTGTTATATTGTCATTTTTAGTCTACATTGCAGCAAGGTAAAATATTTATACTCAATTTTCACAGCATACATTAGGAGAAAAGAGGAAATTGAGAAGACATTTTTCTAAATCAACAGCATCTTGGAAGTTGCTTATGGATAGGGACTATTATCATTTGTCACAAAATTTAATTGCCTATACTATAGGACATACCTTCATTTCTTTTTTTGTATGTTATGGTATATTAGGTCTAACTAAAATTGGAACGTTCATCATTATTTATACAACTTTCCTAAACATTTTGGTACTTGATATATAACCTAAAAACATGAAGACTTCATTCCCATAAGTTTTCATTAACACTGCATCACACAAACAAGGATGTCTGCATATATGTTATATCATGTAGTTATGTACCTTGAACAAAATGATAAAATGCTCTTTACAAATCAAAAATATGTATGACATATAAACATGTCCCTTAAATAATTTTGTAAAAATGTTTTGTATTACAGCACACACACACACACACACAAAAAAACTAAACACTGAAGAGCTTAAAAATGCATTGCCTGGTTTTTAGATGTGTAGTTGTTAGGGCAAATCACATGCTCGTACTGCACTGGAAGACCCAATCATTATCAATGTACACTAGAGGGAAGTACTACATGCTAAATGATGTCTTCTTGATTATACTGTACTTTAAAGTCTGAGATTTATTATAAACCTAATTCTAATTCAATGAATGCCATCAACAGATTGTATGATGGGTCATTTTCACTGTGGGGTGTTAAAGAATTACCAAGAAAGATGACAGGCAAAACATATTAGAAAACAATCTTATAAATTTGATTAATGGCGCTTGCAACTCCACATTTATTCAAAAATGATGTTTTCTGTATATATGGTGACATGGGAAATTTTGGACTACCCCCTAGGAGAACATAATGAAGCAGCTTTTTTAAAAACCTGATTTTGATGCTTTGCAATAAAGAGTCTAATTATTTGAATTAAAATAGAACAGTTGTCGAAAAAGACATTTTTAACTAATAATAAGTTGGCGTACTTAGCAAGCTCATGGATTGAAATAATGTTAGAACTGAAGGCAGGGCTGATGTCTGCCCTTCAACCAAGGCCCCAGAGTCTCTGGGCAACCATGGTCCATTGAAATAAGTGTATCTTTTCCTCCCTGTAGATACCTCTAGTATAGTGTATCTATACCTCCCCTGTAGGGAGACTCTTCACAAATTAATACTGACACATATTCTGAGTTATCTAACTTCCACTGCTAAATTAAAGCTTAGAGACTGATTTGCCAGAAGCTATGACGATCTTTATTATAATTCAGCTATTTGCTTTCACAATTAGGCTGCAGGGCTTTTGATTAGTCCATGAGAGGAGGTAAGTTTTCTCTCTCCAGGAATGAAAGATTTCATTGGTTCAAGCTCTAGATCAATGATGTCAGAGAGACATACAACATAACCCACAAGTAAAATTTTAAGTTTTTAGTAGCTACATGAAAAGCAAAAAGAACCATGTGAAATTCATATTTTCAACCATACGTATTTTATCCTGTGTATATGTTTTTAACTCAATATGTATTTTATTTTACAGCATATCTCAATGCAAACTAGGTACAATTCAGGAGTTCTATACCAAAATATGGCCAATGGCTACCATTTTGAACAACACAGACATTGATGGTATATAATACCTAAGCACCTGTATTCATTTTCTCATTGTTTCATCAAAGCAGATTTGGCAGTAGATAAAAATTTGAAATACCAATAGAATAAACTCTCAACGGAAAATGTGGATATTTACTGGAGTAAAATTCTATGCAGATAATGAACAAGAAAAGGTCTATAAAATCCAGATGTTTTGTCCACACCATAATGTCAATATTTAGATGATCGATTACAACTTCTACTTTTCACCAACAATAACAATAAAATGATGCTATGTAATTTATCTTGTCAGTTTAGATATGATAGTGGCTCAGAAATGATAGTGGCTCTTTTAGGTTCAATAGAATTTTAGACACTCCATTGGGTGGATTGTATGTCAATACTGATCTAATTGTATATGAGGATAAATTTTGTTTTTTTTTTTATGATCAGAAGAGCTGCCGTAGTTTCTCCTTTAATTATCAAATATTTCTTTGCAGATACTCTTTAATTTTGTGATTTTGTTCTTAATATTCCTTTACCACAAATCTTAAGATGAAATCTAAAACATTTACCTAAATTCTTAGGTTCTTCACTTTTGCTATTCTGTAACTTAATAAAAATGTCATTTCCTTATTGATGGGACTATATATTAGTAAAATATGAATTTAAATTATCACATGGACTTAATGTACTTGATTAATTATAATTTAAAACTAAAGACTCAAATGCAAAGCAAACTCCAAGAAAAGAAATTAATTATTGCTATTTCTATTAATCTTTAGTTAAGAATAGTTTAACTAAAGTATGACTCTGCTGTCTTTGGTAGTTTAACTTGGATTATCCATCCATCTTCACATGATAAAATATGTTTTAAAAAAACTAAAATTATGTTATACAGCATTAAAAAATCAAGTCCAAATTTGCAAACCCCACATCAAGACCTTGAAAGTACTTTAGCAAACTACATTTATACTCTTTCATTTGTAATTCAAGATGAAATTATTTCCTCTACTTCTCTCAGAAATGCAATTTACAATTTTCAACTTCCATAGTTTAATACGAGGCTTTCCCCATCACTGAATGTTCTGCCTCGTTCATGCAACATTCAGATTTGACCTATTCCTCAAGTCCCACATCAAACATTTTTTCAGGATTTTTTTTTTTTTTTACAGCACTTAAGCATAAAGAAACTCCAGTTTAAAAAATATTCTCTTACCTTTAACCGCTAGTATTTAAATATTTAAGACATTTTAGTTGAAATTTTTTAAAAGTAAAAAAAAAAATCTAAAGAAACAAGAATACAAATAAGTTTGGCCAAAATTGTTTGCAGCTGTTATAGAAGGATAAAAGATTATTACAGGACTGAAGGTCCATACTCACATCTGATATGAACATATATTATCTGTACAGGGGACCACTATATAAACTTACATTTAAATAGAATGCATAATTTGCAAACATATTAACATCGTCATTTCATCAATTGAGCTTCAATGTTCCAGGAGAGGTGTGCCATTGGTCAAGATCATCTGTCAGTCTACATACTACAGATGTTAACAATGTAGACTATAAGAAGTTCACCAGAAGTACCCCAATCAGGCAATAATGGAAAATGCAAGCATCCTGCTCTTCTACTTCACCAAAGCAGAAAGAAAAATTCCTCTAAGAATCCAAGGTAGTATTTAGAAAGGATAAAAACAATGAAGGTTAGAAAAAGATTGCAATCCAGTAGGTAACTCATTAATATATTGTGTTGTTAGTTGTCTTTAACAGTTACTGACTTTTCCTATAGATTATTTTTTCATTAAAATAACTTTAGGAAATTTGTGCTTCTTCATATCTCCTACAGTGCCTTCTAAATAATAGGATTCTATTTTTTATTCATTTCCTATTGTAAATGTTAGCAAGTGTTTTACTATAATGTGAACATCTTGAAATTAATTTAAATATGTATAAATATGTGCACATTGACATGAATAACTATATCTTCATAGTTGCTCTTTTCTGTGCTTCAGTTTAGTTCAGTTCAACAAACACATTGTGTACTTATTCTGTGAAAGAAACATGCTAAACTCTGGGAACAAAAAAAGATGAAAAAGATGTCCCTGCCCTCAGGTCTAGTGCTTTTATGTTTTATAGTTCTGGAAAATAGTAATTGCTATAATAAATCATGGTCTAACAACAACTTGTATTTTAAAATGCCTCTGATTTTTTTTCTTGAAATTTAGAATGGCCAAGAATTTGAAGGACACTTTTATTAAACCAAGGGTGGGGGGTGGAATTCTCATAAAAGCACATATCTGAAGTCTATTTCTTTAGTCTTCACAGCACGAAGAAACTGGACATTATTTCCTTACTGGTATTAGTTTTATGCATGGAGTTAACCATAAATAATCTTGTTTCTAATTATATTCTTAGAAGTAAAAAGTTCACAAATAATGTTCAGCATGTAATTTCCTTATATGTCACATTTTTCCTGATTTCTCACCTTTTCAAGTCAGTTTTAAAGTCTATACAAAAACACCTTGCCTTTTCATTGAAATATATCTGCTCACTTTTTAACTAGTTATTACTGATCCACTAAGCATAAGCCATAACACTTATCATTTCTGGGACCAGAAATCTGTGAAACATGTAGTGTGGCCTGAATAATTAATTTTTTAGTGGAGATGAAAGTTAGCTTCCCATTATTATAACAAATACTTGAGATAATCAACTTACAAAATGAGAAAATTCATTTGGGTTCATAGTTTCAGAGATCCTAGTTCTTAACTTGTTGCTCCTGTTTTTAGGCCTGCAGTGAGGCAGCACATTGTGTGGCAAAGCAAAACCACCCAGCTCACAGCTGGGAAGTAAAAGAAAAAGGCCAGGGTCCCACTATCCCTTTAAGAGCACACCCCCAGTGACCCATAGACCACCAACTAAGTCCCACCTCTTAAGGTTCTACCACCTTCCAGTAGCCCAACAGGCTAGGAATCAAGCCTTTAATATGTGGCCCTTTGGGGGACAGTTGTCCAAATCACAGCAAGATGATAAACTATATCCATGCTTTTGTATTGGCTAGTTAATCTACAGAAAGTTCAGAGAACATATATTTCTGTATTGGGCTTAGGAAAGTTCTCTCAGATGCAGTAATACATGAGCTGGGTTTTGAATTCTCCATTCCACCCTCCTGGTTTCCTCTTGTATGTTCTACTCTCTGGTCTAATTGTTCTTTAAAATAATGCCTTCCTCTATCTTTGACTCTTTGTTCTTGTTGCTATAAAAACTCCAATACTCTTCTCATCATTCAAAGTGCAACATATTCAAACTAAACTTATATAGTTTGTTATATTTTCCAGGCACTGTGCCATAGAGTATCATTACCAAAAGACCACATACCCTCTGCCCTTAATGAGTTCAGACACACATACTATGAAAAATCGTCATGAAGCTCTAGTAAGGATATGCACAAGATTTCTTAACCCTGGAAGTGAATTGTGAGCAGCAGCTGACCTGAAATTAAAGTGAACTAGAGAGTGATAAGGAATAACCTTCAAACAAAAAGTAAAACTGACTAAGGCAAATATTGAGTGTCCCAGGGAGGATAACATAAGTATGATTTTTGTGGAAATAATTGGGGCAGAGTGTATTAATTGGGTTCTACTCTACCATTAGTAGAGTGAAACTCACCAAACTAAAACTTTGGCCCCCAGGGATGCATCCTAGGGGAAATAGAGAAATCACAAAGATCAGATCAGAGAAGCCCCAAGGAGATATACCTACCTGTGCCACTGGTCCTATCCTTTTTAAGAAGTTAGGTCTCATGAAATTTAGTATTGATAGCCTTATTTTTAATTCTGAATACAACTACACTAAAGCATGCATGTATTATGGAATATGTTTCTGTGCAGCTTTTAAAATCCTTTAAAATATGAAAATGAATCCATATCACTCAATTTTTTATTTAGAGAGCACTGCCTATACTATTGCTATATTGATATTGGCAAGAACCATTGGGGTTAAATATTTCCCTCCAACCTCCACTTTAAAAAATATTGCTAGAGTTTAGTACTTCCCATACATAGCTCTATAAATATACCTGCTAAAAAATAAGAGAAGATAAATCACTCTGTTACTGATAAGAATTTACTTGTGAATCAAAAGTGATTAATATAAGATTTTTCTCAGAAATTTGTTAGCTAAAGTATAAAGGACTTGGACTTTTTTTTCAGAAGAGTAAAGAGAATACACAAGACAGAACAATAACACTAAATGACCTTTTTAAATCAAAATTACTGCAGATTTAAAAATACATTGTCCCACAGCCAACTATCTTTCTACTAAAAAATATATGTTCAAATAACAAGAGCATGACTTCACCTAACCTTTCATTGTGGTTCTTTAGCAATAAAGCTGCATACACAGCTCATTTTACTCATTAAAATTGCCACCAACATCTTCAGGAATACTTTCAACTATTTCAAATAAATACTAAGAGTACTTAGTAACTAATTAAAAACAGGTTTTCCTAAATTTTCAGATAGAAAGAATAACAATGCTTAAGCACTACTAGTGTCTTCTAGTACCAAAATATTTTAGATCTCCATGATATCAGTATTTAGTAAAGTTTATTTCAATCATGGCAATCTAAGCAACAAAACAATTTTATAAGAAGATAACATAATTCTACCAGATACAGCATTTCTCTTTCATCACTGAACTTATAGCAATTGTCACTGCAGGAATAACAATTCTTCCTGGGAATGGTTGTCCCTATCTAACTTATTCCCCCTCCCAGTATGAGAAGGGCACTATTACCAGAGTTCTGAAACCCTGCCATATAGCAAAAAGAGTTAGAGCCAAATGTACATGGGCTAGGGGACACGTGTAGTAGTAGCACTAAGAACACAGGCACAATATAAAAACAATTATAAAAAGGGCTGCAGAGATGCATCAGTTATCCATTGATATGCAACAAATTATCCCAGAACTTAGAGCCAGAAACACTTAGAGCCATCACTTCTCAGTTTTGATTGGTCATGTATTCAGAAAGCACACAGATCAGCTCTGTTCCACAGTGTCTGCAATGTGGGTAAAAGACTCAAAATTCAGGCTTAGAAACACTGGAAATCTTACTTACATGTCTGATCATGATGCTGGTGGTCAGATGGATGACAAACTGGGACAGACAGCTGGAGCCTGTGTCCCTTACATTGCCATGGCAAGCCTTCCAAGAAAGAGAGAAGCCATGTCACCACTCATGGTTGGATCTCAGTAGTTATGCAATATCCCTCTACCTCATTCTGCTGTTCAAAGAAGTCACAAAAGTACACCAAGGTTTGAGCACAGAGAATACAGACCACACCTCTCAATGAAGGTATGTCAGCATCGCATTGAAAATAGAGCAACTGGAAAATGGGATGGGGTATATGTGAAAAGGAATGGGGTATATGTGAAAAGTCAGACTTGGGTATTACAATCTCTCACAGGAAATATTAAAAGAAACAGAATAACATTCTGATGGCATTTGGAATTTGAACCTTGATTTTTCCAATCACTTGAGAAATTGTATCATTAATCACAACGTAAATTTCAATAACATTGTCCTCTGTGCCCAGCATATCACCTGAAACAGGAATACTAACATTTGTTTTTAATTTTTATTTATTTATTTTTTTATGGTGCTGGGGATTGAACCCAGGAGCCTGTGCATGCTAATTAAGTGTACTTCCACCAGGTCACATCCCCAGCTCTAAGATGTTTGCATCAGGAAATCTTCTATTTCCAAATCACACACTCCAAGAATCCTACGACATTACTCAGCATATAATCACTTAGGAAAAAAAAAATCTGCTGCAAAAAGTGCTGAGATTTTCAAGGCTACTTATTACTGGAATATAATGTGGTCACTATGAACCTTATGAAATGTTTCTCTCACCTTGCTAAACCTCTAGATGAATGAAAATTGAATCTGCACCCATTCTACCTGGATTACTGTTTATAATGTTTATCCTCAGTCTGTCATACATAACTGGGCTCCTTGGGCAAACAAGCATTGGTAGGTTCTTTGGTAAGTATTTTGCAGTTTTGTCTGTTAACACAACTATTTTAAAAATATCAGACCTTCTTGTCAGAAAGATAATTATGTGGCTCAGTAACATGATTTTACAGCTAGTATCAGCTTGTTCTCTCTGCAAAAATGTTCTATGACCTAATGTTGATAACCAATGGGCCACTAGATAATATATTCACATTACTCAATATTTTATATCTTTAAGGATTTACGTTTATAAAAAATATGCATTCATTTTTCAAAATACTTATACCTATCTGAACAAGAGATATAGCATCAGGGGATTATCACAGACCACTATTAATTTGCCTTGTATGTCAAATTATATCTGTCTCCACTAATAACTGAGTGAAGGTTTCAAAACCGTATACATTGAAGATCCAATGTATCTTGCAGTATTACAATGTATCTTGTAGTATTAGCTTTAATAGCTCAATTTTACTTATGTGTCAAATATATAATATATTAACAGGAATAATTATATATTCAAGACTATAAAGATAAATATAAAGTTTGCTTGCATAAGTCAATATGGTTTTGTTCTACTATAATTCAACTTTTATGCTTTATCACACTTGTCACTTTTTGGCGGATGTGTAAATTTGTTCTTCATATATGAAGTTAGTGGAAGAAGTGATAAAGTTATATTCATTTCATTTGGACACATTGTGAAATACAAAATATGAGATAGGACAACACTGGGAATGTGATCAGAAAGACCAGAATATTTTGGTATCTGTAGGCAACTTATCTGATCACCTTTAACTATAATGCTAGCCTAAAATTTCAGAAAGGACTGGAAGCCTAGACAGTCTTAGGATGCTAACACGTTGGAATCATGGGCCAAAAAGCATTGAACTAAACATGAAAAAAGATACAGGAAGTGCAATTTAACAAATATTCATTGAATTAGTTTTATGCATAGAATAGTCTTTTTAAAATTAAATTAGACTACAATCTTCTAATGAAAATATTTAACATGTGTCTTCTTAAAACTAGATCGATCACCTTTAGAGAAGAAGATTCAATTGTTAAATTACAGTTAATTATAAGATCTCTATAAAGACAAATATGAGTATATAGGCAAGTGTTTCTTTTGAAGTTCAGTTGTTGACAAACTAAAAGATGCTCATTTTTAATTTGTAACATAATTTGGGAAATATAAATGTTTTCCTCATGGTAAAACTGAAGATGCTCAGTTATTATCTCCACAGTTAATGTTAAGTGGGACTTAACCCCAAGCTTATCAATTAGATGTCAATGACATAAGCACTACAATTAAAAAGACAGATTGTCCGATTGGATAAATCTGTTCCAGCTTTTGGCAACTCAAAAGAAAAAAACTTGCGATGTTAATATTTAAAAAAGTTAAATTTTTGAAATCATAGGCCATGCTTTGCTAATCAAAAGAAAGCTACTGAAACTACATTATAGTGGGCAAAGTAAATTACAGAACAAAGGATATCACCAAGTATGAAGTTATTTTCATAATGATAAAGAAGTCAATTTATTAAGAGAATATAAAAATTCTAAACTCTCTGCCAGGCACAGTAGTGCACACTTGAGATCCCAGCAACTCAGGAGGCTGGGAAGATGGATTGCAAGTTCGAGGCCATCCTGGGAAACATAGGCAAGACCCTTTCTTCAAAATAAGGGTTGGAGATGTAGCTTAGTAGTAGAGTACCCCTGAGGTCAGTGACCAGTACCACAAAACACACAGTAAGTCCGATAAATCTCCAGCCTCACGTGGTGGGGCAAAATAAAAGAAGATTCGTATTAACTGCCTAAGAAACAACAGACTATATTTTAAGAAAATTTCAAGGGAATGTTGCAAATAATGCTATGCCAACCTATTCACCTCTAATGTAATCAATGACAAATTCATTCAAAAATAAAAACTTGAGAACATAAACAGCCCTCTATTAAAGCAAGGAAGTATATAAAGTTTTTCACAAGGAAAAATCACAGGCCCATGTGACATTGCTGGTGAATTTTAGTGGAAGAGTATGGATTGCTTTCTGGCATATTGTAATGAAACCAGAATTACCCTGATGAAAAGCAGACATTTCAAAGAAAATAATGGGCAAGTACACTTATGAACATAGACACAAAAACTCTAAAAATTTTAATAAAACCCATCTTAAAATACATACCACAAACAGTAATACTAATTTTATATTTGAACAGAAGTCAATATTATTCACCATATTAAGCTAAAAAATAAAAACCATATAATAACCTCAAACTAGAAAAAACATTCCACAAAATCCAGTGTCCATTACTGATTAAAAAAAAAAAACTGGGCAAAGAGAATAAAAAGGAACTTGCTGATCCTACAAACAGGCATCTACAAGTACTACCATAAATAATGATGAAAGACCTAAAATCAGGAAAAAGTATCTTTTCTCATTGCTTCTATTTAACTTTGAAGTGGGAATTTCAGTACAAAAAGTCATTGAAGAAAATGAGACACACAGGTAAAATAGAAATAAAATTATCTTTACCAGCAGATGACAAGTGTATTTGTACACACAATCTAATACACCACCAGCGAAACTCCACATCATGTACAACCACAAGAATGGGATCCTAATTAGAATAAGTTATACTCCATGTATGTGTAATATGTCAAAATACACTCTACTGTCATGTGTATCTAAAAAGAACATATTTTTAAAAATCTAATGCAATCCATAAAAAGTTACCAAAGTTAATAAGTGGATTAGCAAGGTTTTAGAATACGATTTCAATTTTAAAAATCAAGTATGTTTCCATATAAGAACAGCAAATACTCGATAATTAAAGTTTTTAAAACTTTAGATTCTTAGGAATAGACCTGAAAAAGTACAAGACCTGTGCAATGAAGTCAACACTGATAGAAATTTAAAATACCTAAAGGGACAGATATGACTTTTTTTTTAGATGACTCAATGTTTTTGTCAATTCTTCCAAAATTAATGTATAGATTAAACATAATGTCAATAGAAGTCCAAACAGAATTGAGAAATCACCAAGGTGACTCTAATTCATATGAAAATCCAAAGGAACTAGAATAGCCAAAACAATTTTGAAAGAGAATAAATTACAGAATGTTATCCAATTGCAGGATTTAAAAGGTCACAGTAAGACTGTCACTAGTATCAACATAAACAAGTAGATCAATGAAACTCAGCACGGGATCTAGAAATGGGTCCGCACACATGATATTTGATGAATGTCCAGAAAATTTGGTTCTGAAAGAGTTTTCTCAAAGGGTGTTAGAAAAACGGTGTCTATATGCAGACAAAAATGAACTTTTTTTCATAGCTGGTACAAAATACACAAAATCACTCAAAATGGGTCTATTTTTAAATAATTTCAATCTATAAATCTCTAGGAGAAAAATCTTTGTGCAGTTGTGTTTGCAAAGATTTCTTATATCACAAAAGAATAATCTAATAAAGTAATAACTGGATAATCTGGGCTATATTAAGTTTTCTGATCTTAAGAACACAATGCTAAATAACATGAAAAGCAAACCACAATTTGAGAAAAATTCCGCTGAAATTCATGTATCTAATAACATGCTCATATCCAAAATATATGTGGAGAAATGTATGTAGAGAGAGAACTCTTGAATCTCAATAAAAAACAAAGCAATATAAAAGCAGACAAAATATTTGAAAATTTCACCAGAAACCATACACGGATGGCAAACAAACATGAAAAAAATGTGCAACATGATGAATCATTAGGCAAACAGATTAAATCCATAATGATATACCAATACATATCCATTAGATTGTCTATTTAAAAGACTAAGATTTTCATTCTTCATATATGAGACAGAATATAATAATGATCACCACAGAGCCAGAGCTGAGGAGTAATGAAGAAATGTAGGTCAAAAGATAAATATGTAAATAAACAATTTTACAGCTCTCGTGTACATGATAAAGACTTATGGTAACAATATTGCATTGTATTAGTGATTCTTGTTAAGTAGATTTTAGCTATGTCCAAAATTAGTAACTATATAAGATGGTAGAAAGGTTAACCTATTTTATTATTCCAACCATTTTACTATCTTGATATATTCCATAATATCATGTTGTAAACTCAAATATACATAATAATATTCAGGAAATAAAGATTGACAATACTGTGCTTAAAAAGATGTGGAAAACTGGAACTCTCAATTGTGACAGTGACATTATATATTATGATTCTGTAAAACAATTTAACAGCTTAAATATTTAAACACATTCCTATCACATGATCCAGCCATTTTACTCCTAGATATTTAGTGAAGAGTATATATCCATACAAAATTCGTATATATTTAGTATAGCAGATTTATATGGAATGATCAAAAATGGTTAACCGTCCATCATCACATGAATGGATACATGAATTTTAGAATATACCTTTAAACTGCTTAGTGGTAAGAAATAATTAGTGATTCATACAAGAAAGTGTATCAATCTCAAAATAACTATGCCAGATGAATTTATTTCAAATCTTACTATATGCTGTGTATTAAATATGTTTACTGCTGGGCACTGTGGCACATGCCTACAATCCTAGCAGTTTGGGAAGCTGAGACAGGAGGATCACGAATTCAAAGCTAATCTCAGCCACAGTGAGGTGCTAAGCAGCTCCGTGAGTCCCTGTCTCTAAATAGAAAATAGGGCAGGGATGTAGCTCAGTGGTTGAGTGTCCCTGAGTTCAATCCCCAGTACCCAAAAAATAAAAATATGCTTACTATGTCAATTATTTTTATAATAAGAGATGTAAAAATGTGTGTCATTGTTAAAATATGGAATATAAATAGCTAACATCCTTTAGTCATACTAAATATATCTTCTCAGTTTCTTTAGATGTTGAAAACCAGAGGTAAACAATCTACACATTGAAGGGAAGTCAAATAAATGTTTGTATCAGTATATTTTGCTCAATATTCAAATTCAAAGTAAAATAAAATTGATGATTAGAAGTATCCAATAATTTAAATGTATCAAGTGACAAGGAATATTTGGTGGTAATGCATATGATCTCAAGAACGGTAATGTTACTGAAAAGGACCTAAAGCAGTTTTTATAATAATTTCAATTTAAGAAGAATATATTTTATAAAATTTTCATTTCTAAGTCATGAGCTCTATAAATATATAGTAACATAAAATTAAGTGCTGTTTAAAAGTGAGAATATTTACACAGATCACAAAGAACCTCGGTAATACACTGAATATGTAGACATTTTCAAATAAAAGCTAAGGTTCAAAGAAATCAAGTTTACTATTTAAAACTGCACTGATCATAGTTATTGGCAGAAGCAAACTACAATCCAATCCCTTCACCTAAATTCAATGTTGTCATTGCACTACTTGAAAATATATTGATATTTTGCAGAAGTTGAATCTGTTAAAAGCTCAAAGAAAGACAGGGGATAAAGCTCAGGGGTAGAGCGTGTGCTTAGCTAGCACAAGGCCCAAGTTTAAAAAAAAAAAACTCAAAGCAGAGAAATAGCAAATATACTGATCCTAAAATTTTCAAAGAATGACAACTTGCTATACCTATTCACCAAATATTATATACAATAAATGAAGTTTACAGAATACACATTTTTTTTTCTAAGTGGACCAGAAAAGTAAACTACTTCATTTGCTTTCTGCTAAATACACATCTGTTTTCCATGGCAATTCATTACTTTTTTTCCAATTATCTGTGTACTTTGTTTGGAATCAACCTAACTCTCCAGCACCAAGTATGATTCAATGATCCAAGTTTGACAGTGGAATTATCACATCCTCTTAGCTATTTATTGTTGCTGTTGTTCCTTTTTTATGTAGGAAATTTAACTTAGATAGGGCCAATTAGAACAAGGTGTTGTCAGTTACACTGAGTCTTAGAATTAGGAGTAAGAAGACCACTTTTTTTTTTTTTCCTACTGTGGTTGATCCATTAGAAAAAATTTGAGCTGCTGCTCACCATATTCCTTGATTGATGGAGTCCATCTACAGTGAGTGGGGGAAAAAAAATGCTAAACCACAAAGGACATGGTATAAAGACAGTAAGAAAGTACCCCCATGAGGATATCAGAGTCTCTTTGGTTTAGCTATGCCTAAAGTCAAGCCGATTTGATCTGGTTACTGTCACTAACAACCAGAAAGTCCTGACTGAAAGTGTTTATATTGTTTCCAAATGTTAAGTTTCAGATCTGACTTTTTATCTCTCAAGTTGCCTAGAGTAAGGCTGGGAGTTATATTCATTAAACATTCTAATAATTAGAGCTCAAGTTGAATTTCAAAAAAAGAACAAATTCTATTTTAGAATAATTATCAATTAGGCCCACTTCATTATGACATGCTTAAACAGAAATCATTTGTTCATGGTGAGGTCGGGGAAATTTCAGAGTCTGAAGAACACTGCCTTAGAAAGAAAGTGCTGTTATGCTAAGTGGTCAGGAGAAGTTAATGAGAAACCCTCTTGGGGTTCTGTGGTGTGATTTCAACTGATAAAGCCTATTTCTATGACTTATAGATCTACAGTAAGGTTTTCTCTTAAATCAACTGAGTGTTTTCTATAGTTTAATAATATAGTAAGGGACAATTTCTTAGGATGACCTTTTTCTTTACTTCAATGCTTTTTTTCAATTCAAGGCAATTTCCTGCTGGGTTTCTGTCTACCTCATCTTGTGTTGCCATGACAACATATCACGCACCAGGTAGTTTAAAAAAAAAAACAAGAGGAATTTATTTCTTACGGTTCTGGAGGCTGATAAGTCCAAGATCAAGACAGAGACAGGCTCATTGTCGAGGGTCTTGTCTGTTTCGAAAATGCTGCCCTAAATACTGCTTCTTCTGGAAAGGAAACCATTGAGTGGAACTGAAGCGGGTACAGGGGAGGAAGCTGATAAAAGACCCCTAACAACTCACTGCAAGCACAAAGGGCCAGGGAGCACGCCAGAGGTAACCAATCAGGAGACCTGCTGACCCTGATGTCCACCTTGGCCCACCTTTCCTGGGCAGGACCCCCAGTCCCTTTCCCCCTGTATTCGGAAAGAGGGAATGCTGAACCATTTGCGACTTCTTCTGGCTCTCCCACCCCCCACTTTCACCCCTGAGGGCTGGGATCTCGCCCAGGAGCGCAATCTCTAATAAAGCCTATCACTTCCATCTGGCTCTGGTTTGGCCATTCGCTGGCATTATTTATATTTCCATGGAGGTGAGCTCGTAATTTGGTCTAAACCCACTCCGCCGAATTTACATCAACTCTGGCTTCACATGGCAGAGGACAAGTGGACAAACTCCCTCCAACAAGCCCTTTTATAAGGGCATCTGATCCCATTCAGAGATCAGGGCCCTCATGACTTGAACCTCCCAAAGGCCACACTTCCCAATACTGCTAAATTGGGTGATAGGTTTAAACATCAATTGTAGGAGAGACAAAAACGTAGAAATTGCTATGTTTTCAAGGAATCTGCACAACATTCTAGAGTCTTCTCTTAGTTTTAACTGATAGACAGCAATTTCTAATGATAGAGTCCTCCACCATGTACAACTATTTAACTTCCTTATCAGGAAGTTCAGGATTGCTTTCCAAAACAAGAGAAAGCATACCCTTCTAAAATTTCTGTTGCTATTATTTTTCATTTATTTTTGTTTTGTTGCAATGCCATTACACAACTTTTATATTCTGATATATATTAAACATTAAATAGCACTGTTTTCTAAAGTACTCAATTTTATATAAATGTTGCCTCATTATATTGCAACTAATAATCAGCATGTTTAGTGGTGATTAATCTTGGGAAATCTTTAAGACTTGGAAGGTTTGCCCTCTTGGAGGGTATGAGTTTACTTCTACCAAAAGTCCTGCTGTGCAACTTTCCAGGACTAATTTCTTATAAACCATAAAGACTTTCTAGAGTTATACATTATCAAGGGACTTTGCTTTTCCCTTTATTCAGAGTTCATATAGAATCAGAATAACCATCAGGGAAATAATTTTACCAAGTGGAAGGGATGTGATAAGGTAGAGGCGTCCAGCCAGTACACCATCCTGGTGAATGGGTTGGAGTTGATACCAGCAAATCTGTTTACACCAGTGCCACCATCATGGGAAAATACTAGAAATCATTCTTTTAAATGAGTCTGACTATGTGCAGAAAACTTGTTTCCAATCTTTTGAGGCATCATTTCCCATTCCAATTTGGTCATTAAAATGCAACTTTTGCTAACTAAGATTGGCAAAAGACCTCAAAGTGTCTGTAGCCTCAGCTGAGGGCTGAGGTAACTAGCTATGCTTTCGGCATTGTCCAGGATTACTGAATGCTATAATATGGACACCAAATTTCCTGATCACTTACTTATCATATTCTTAGAAATGGAATTCTGTGTTAAGATTCACTTTTATGTTTTTTCTATAATTACTCATATATCTAAATTCTAAAATTCCCTTTAAGCTGAATATGATTATTTCAGGTAACTATCACCTAGTAACTTTTACTATTACCTAGTAAAAGTACAATATAAAGCTAAAAAGTGATTAATGTTGCCATTGGTGATTATGTGTTCTAGCTATTAAATTATTTTGCTCAATAAGTAAGATGTAGATATAAGCAATTATGAAAAAGTAGAACACAAAGTAAAATTCTGTGAATATTCTAAAAGAGACCCTGGATATATATGGCTTCTCTTTCCAATTGCCAAGAAAAATCATCCTGTCTAATCAACTGGTGATAAATTGTTCTCTCATTGTTGCTGCTGAAAGCATCTTCCCAAGCATAAGCTACTATCTCCCTGAAATATGCTCATCACAATTGAAATGTGAAATGGGCTCACTTATTTTTTAAATCATGATTAATAATCCCTGCAATTTTCACTACACTCTGTCCATATCACGAACAATATTGCTATTTATGAGTCATCACTGCCAGATGGTTCAAACAAAGTTTTCAGCAGAGGAAGATTATATGAAGAATCTAATCATACACTTAATTTCTTAAAGAAAAATAATAAACAATTGAAATAGTCCAGGAGCAGCTACAGGGTGATGGTAGTATCATATACTCTATTACTAATAGATAAAATCATCAATTAAAATTGTCGAGAGCTGAAATGAAGGGTGACAGGATTGATAAGTTCCAAGTGACCCAGCATGTGTGTGATTCTGCAGTGGGCACAGTGTGGGACTTAGTCAACTGAGCAAATGAAAACCTAGGAAGACAGGTGATCACACAGAAAAGCAGTAATCTCCACAAACTGGGTATCTTTATATAAGGGCAGATGCTCTGTAAAGGACAACATAGAATGAGTTATGGCCATTTACTGGCAGGCATCAGAAGGATTAGAAGCACTTTTAAGTCACCTTGGGTGTTAACATTAAATTTTTACAACAAAACCTGCAAACTAAAACAGGATCTGCAATCACCTAGTCCCAGGCAGCAGTATTTTATTTACTGAAATGTTTGTCCCAAAGATATTTTGCCACTTGCTGAAATCTTCCACTGAAATATATTAACCAAGCACTGAAATCTGCCACTAAAATATTCATCAAGCCTATAGACTGCTATAACCTCAAAATGAAGCAGATATAACCACTTTCTGGCAAGTAGATAAAGAATAAGTCATGTATCTTTTCTCAGTATGAGTGCCCACAATTTGAGGACGATCTGAATAATGTAGGCATCATTTTGTAAGTAGAGCAGAAGGTATAAACATTTTCATAATTGATTAACTTGGGCAAATTCCCTCCATCAATTTATGTTAAAACTTATGTCCCGTTATTTCATTAAAAAAAAAGTTCATATTAAATATACCATAGGTTTAGCCTGCCTGATATATTTTTAAAAAATAGACTGTTGGACAAAAGTAGAGCCTTTGAGATCATTTAGAAGACTGCTGAGAAATGAGAAATTATGGTATAGTAGAAGTAGATGTGACGAAAACCGATTTAATATAAAAGCCTGGATTTCAGGGGGAGAAGTTTGTTCTTGGGTAAGTTTAGGGTCATCAACTAGTAGTTAGTAGCAAAGTAATAGGAGGGATTAGCACACTTACTGGAAGTAAGTGCTGCCTTCCTCTTCTTGAGCTCAAACTTTTGAATTACCCAAAGATATTTCTCCATGGTCATCCCTATTGTTAAAACTAGAAAGATAACTGAGGTTCAGGAAAGCAAAAGTATGTTAGCCTAAAACCAAGTAATGAAATAATTTTTAAAAGGAGGCAGTGATCAGCTGTGAAAAGCCAGTAAAATTAAGGACTATGAGAGAAGCAGTGTATTTGAGGAAATAGATTGCTGCCAAGGTTGGTATCATGGTTTCGGAGGGAGGGGTGGAAGTAGACTTCCAGACAGGAGTTATGGAAGAAAATGGGAAGAAGTGAACACAGTAAGTATAGGCCATTTCTTTGAACCAGTTGTCATGAAAGAGTCTGATGCTATAAGGGGATAGGTAACCAAGACATACATAGATAACTTTGTTATAACATGAATGCCATTATGTTTGCATAAAGAGTATAACTATTATTCAACTTCATCTTGTTTTTCATTCAGTAGCTTCTACTTTGCCATATTCATATTGATGAATAGAAGTGCAATTCATTCTTTTATCCTATGAAGAGTATTCTATGATTGTGTGGCATATCTTTTGTGGTATTGTGTTTTTCAAAGAAATTTCCCATTTCTCTACTTATTTGCAATCGTTAAGTGTCAGTACAATGAACATCTTCATCTTATTGACTTTTTTATAATGTTTTACAATCTAGAATTAAAGTGGCTGAATCAAAGGTTATGCATAGTTTTAATTTTACAGGATTTTACCAATTTTTTCCAGTGTCTACAATTTTTACCATTAGTAATATGTCACATTTTTCCCATTCTTGAAATTCTTTTTTTACCAATAATTTACATTTTTGTTAGTAATAAATTTTAAAATTTATTCATATCTAAATGCATGGTTGAGGATTATTCTATGTAAGTTAGGCATTATTTTCCTCTCTGTGAATTTCCAAGTCAGATCTTCAGCCTACCTATTTGAGGGAGGATTCCTACATTTTAAGGTTTCTTATGAACTTGTAATAAATACATGTTCACCTAAAAGTTGTCTTTGGTATCATTTTGATTAATTTGCTCTAGAATCTATTTTCAGTCAGATGAATATTAAGGCTATTAACTGTCTCTCCTTATACAATCCACCTGAGAAGAGGTAAAGAGGCCTCCTTCCTGAGGATGCATCCTCCCCTTCTTCAAACTAGAAAGGAATGTACCACAGCAGGGAGCCTCAGTCCCCAGTCTAAGGATCTTGGCACAACCTACCATTCAGGGCAATGTTCTGCTTCTTGCTCTGAACTGCTTCTGTTTTTACTGGATGTCCTAAGTGCCCTGGCTCACAGGAATGGGGTACACACAAGAATCAAGATGTCTAACTGCTCCCAACTGCAGGGTGCTCTTTGGCCTCAAGGGTCTAGCACCTGGAAGTATTCATCTCTTTAGACGTGACCACCATCTTTTGTGATTTTCTATACTGCATGTCCTGGACTCTCAAAATGTGCTGCCATTTCACGAGTCAACACAGTCTCACTCTCACTCTTAAAATTTCTCAGATTCTGCTTCTCTAGGAATTGTTTTTTTTAAACCATAGCTGTGTATAGGTGCACATTCTAACATTACTTATTTTATTTATTGAGTTGGGGTAGGAGAAAACTGACTGCAAAACCTACAACCTGCTAGTTCTGACTCAGGCTATTCCAGAACATCTCAACATGAAAAATAAAAACCTCAACAGTTTTAATGAACTTCTTCATTAAAAATTCCTTAAACCATCACAAACTCTTTTATACATCCTCTAAAAAACCAAGTTCACTCCATGGTGTGATCAAACAGAATCCTCCAAACCTGTTCCTCCTACCACACTTCACTTTTAGTTTAGTAAAGTGCAAGCCACTCTAGAGAATGAAAGTTTGCATCAATTCCTAAATCACTGAATTAAAGTTACAATAAAAACATTAACATTAAAGGAAAAACACTTTCAATTAAAGAAGGGTTACTTTTAATGTCTGGACATCTGAATAATGTAATTATTTAGCTAATATGGTTTAGCTACTTTCAATAGCTGGCTCCCTGACTTAAGGTTCAATTTAGAGAGCACATAAAAAAGGGACAAGTAAAAAATAAGATTTCATGGGACAAAGGGTCAGTTTGTTAACTAAGATGCATTCCCTGGTAAGTGCTGCCATCTGTCCACCTGATATATGGATAAAGTTGTTAAAGCATTTTGTTATGGGGAGGTAAGATCAATGGCAGGGGGGCTGGGTTAATGGTATTTAGTTTTAGTCATTGTGACAGCTATCCTGTTAGGCTTAAGCTGGGTCATGATATGTCTTTCCTGGAGGGAGAAATGCCATGTTATGATAGACCTTAGAAGGTTCGACCAGCCAAAACGTTGTTTTCATGAGAGGGCGCTGCAGAGTGAGAAGAGACCCAAAAATCTAAATTCAGTAAGGAATGCAAGCAGGTTGGCAGGTCAGGCTGAGTACAGGGACCACAAGGGGACAGAAGCTTCCAAACACATGCAAACAGGACCTCAAACCAATTGAGTCAGTCTCTGCTTGGAATCAGGCATCCATCAATTTTGAAAGTTTTTCAGGATTTCCCCTAACCTGTAGCCAAGAATGAGAAACTGGGCTAGGAGGAGATGCCGGGTCGATATGTAACATCCTGGAGGTCTGGTCCACCTGGAGAATAGACCTCTCCCTGTAACTTTATTCTCTTTTTCAAAGCCACGTTTCCTTACATCTTTAATATTGATACTACTGCTTAATCTTCTTCGGGAGGAAGTTCAGAGCACCTTAAACAAGCACTTCCAAGAGTTGCCCTCTATGGTCATTTGAAAACAAAGGAATTTTAAAATGATCATTTCCTCTATCCTTTCCCTTACATTTAAAGTTATCAAAAAAAATCTCAAAATAGATTTTTCAAAGGCAGCATTTTTCTCTGTAAACCATTCTTTCTTAATTATAACCATTACAATGGAGTTTTATTTTAATTGCAGGTTTCATTATCACTAAAGTGATTCAACCTGCAGTGCTGTCTGTCTGAAAGTCATTAGTCTGAAGAAAACATTCAGCTTTCTCAGATATTTTGCAAGGATCCAAAAATACACATACCACAATCCATTGAACAGTTCTAAAAGGTAGTTGTTACTGTAAATAATTTTCATTTCCAAGAATGATGGGGAAGGTGTTTCTTTTAAATATCACTTTTCTAAATAGACCATCTAGCCGTTTTTTTCTTAAATCCTATGTGGCCTATCTGTATAAATGTGCTTCTGAGGCTAGAAGAAAACACACACACATCCTTCCTCTTTATTTATAGATGTAGTTTAAAATATGAAACTTCAGTTTATTCCATTAGCAAAGATGAACTTGACCTAGATCATTCGTTGTATAGCTTCAACTAGAACCTTGCAATCAACAGCTCATATTTAACAAATGGATTGCTGAAAGTAATATTCTTGTTATAACGCAGGATGGGTTTTTTTGAGGGGGTTGAACCAAGGGGTACTAATCTACTGAGCCACATCCCCAGCCTTTTTTTATTTTGCAACAGTGTCTCATGAAGTTGCTGAGAATGGTTATAGGTGTGTACCACCAAACCTGCAACACCAGTTTTTTGATAGGAAAGAAGAGAGACCTCTTTTCTCACTCAAACTAAGGAGTAGAGTGGTGGTAGAATGGAGATGGTCACTGAATCTCAAAGGAATCTAATAGAAGGTCATAATAATGAGAAAATGTGCTCTTAGACTCAAGGTGACTCTAGGAACTGCAGAAATAACTTGGGTATCCTCTCTCAAGTTAAGAGTCCTATATTAACTTCTGACAACTGCTACAATAAACAGTGACTTAAACCAACACCAACTAATTACCTTACAGTTTGGGAGGTCAGACATCAGAACTCAAGGAGTCAGCAGGGCAGAATTCTAAATGGATGCTGCAGGTAAATTCTTCCTTCCTTGCCTGTTCAGCTTCCAGAGCTCCCTGCACTTTGGAATCCTTCTTCACATCACTCCAACTCTCAGTTCTACCTTCACACCTCTAACTATCACTCTGAGATGCCGGCCTCCCTCTTATAAAAGCCCATGTGATTATAGTGAATTCACCTGAGTCATGCAGGCTATTATCCCCATCCCAAGACCCTTAATTTAATTATACCTGCAGAGTTCCTTTTCTATCTAAGGTCGTATATTGACAGGTTCTAGAGATTATGATGCAAACACCTTTGGAGAGGCATTAAGTATACACCATTGCCTTCATGAAGTCCCACTTTCTATGTGATTTTTCTGCATGATTTTTCTGCTCATCCTTTTTCAGATTTGGAGATGTAAATGTGATTGACTCCTGTGCTCCTGATCCAAACAGCTATGGGAATCATAGCAGGAAATGACTCGCTGAGCACATGAGAATACGGGAAGCCAATGATTTCTATCACAGTGGTATACAGTAGGAAAAACACTGGACTGCCAGTCTCAGTGGTGAACAGCTGTAATCCCAGCAGCTCTGGGGAGGCTGAGGCAGGAGGATCGCGAGTTCAAGCCAACCTCAGCAACTTAGCAAGGCCCTAAGCAACTTAGCAAGACCCTGTCTCTAAATAAAACATAAAAAAGAGTTGGAGGTGTAGCCAGTGATAAAGTGCCCTTGGGTTCAATCCCTAGTAAGGACAACAAAAAAATCCTCACACAGGACTTGAAAGGGCATGACCATTACTTGAGCACATTCTAGAAGCCAGACATTCTATCAACCTTTTACTAACATATTTCATTGTATTATCACAATAATCCTACCAGGCAATAATTTTTACCCTCATTTCATTGATGAGAAAATTAAAGTTAGAAATTTTAAGCAGTTTTCATGCCCCTACAGATACCATGAATATACAGAGATGGAATTCAAGTTAGAGTTTGACTTTGAAGGCTGTGTTTTAGCTATTTATTTTGGTTTCTGGGCCATCATTAGTCATTTCAGTTGCCTTAAACAATTATTTAGTATATTTAAGCAACAATTTAATAAGCTACAAAATCAGTCAATTTGAATATCTTTTTTCTTTTTATGCTTTTATTAATGCATTAATAACATTTTAACATAATCATACGTGCATGGAATTTAATTTGCTCCATTTCAGTTCCCAAGTCCTCCTCTTTCACTCCCCTCCTCTCTTCCTCTCCTCCCCTTCCTCCATTTTACTAGTCTTCATTTTATCTATTTATTTGTATTTTTATTTATTTTTAATTGGTGCTTTGTAGGTATGCATAAAGGTGGGATTCACTGTGTTATATTTATACAAACACACAGCATAATTTTTTCAGGCTCATTCTGTATTTCCTCCCTTTATATCCTTCCCACTTCTTCTCAATCTCTCCTTCTTTTACTCATTGATCTTCTATCTTCTTATATCCAATCCCCATGTTCTTTTTTTCCCTTACTTTTCTCTGACTTCTGCTATGAGAGAAAACATTCAACCCTTGATTTTCAGAGTCTGGCTTATTTCACTTAGAATGATGATCTCTAGTTCCTCCTATTTACTGGTAAATGCCATAAGTTCTTTCTTCTTTATGGCTGTACACAATTCCATTGTGTACATATACCAGATATTCTTAACCCATTCATCTATTGATGATCACCTGGGCTTCTGCTGAGAAAGAAATCAGGAAAACTACCCATTCACATAACCTAAAGAAAAAAAGATTTTGGAATTAATGTAACTAATAAGATAGCAGATATCTACAATTACAACTACAGAACACCGAAGAAAGAAAATGATGCGGACCTTAGAAGACAGATCTCCCATTTTCTTAGATAGGTAGAACTAATACTGTCAAAATGCCTATACCACCAAAAGCATTATAAAGATTCAATGCAATCCCCATCAAAATACTAATGACATTCTTCACAGAACTAGAAAAAATGATCCTAAAATTCATTTGGAAAAATAAAAGACCCAGAAGAGCCAAAGCAATCCTGAGCAAGAAGAAATGCTGGAGGCATCAGGATACTTGATCTTAAACAACACTACAGAACAACTGTAACGAGAGCATCCAGGTATTAGCATCAAAATAGACATGAAAATAAAGGGAATGGAATAGAAGGCATTGAGAAAAACCCACAGAGTCATCTGTTACTTGACAAAGGTGCCAAAAATATATGTTGGAAAAAAGTCTTTTTTTAAAAAATGATGCTGGGGAAACTGGATGTCCATTAGTAGAAAAATGAAACTGAATTCTATCTTACCCTACACAAAAGTCAAATCAAAGTGGATCTAAAACTAGATGCTGGGCACCGTGGCACATGCCTATAATCCCAGCAGCTGGGGAGGCTGAGACAGGAGGATCATGAGTTTAAAGCCAGCCTCAGCAATAGCAAGGCGCTAAGCAACTTAAGAAGACCCTGTCTCCAAATAAAATACAGAATAGGGCGGGGGGATGTGACTCAGTGTCAAGTGCCCCTGAGTTCAATTCCTGGCACCAAGAAAAAAAAAAAAACTTAGGAATTAGACCACTTAGAAATTAGACCAGAAACTTTGTAACTGCTAGAAGAAAATATAGGCTCAAGACCCAAACATATTGGTATGGACTCTGACTTCTTTAACAGGACCTCTAAAGGTCAAGAAATAAAATGGAATCAATATGTGGGATAGCATCAAATTGAATATCTTAACTCCAAGTGTTCCCTTAGTTTTAACATTTTGTAATATATTTTGAGCTTGATGACCTAGGGTGTCCCAGTGTAAAATTTTTGGTTGATCTCATCCACAACTTGTATTTAAACTTATGATCTAAAAAGCTACTTGATAGAACAAACTCAGTTAACAAAAAAGAACAGCATTAGACTTTTAAATTTACTCAGTTTATTTAGTTGAATTTAACCAACTAATTTAGGGATCATATAAGAAAGAGGTGGCAGACAGTCCTTTTGATATTTATCAGCTAAGATAAGAGAAGTAATGGAGCCCATTTGATTGGTAAGTTTTCTCCCAAAACATGAGTGATAACAGAGATCATAAATTAGAATCAAACAATGAAACAGTTTTTATGCCACAGCTTAATATACCAATTACATGTGACATTTCCTATATGTCAGCCACCATACTAGGTTCTTGATGCAGGGTCTCTCATTCAACTCATGTGGATTTTTCCTGCTTACCAATGAATAAACAAAAGCAGATAGAATTTAAATAATCTAGCCAAGATCATGAAGCTACCATATGACCAGGGTAAGATTCTCCTCCTTGTCTATCTGACACCAAGGCCACTTGTTTTTTCTGCTGCACGATATACCTTAACTCCTGTAGATATGATGAATGGTGTAAGGAGCACCAACAGCAAAACTCAAAAAATCTATATTCCTGCCACTGGGGTTATGGATAAAGGTAGTTATTCATAAATGAAAAAGATATGGCTCCAAGTTTATCTTCCCTCTTTATTTATTCAAGTTCCTATGAAAACATAAGTGCTTCTTCCAGAGAAGATTTTAGTATAACAATTGTTCAGATGAACATTTCCAAACAGAAACTTTTCATAAGAAACTACATGATCTTGACACCTATTACTGGTGGTTTTGACCTTTTAGTTATCTGCATGTCCCTCTTTCTCCATGAAACTGACTTTTGCTACCTTGCCAGTCTAACAATCTGTCTTTCTTTTGTTTGCTTGTTTATTTCCTTTCTTGAAGTATAAATTATATAAAGTGCACTCAAGTAAGCATATACATTAATGTCTTAATAAATTTATATACCCATGTCACCACCACCAAAATCAATTACAGAATACTCATATCAACTCACAAGAATCCCTCCTGCACCTTCCCAGGGTGTCCCCTCCATACTCCTATTCCTAAGTAACCACTAATCTGTTTTCTGTCACAGTAAATTGGATTCTTCTTGAGTTTTGTGAATAGAATTACACAGCATGTACTCTTTTATGCCTACCTTCTTTTATTCAAAGTAGTGCTTTCCAAGATCCTTCCTACTATATGCATGAAACATTTCATTTTTATTGCTGAGTAGTATTTCATCCATAGGCTTACTCTGAAGAATTTAAGAGTTCATTAAAGGTAAGTGTATATTGGACTTGATAGCACTGACTCAGAACACTTGCTATAAAAATTATTCTATTTTACCCATAGAAAATAGCAAATTAATTACCATGTCTAAAATGTAGCATTTTAGAATTCATCTAATTATGTTTTAAATCATTAACTCCCATTGCTAACAAACTATGGAATCTATACATTAATATGATTTCTATCAAGGAAATGTTAACAATTATTTAGCATGAGATTCCTTTGGAGATTTAATTTGGAAATTTTAAAATGAGATTAAAAAATGATTCGGCCTTTGATATTTGCAGTGCTAATTACAACACACTCTAATATAATTTAGGGATTATAAGACGTGTAACATTTATTCAAAAGATCAATTATATAAATACATAAAAAGATATTTAGTCATTTTCTTATGCTAGATATTAAAATTTAATGGATTGTGATAGATCTGACAATATTTGTTGATAATCAGTGTATCTCACAACAATGCAAAAATCTCTACTGTAAACAGGCATAAATCTTGAAAACTTCACTTGTGAGTCTTTCTAAGCAGATTATGGCAGATTCTGCCAAGGACTTCTCACATGGGTTTGGAAAGGCAGAACATATTATACTCAAGTGGCAACTGCAACTAGATGCCTAGGTGTCAACAACTTGCTACCTTGAGCAGAAGCCTGTGGATCTTGGATGCCCTATTGAGAATCATCCACTTCGGTGCGATCACACATAAGACCTCTGAAGGTAGTTTTCTTACAATCCCTGAGCTTCCATATTTTTTCACTTGTCAAACTTTCCAATGGTTCCGTTAGCCTCTAATTTGCTGCATGCAAAGTCTTACTGGTAGTAAAAAGCAGAAAAGTCAGATTTAGACATCTGGAAAAAACTTCACAAAAGCTTTACTTTCCTTTAACTCATCAGAAAGCTGGAGTACATAAAACAATCAAAATAACAAAAATATCAGTGACAAATTTCTAAAGAAAGGCAGAAAAGTGAACTATTTTCCTTTTGCAAGAGCATGAGAGGAAGAGATGGCTGCCATAGAAGCAGTTAAGAAGAAAACAAAAATATTAACAACCAAATTTGTTTACAGTATCAGTTTAGAATATAACTGGGAGTCACACACACACACACACACACACACACACACCACACAGCTTTATACCACTGCAAGCTTTTTATCATGGTCCAGCATCATTTTCCAACTTAAAAGGTGAGGTCGAGCAAAGGATCAGAGAGAGCCATCTTGATGAAGAGCAGAAAATCAGTCAGCTCCCACTGAATAAAGGCATGAAGTATTTCCCCAAAGCTTGTTCCATAGGAGGTGAAAGTATTTAGCCACTGTGGTAAAAAGCAAACTTCCTCAATCCTAGGACCACTGGGTGAGCATTATAATCAAAATCTGTTTATCATGGGGTTGGGCACTCCTTCCTCCTTCTTACTTGCAGGAACCAGATGAAGATTCACTGAAACTGTAGAAGCAAAAGCCAATTGCCTGTAGGATAGAAGCAAAGAAAATCAGAAGTAAAAATAAGTAAATAAAGAAAACTGTATTGTTTCTAGATTCTGCAATGGTAAAATGAAAAGGTTTGCAAAGTCCTATAGAGGGACAGAAATCCTCTCCTGCCCAAGAAATGCAACAGAAAAAAAAGGAGAATTTAGTATAAATTTGACAAATGGGGGAAAGACAAGAATTTTGAGGTCTCACCCTTGAATCTAGGTGAAAAGACACTGCCTAAGACAAAAATTGGACCAGAAAACTTCCTGCACCCACAATGAACCTAGAGCTAGTAGTAAGCAATAGCAATCTACTATTGGGTAAAAGACAAGAATATAAAAAAAAAAATTCTGTGATGCCCATATATAGCATCTCCATAATGTTGAAAGCTTAACAAGGACACTGAGAAGAACTCTAACATCCTTTGTCCAATAAGGGCAACATCAAAAGAGCTTGTGATGCACTTAGAGTTCTATACCAGCAATAAAGTTCAAGTCCAATTTCAGTACTGATTGGACTGACTCAACCCATCACACTCTCAGTCTTACTAAAGTGGATACATGCATATTTTTAAGTACATATATACATATATGTATATATATATACATATATGTGGTAAGTGCTCTATATCTATGGGCTCTGCATTCACGGAGTCAACCAACTGTGGACTGAAAAACATTTTTTGAAAACTTGCATCTGTACTGAACACACACAGACTTTTTTCTTGCTATTTTTCTCTAAAAAGCAGGTATAAAAACTATTTACACAGAATTTACATTGTATTAGATGTTATAAGTAATCTAGAAATGATATGTGTAGGTTATATGTAACTACTCTGCCATTTTATGTAAGGTGTTTGAGCATCATCAGATTTTTAAAAAAAATTTTCTAGTTGTAGATGGACACAACATTTTTTCTTTATTTATTTATTCATTCATTTATTTATTTATTTTTGTGGTGCTAAGGATCTAACCTGGTGCTTCACATGTGCTAGGCAAGCACTTTACCACTGAGCCACAACCCCTGCTCCCACCAGCAGATTTTGGTACCTGTAAAGGATTCCAGAACTGATCCCTCATGGACACCAAGGGACTACTATACTAATTAACTCACTTTATATTATTTTCTACATGTGATATGTGGGACTCAATTAAAAATTATGAGCCATAAACTGGAGACTATCATGCTAAGTGAAATATGCCAATCTCCAAAAACTAAAGGTCAAATGTTTTTTCTGATATGCGGATGCTAATACACAATCAGGTGGGGAGGGAAGAACATAAGTTCATCAGATTAGACAATGAGGAAGGAAGGGAAGGGAGGGGTGATGGGAATAGGAAAGACAGTAGAATGAATCAGACATAACTTTCCTATTTTCAAATATGAATACATGACCAGTGTAATTCCACATTAGAGACAAACACAAGAATGGGATGTTTAAGATGTGTATGTGTAATATGTCAAAATACACCCTATTGTCATGAATATCTAAAAAAAAACAAAACTAAAGAAAACTTAGCTATTAAAAACAAGTATGAGCCATAAAATAGAGACAGGTAGGGTGGGAGTAGAATAACCTGCAAAGATGACTCCAGAAAAACATGGATGACCCAGGTGTAGATGCTTTCAGATGTTAAAAGATCTAGTAAAAAAGATATGCAGACATGAATAGATGAAAATTTTCAAGAAGGGAATGAAAACCAAAAGAGAAGGTGGAGGAGAGGGAGATAAAGAAAAAGAAAAATGTAAAAACGAACGTGCTAAAAGAAAAAAAGTTCACAGGGCACATTATGGAGAATCCTTCCAAAGGGATTGTCAAACAACTGAACACCACTAAGGAACAAAAAGAAAACATAAACATTTTATTTATTTATTTATTTAGGTCCAGGGATTGAACTCAGGGACACTGGGCCACTGAGCCACATCCCCAGTCCTATTTTGTATTTTATTTAGAGACAGGGTCTCATTGAGTTGGTTAGGGCCTCGCTAAGTTGCTGAGGCTGGCTTTGAACTCACGATCCTCCTGCCTCAGCCTCCCAAGTCGCTTGGATTACAGGTGTGCGCCACCATGCCCGGCTAGAAAACATAAACTTGAATATATGTTCAAAAAAATTATCTAAACTGAGACACGAGAAAAGTTCTCATTCTCTCACTCTTTCTGTCTTTCTCAGAAACAAAGTCAATATCAAATAATCAAACATACACATAATTGGAATACCAGGGAGAAAAGAAAGATAATGGTCAAGAACAAATGCTTGAAATTATTTGATAATTGTTGATAAATATAACGGTGAGACCTCACCAAGGAAAATTTACCCCAAAATTTCAGAGTATCAGAGAAAAATAAAAACATAAAATCCACAACACAATTCAATATTTAATCACCAATTTACTAAAACCAAAAGACAAAATCTTGAATGAAGAAAAAAATAAAAGAACATTATAAGTGGAGGAGCAAATATAATAAATTAGAACAGAATTTTCATTAGAAACTGCAAGCCTGACCAAGAGAGCAATATTTTTCTTTTTTTTTTAATTTTAGTTCATTGTACACAAATGGAGTACAACTCTCATTTTTCTGGTTGTACACAAAGTAGAATCATATAATTTGCCTATTCATACATATCCAGAGGGTAAAGATGTTTGTCTCATTCTATTATCTTTCCTTCCCCACTTCCCCACCCCTTATTTACCTCTATACAATCCATCCCATCTCCATGCTTCCCGTACCTCCGCCCACCCCCGCTATGTGTTATCAACCACTTATAAGAGAAATCATTCGGCCTTTGGTTTTTGGGGATTGGTTTATTTCACTTAACATGATCTTCTCCAATTCCATCCATTTACCTGCAAGTGTCATAATTTTATTATTCTTTATGGCTGAGTAATATTCCATTGTGCATATATACCACAGTTTCTTTATCCATTCATCTATTGAAGGGCATCTAGGTTGGTTCCACAGTCTAGCTATAGTGAATTGGACTGCTATAAATTTTGATGTGACTGCATCACTGTAGTATGCTGATTTTAAGTCCTTTGGGTATAGGCCAAGGAGTGGGATAGCTGGGTCAAATGGTGGATCCATTCCAAGTTTTCTGAGGAATCTCCACACCACTTTCCAGAGTGACTGCACTAATCTGCAACCCCACCAGCAATGTATGAGTGTACCTTTTCCCCCACATCCTTGCCAACACCTATTGTTGCTTGTATTCTTGATAATAGACATTCTAATTGGGGTGAGATGATATCTTAAGGTAGTTTTGATTTGCATTTCTCTTATTACTAGAGATGTTGAACATTATTTCATATATCTGCTGATTGCTTGTAGATCTCTTCTGTGAAGTGTCTGCTCATTTCCTTAGCCCATTTATTGATTGGGTTATTTGTATTCTTGGTGTAGAGTTTTTTGAGTTCTTTATATATTCTGGAGATTAGTGCTCTATCTGTCCTGTGTGTGGCAAAGATTTTCTCCCACTCTGTAGGCTCTCTCTTCACATTGCTGATTGTTTCCTTTGCTGAGAAAAAGCTTTTTAGTTTGAATCTATCCCAATTATTGGTTCCTGTTTGTATTTCTTGTGCTTTGGGAGTCATGTTAAGGAAGTCTGGTCCTAGGCTGATATGATGAAGATTTGGACCTACTTTCTCTTCTATTAGGTGCAGGGTCTCTGGTCTAATTCCTAGGTCCTTGCTCCATTTTGAGTTGGCCAATATCATTCTAAATGGAGAAAAACTGAAAGCATTCCCTCTAAAAACTAGAAAAAGGCAGGGATGCCCTCTTTCACCACTTCTATTCAACATTGTCCTTGAAATTCTAGCCAGAGCAATTAGACAAACTAAAGAAATAAAAGGGATTCAAATGGGAAAAGAAGAACTTAAAGTATCACTATTTGCAGATGATATGATTCGATATTTAGAGGAGCTGAAAAATTCCACCAGAAAACTTCTAGAACTCATAATGAATTCAGTAAAGTAGCAGAATATAAAATCAACACTCATAAATCTAATGCATTCTTATGCTTAAGTGATGAATCCTCTGAAAGAGAAATTAGAAAAACTACTCCTTTCACAATAGCCTCAAAAAAAAAAAAAATAAAATACCTGTGAGTCAATTTAACAAAAGAGGTGAAAGACCTCTACAATGAGAACTACAGAACACTAAAGAAAGAAATTAAAGAAAATCTTAGAAGATTGAAAGATCTCCCATGTTCTTGGATAGGCAGAATTAATATTATCAAAAGGGCCATATTACCAAAAGTGCTATACAAATTCAATGCAATTCCAATTAAAATCCCAATAATGGACCTCATAGAAATAGAGCAAGCAATCATGAAACTCATTTGGAGGAATAAGAGACCTAGAATAGCTAAAGCAATCCTTAGTAGGAAGAGCGAAGCAGGTGGTATCACAATACCAGAACTTCAACTATGCTACAGAGCAATAGTAACAAAAACAGCATGGTATTGGCACCAAAATAGACAGGTAGATCAATAGTACAGAATAGAAGACACAGAGACAAACCCATATAAATACAGTTATCTCATACTTGACAAAGGAGCCAAAAACATATAATGGAGAAAAGACAGCCTCTTCAACAAATGGTGCTGGGAAAACTGGAAATCCATATGCAGCAAATTGAAAATAAACCCCCATCTCTCACCTTGCAGAAAACTCAACTCAAAATGGATTGAGAGCAATATTTTTCAACTACTAAGAGAAGGAAACAGTCAATTCATAATTCTGTACCAAAGAAAGTTGCTACAATTAAGGTAAAAAAAAAAAGACTTTTCAGGCAAACCAAAGCTGAAATAGTTCAGCAGCAGCAGACTTACATATTTATAAATTGAAAATTAAGTATTTCAGGCAAAAGAATGGTACCAAAGCCATCTGGAAAGATAAAATACCAGTTTGGTCCATCATCCAAATAGAAGACTATGAGAAGTCAGGTAGAAGTGGGAGATCTAGCATTGTGGGTCCAGAATATATATTTAAAATAGACACCTATGGTATCTATTTGAAAAATGCTTTGTTATCTATATCAATCAACCAATACCACTAGATGTTGTTTTCTTTCACTTGATAGGGACAGTAGTATAACTTCTTGATCTTACCTCAGCTACATCATCCCTATCACTATCCCAGGTCAATCTGAATGTACATTAATCATAACATTAATTTATATTTCACACTATTTTGTCATATTGATCACACACTGACTAGACCAATTGATCAGGGAATAAAGACACTTTTACTTTATTTGATAAAAAAAGAGTTTTATCACAAAGTGAATGTAAAATAAAAGTAAATAGCCAATTTAGAAAAGGACCTGTGAGTCTAGTTGTGCAAAGAAAAACACAAGATAAAAATTAGTTTGTTTTTTTAAGAAAAGACAAATCCTCTGGAATGGGATACTTACATATAACTTAGTACAGAGTACCAATTAGACTCATTTATCAAAAACCTATAAGGCTTCCAATTTTGGTGGATCCAACAAGAAGAATAAATCCAAAACACTGCCAGCTATAAGCCACTTGAGCTTTATGAAGCAAATGAATGATGATTCTCCAAGTGTGGCAGATACAATTGGTATATGGAGTCTCTGTCAAGTTCTGTCAAGTTCTGTCAATAGTGTTCAAGATAAACATTATTGCACAGATAAAGGAAAGCATGCTTTCCTCTTCCAAAGTATAGTAACCTTTGAGAACAGATTCTGGCTTAATGTTAGGCACCAGTAGAGACAGAATGCCTGACTGTGCATCTCAAAGTGACCTTGTAGTCTATCCTGGCTATCAGAAAATACATATAATTTGAGCTATGAAGCATAAGGTAAAGTATATCATTACCAAATGTGACTATCAGTATTAAGCTCTTTCTGAAGGCAAATAATCTCATACATAATAGCTAAGATTCCCATAGTACCTACTACACTCCTATTACCACCACTTCCTTAACACAAACCTATGACTTCATGAAGAATTCCTTATGATCAGAAAAATGAAGAATAAAAAGCTATTTATAATGGTTCCACATAATATGTAGACAAAGCCTAAAACAATATTAGTTGTTCATAGTCCCTAAAAGATATGTCCCTGAATGACAGTAACTAAGGAAATACTTCTCATGGAGAGGATATTGAAAACTCTATCAGTATGTCTACTTCTCCTACAAGAAATAACTACAGTTTGAGAGCTATACTAATTCATGAATGGTGGCAATGGCTTCACTGACTGTCACAAACTTGGAAAGAATAACATGAAAGGAATAAGGACAAGATATATGGACTAATGCTCAGCATAAGAATTGAGTGTAAGAATCTTTAATTGCCATTAAGACTGATAAAGTACATCTTCTACAAATCAAGCTATCTGTGGTTGGAGAGAAAAACTGATCTATTCAATGGTGGTCAGTCTGTATCCTTTCTCAATTGACCTGGTTTTCAATGAATCAGCACATGAAAAATATATCCATGGCAGCAGGGATAAAATCATTGCACAGTCTTGTCTTACCAAGACTTATTTTGTTAATATTACTACTGCATATCCACTAGTCAACAACAGAGAATACTGGTGATATGGCACCATTCCCTGGAGAAAGACACAGTCAACTGGTAGCAAATTAAGACGGATCACACTGGAATTCTTCCAACATGGCAGAAGCAGCAATTTGTCCTCAGCAAAACAGACACTTATACCTAATATGTAGCTGTATTCTTTACTCTTTTCACTCTGTCCAACAAACATCCATATATTTATTAATCACCTTATTCATCATTATAACACTTTACTCAGCATTGCATCCAATGAGGGGATTTTTTTTATAATAAAATAATTATGGAAATGTCCACAGTCTATGAAATACACATTCCAGTTTCCTTTATTAGTGTGCTATGGTTTAAATGTTTGTATTCTTTCAAAAGTTCATGTTAAAATTTAATCTATAAAGGTAAACCTTTAGGAGGTGATTAGACCATGAAGGCTCTGCTTTCATGAATGAATTAATGACTTATAAAAAAATGTGGAGTAAACTAACTAGGCTTTGTTTGGTCCTTTTGACCGTTCCATCATGTGAGGTCGCAGAGTTCATTCTGTCCAGAAGAAGCAGTGTTCAAGGTACTATCTTGGAAGCAAAGATCTGGTTATAACTAGACACTGAATTTGCTGGCGCCTTGATCTCAGACTTCCACATCTACATAACTATGAGCAGTACAGTTGTGCCATTTAAATTATATTCAGTCTAAGATACTTTGTTACAGCAGCAAAATGGATTAAAGAAATTGGTAATGGGATTAGGGTAGTTCTGAGACAGCCAAGGAGAGTCTTCAGTCTTATGAGGTTAACAGATACACCAGAAATGTAGGAGTTAAAAAGTAGATCAGTCTTCAAGACTATGAGATTAAGATAACCCACCTGGAGATGGGAGGTTGGGAAGCCAGCTCAACTCTCTGAGACTATGTGATGCACATAAATGTCAAGAAGCCAAAGCCAGACAAAATAAGGTCTAAAATCAAATCCATTGCTATTGTTTAGATATTAAGGCATCCCCTGAAAATGCTCATGTGGAGCAATTCAGGAATATTTAGAGATGAAGTAATTAGATGATGAGAGCTATAACCTCACCAGAGGATTGATTTGTTTGTTGGGTTAATTATTAAATGGAATAGTAGTAACTATAGGCAGGAGAATGTACATGACAGGGGGAAAGCCCTTGGGTATTATATTCTGTTCCTGGTTCCTTGCCCTATCTCTTTCCTGGTTGCCATGAGTTGAGTGCTACTCCCTGCCATACTCTTCCACCACAATGTTCTGCCTCACCTCAGACCCAAAGCAACAGAATTGGCCAACCATGGACTGAGCCTGTGAGTCTGGGATCCCAAATTAAACTTTTCCTTCTCTAAATTGTTCTTGTCAGATATTTTGGTCACAGCCAAAACAAACAAACAAACAAACAAACAAACAAAAAGTTAAAAAGTTAAAACATGTTTTGAGGCAAGACAACATTTTACCCTGTCCTGAAAATTATATTGAGGAATCTCCCAGATGATAAGGGACCAATTCTAGATGATAAAGGGCATACTAAAGTAACCTATAATTATCTTTTCTTTATTAAAACAATAGAAATTATACTCTGAGTTGGGCAATTAAGGCAATAATGAGACCTACCACAGAAAGAGACATAACGAAGGGTACAGATACAACTAAAGCTCCACTTCTAGATGTGATGACAGCAAGAGACCAGGTCTCTGCCATTATTTGGGTCAGACTAGAATTTCTGTCCCCCACTATGCTGCCTCCCCTATACTAGAGCATAAGAATAAAGATCCTTGTTCCTCTCTGTTATGCTTTTTGCTGATTCATTTATTAGAGAGCACAAGAACCTACCAAATCAGTAGTAGTATCACAGCAAAGATCTGAAAATGTAGAAGAGGATTTGGAACTGGATAACAGAGGATATGCCATATAGGGTTATTCTGCTTAGAATTCAGAAGAGGAAAATCTTGAATTGTCTTAGAGATTCCTTTAAGTGGTCAGGATCAGAGTGCTGATAGAACTATAGATAGTAAAGGCAAAACCAAAGAGACATGTATTAGTCAGGGTTCTTTAGAAAAATAGAACAAATAAGGTATGTATATGTATGATTGTAAAAGGGCATTTATTCAATTGGCTTACATGATCAGAAGCTGGATAATCCCATAATGGTTGTCTACACATTGAAGCGCTGGAGGAACCAGTAGCTGCTAAATCCAAGAAGCTGGAGCCTCAGATCAACAAGGACCAGTGATGTAGCCCCTTTCCAAGACTGAAGACCTGTTAACACCTTGTACAATTACTGATGAGAGTACATATTAGAAGAGTGAAGAAGCGAGAGTTCAATATCCTCAGGCAATGGCAGCAGCAACAGGTGCACCTGCTCAAGAAAAATCAAGCTTCCATTTGCCACAGCTTTCTTCTTCTGACTTGTGTTCCATCAAGGTCCCCAGCCTTTTTGACAGTGTCTGCTACATTCAGGGAGGGTGTACCCCACAGTTTGCTGTTCCACATGCCAATCATCTCTGGAAACACACTCATCAACACACCCAGAAATCTAAATTCTAGACATCTCTCAATCCAGACAATCTGACAATCCAGATTAACCATCACAAGATCTTAGATGAAGTAAATACCAAAATATTGGAAACTTGAGAAAAAGGCCATCTTTGTTATAAAATGACAAATAACTTGGTTGAATTGTGTAGGTGTCCTGTTGCTGTGGGAAAAACAGAGCTCATGAGTGATAAACTGGCCTATTTGGTAAAAGAAATATCTAAGCAAATTGATGAAGGTGCTGCATTGCTTTTCTTAACTTTGTATTGTAAAATACTATAAGAAGAGAGATCTGAATTTAAGATAATATTTATAATTAAAAGAGAAACAGAACTTAAAGATTTGGATAATTCTTACCCTAGCCAGATTGTAAACATGTGCTTGGTAGAGAATAACAAAGGGGTGACCAAGCAACTATTTGAAAAATTAATCAGTGGGGAGCTAGATGCTATTCATCAAGGCATAGAAGAATGGACTGAGAATATAGCCCTATGGTACAGCGCTTACCTAGCACACAGGAAGCCTGGGTTTTAATCCCTAGCAGAGCAAAACAAAGAAAAGAGTTGAATGTTTCTAGAGACTTTTTGGAGATTGTTGAGGCATCCCTCCAGTCCAGTGCCAAGGGCTGTGGGACAGAATTATGTCAAAACGTAAGCCTTGGGAAACCATGGAATTTGCTGCATTTGCGGCTCTGCACCATGTCCTGTCTCTGGTCTCTACATTCTGGTGTAGCATTCGTTAGCCACCCTCAGATTAGGTTCAAGTAAGCCCAGTTGAATCTCTGGCTGCCCTTCTAGAAGGTAAGGACTATAAGCCATGGTGGCATCTGGGCACTGAAAACTCTGCAGGCATACAGAGCACACAAGGTATAGAGGCATGACTACCTCCACCTCAGAGAGCTATAGGACCTAGGCAGGGAAATGTTGCAGACCCAAGTGCCAGAGACAGCACCTACTAGGGTGATCCCCAATGGAGCAATGGAGGCTGGGTCACTACTTAGTATCCCCACTAGGGTCAGTGGGCCAGTGGTGTTGGAACCACTGCAGACAACCCCTACTAAGATAATGTTTAGTGAAGCCATGAGGGTAGGGGAACTCCCCAAACCTCAGACACATAGAAACCAACCTTGAGGAGTTGCAGGAACCTGACTCCAAATCCTGAGAGCTGCAGCATGGACTGCCCCCAGCAATCCAATGAAGCTGGGGCTGCCTAGAACCTTGCAGGCCCAACCCCTGACCCAGTGAGTCCAGAAGACATAAAATGGGAGTCAAAGATTTGTCTCAAGCTTCAGGCTTTAGTGTTCTTTTCTTTGTTTGCTTTTGGACTTACTTGGACCGATTACCTCTTTTTTCATTCCTGTTGCTCCCTTTTGGAATGGGAATAGCTACTCAATGCCTATCCCACAATTGCATTTAACTTATCTGATATCACAGTTTCACATCTGGAGGAGGAATTTGCCTTGGATTGAATTATACTTCTATTATCTTTTATATTTGATTTAGATGATGAATAGATACCACTTTAGATTTTGACTTTTGAGCTGTTGCTGAAATGAATGAAGATTTGGGGATTATTGGGATGGAATGAATGTATCTTGTATGTGATAAGGACATAAATTTGGAGGTCAAGAGTAGGATGCTATAGTTTGAATGTTTATGTCTCCTCCCAAATTCATGTTAAAACTTAATCCCCAAAGAAGCAATATTAAGAGGTGAGACCTCTAGGATATGATTAGGCCATGACAGTTCTGCTTATATGAATGATGTAAATGTCTTATAAGAGGGATGGAGGAAATTAGATAGATTCTTTTTGTCCTTCTGACCCCTTCTGCATGTGAGGGCATAGTGTTGGTACCCTACATAGGAAATAGCATTGAAGAAATAGTGCTGGAAATATTGATTAGGCTCTCACCATATGCCAAACCTAGCAATGCCTTGATCTTGAACTTTTCAGCTTTCATGGAAGATTTCTGATTTTAGTAATGTTGAGTAGGAAACTGAAAGCAATCATTCTCAAAACATAATGAAGTTATAAATACTATGACTAAAATATGTTCCTAGAAGAATCAAATAGGCAATACAATAGTACAAAATATTTTAAAAAATGAGGGTAAGATATGGAATATATTGAATGGCATTGAGATGAGCCAAGCATTTGGGGTAACTCCGCACAGCATTTCTTCATAAACTAAACAGAGAGCAGAGAGCTAAGAAAATTAGTAGGAAATGTGAAGTCTCCTGGAACTAGCTCAGGAATTAAATTACAGAAAAACATGCTAACTATGAAGCACTGTAAACCATCCTTATTTAGAGTTGAGAATACATCATAGAAATAAATGTAAATACAAGATACAAATAGAAGTATGCAAGCCCTTACATGAACTAGAACACCTCTTTGAGCTTTATCAGTGGTCCAAAGCAACCTCATGTCCTGAAATTTTATTAGGTTGATTGTATATTTCTAATGTTTTCAGGTACCTGAAGAATCTAAAAAGTTCTCTCTAGAAGAATATTACATCACCTAACATCTTTGAAATGACTTCTAAAAACAGAGTTTCCGCCAAAATGTCCAGAATACAAAGATATTTAGGGAACCTATATACACATTAAACCAAAATTCAGTCCTCGTGCACTCTCGATAGTAGAATCAATATTGAGTTGTGAAATGTGGTTACTGTGGAGGTAGAAAGCAAGTGTAAGCATTTCAGTGAAGAAAACAAATTTTTTTTAGAAAACTTTATATTTTAAGGTTTTTTAAACTTTTTTTTAAAATGAAAGAACAAAAATTTCAAGACTAGAAATTTAAGTGTTAAAATTAAAGCATTTTTTTGGTGCTGCCTTAGTAATCAAATGTAACAGAAGGTGTGATACAAATAAAGAGAAAATTAATGAACTTGCGAATAGACAAGGAACTATCAAGGATGCAGCATAAAAAGACAAAATAATAAAAACTATAGAAGGGAGAATAAAAAAGAGTAAATATGTGGTTAGAAGAAGATTTAATATATGTTTAATTATAAAACAATCAAAATGTGAAGATATGGATAAACACAAAAGGACATGGACTGAATAACACAGAAGTTACATATTTTGTTTGAAAATATGAATAGAATTAAATAAGAGAGTTAAAATGTCTAAATTAAAAAAGAAGAATAAGAAACTATATTATAACCATCCTGGCCCTATGGGTTTATTTGAAATAACTAGAACCATTCTGACCCTTTTAAGCCCTCCTTGCATTTCCTGGATTCTTTTCAGAGCAGGCTTCTAGTTGCATTCTTCTGCTGAGAGGCACTGTGCAAGTATGAAAAACAAAACAAAAGAGAGGCCACTGTGATTTGGTGGCAGCTGGGAATAGTCAAGTGGGCACTGGCACATGGCAGACATGATTTTGCTCTTGACTTGCAGTCTTATCTTCTGATAAATACCAACCATAGTATTAGAGGCAAGTCAGATTGTACATGGTAGAGATACGCAGCCCCAGGAATCAGAAAAACCTTCCTGAACTCACTCTAGAAAGTTAGTATATTTGCAAACAAATTTAATTTTTGCAATTGTTAAGATTAAAATTTTCACGTATACAACAAGAGTTGCTGACACTGGAATTAGAAAATGACTTTCTAAAGGAACTATAAAGTACCTGACTTAAAAAAATTGAAAACTAAATTAAATATGAAATTTGAAATTTGACAATGTATTGGTCAGTTTTACATCACTATAATGAAACACCTGGGGATATAACTTATAAAGAGGAAGAGATTCATTGACTTATACTTCTGGAGGTCCCAGTCCAAAATTGGGTTACCCCTTTGCTTTGAGTCTTTGATGAGGGTGGTGCATCATGGTGAGAGCACATGATGGAGCATACCATTTATCTTGTGGACAAAAAAGTAGAAAGAGGAAAGATCCAGGATCGCACAGTCCTCTTGGAGGCTGTGTCCCCAGTGACCTAAAGACTTCCCACTAGGCCCCACCTCCATCTCCACCTCCTCCCATATTAGAGGACAAGGCCTTTAACACATGGACTTTTAAAGGAGACATTTATCCCATAATACCACATATTTATAAAAGATGTTTTTTCAAAGCTATAAGAAAAAGACAAACTCCTCTTTAGAAAATGAACATCAGTAGTTAGGATATTCACCAAAGAAGTGCAAGTATATATTCAAGTATTAGTGTCAAAAATATATTACAGTACTCAGCATTGCTCCTAACCAGAGAACTTAAAATAATGACATACCTATTTCTCATAAAATCTTTTTCAAATTGTCAAATATTCTATTAAAGTCATTGTATTATCAAGGATATTTTCAAGAAAGCATCCTCAGGCAGTACTTGAGGAAATATATATTAGCATTCTAGTAGGAAACAAGTCACATTCAAAATCTTTAATTGAAGATATTTTAATGAAGGTTATCTTCATTGAGTCATAGGCACAATTAAGGGGAATCATAAGGAATGGTGAAGTACCCAATAACTAGCACTGACAAAGCAATCATCCCAAACTTAAGCCAGAAAGAAAAACAAATAGAATTAGGGAAAACTGACTAACGTCTAAACTTTAAAAATGGAGATTTCCTATGGAGTTGCAAGTTTACACCAAAGTCACTGCCAGGAAGGACAGTGGTGAACATGAATAAATTTCCTGACCTTCTGTTCCCCCTTTCAATCTTCTCCTGGTGCCCTGAATCCAATGAGAAACTAAAGGAAGCCCAAGTGATAGAGTCAAGGTCTTGCCAGTCAATTTCACAAGACATAAAGCAGAGCAAAGGTAAAAAATAGATCAGGTTCAGGGTTGAAGGAGAGAGAGGCAAACAAAAAAACCAGCTACCACAGAGTATAAATTTTATCTGTATTACACATGTGACATTTTAAATTAATTTCTATGGAGAAATGTTAATGTATTTTTTATTTGACCATTCACCTTTAGAAATTTTTCTTAAGAAAACTATTTGTAGTTTTGTATTTGAAGAATGGCAAGTATGGATAGCAAAAGGAATATCAGTTTGTAGTAATAATACTACCTATGGAAAAAAGTAGAATGGTAAGAAGGAAGGAGACCAGAGGAGAATAAGGCTTCTAAATGTTGATATGTCTCTAATTTGTCACCTCCTATAAATGTACCTGAGGACAACAGTAAAGAATCAACTTAATCATCTGGATTTCCAGTGTATTCCTGGTCAACTCTGTGTAACAATGAGGAGTTCCCAGTTAAGAATTTCACCTGTATATTTTTCTGATCATTATGGGTTAAACAGGCATTGTAACATATACAAGAATACTTAGGAATATTTGAAAATAAGCTGCTCAGTATAATAGGTAAGCTATAAAATATAATACACCATGACAACTTTGGATTTGAATAAATATATAGAGGCTATTCATGAAATGCTAAAGTAATTTCTGGATGATGAAAATATGACTAATTTTTGGTTGCTTTTGCCCTGAAAATTTTTCCAAATTTTCCCTAGTTAATGTTTATCATTTACAGTACTAGAAAAAAAATCACTTAAGAAAAGGAATTTTTATCTCAGTGGTATAAAAACCAGTTGTGCAGTTCTAATTGGTGAATACCAACTCGATATTTTTGGGGTGTGCTACAGTGCAATACACTTATAATATGCCAAAATAAAGAATTTTAACTAATCACATAACTCAAAGTCATACTTTAACTATTTGAATTACAAAGCACAACACAGAATGAGAATTTGAATCCAAGCAAATACTATAAACAAATAGGGTTCACAATAGCTACCTGGTTTATATAGACATTTGCAAACACATTGCTCAAGTGCATTAAAGGAAACCTGATCTAAACTGATCAAATCTATCAAATAATGATAGTTGAGGAATTTTTGTTTTAAATGGCAGTCATCTTGAAATTTCATTCCAGAAAAGAAAGCAATTGAGGAAACCTAATGTTTCATAATGAACTCTCAAAGTATATTTTTCCCTTTGCCATACAAACTGTGCCCAAGGATCCAACAAGAACTACTTTAACAAAGTCTAACAAACACAGTTGCTTAAAATAGGGATAAAAGCTCACAATGTTCATTATGCTAAGAACCTAAGGGGGAATGCTTATTGAAATTTTTGTTTCTTGATTTGATTTAATCTTCTTGAATTGAATGGACTAATGAACTCAAAATAGAAATCAGATAACATTACAAATGGGGCATTTTCACATTTTCACACAACTCAAATATATTTATTTTGGGGAAAATGAAGTGGATAACATGATTATTCATATAACTAAACAGATTTTGTATGTAACTCAGGGGGCATTGAGGAATGAAGAAAAATTAGTTCTTTCTGATGAACAGTTAACCCATGCCATCTCAAACTGCCTAAATCTGAGTTGTTTCTAAGTCACGATAGACACTGTTTTGTAATGTAGCTTACCAAAAATCTATCTGATGCATTGTTAATTATAGAAAGTGATATGTAGTGAGTTAGAATTTATGTAAGTATATATAATGAAACAAAATCATCAGAATAAAAATGTAAGAAAAACTGTACTCCAATTATTCAGTTCCTAACTACATTCATGGTTGCTACCTCAGCTTTATTTTATGCATGTATACTTTCCTTAGAAGAAAAAAGTGAATCTGATTTTTTAAATGTAAGGTAGTTCTTATCATTTTACATATAATCATAATAGCTTGGATCATATACATTTTCAGTATCAGATAATTCACATAATTCTGTGCTTTGGTTAGCCTGAAGCTCATAATTTCTCTAATTTTTCTCAGGACAACTCAAAAACAATAAAAATGTCTGGGGAATCAGGTAGTATTATGGTGTCAACTAAAGACAGTATCAAGTCAAGTTATCTAGAGGTTAGTAGGTAAAAAAGGAATCTATTATACAATACTTTCTTACCTCTTTGTTTTTATTATAGCAGAAATGAATTTGATCATTGGATATTGGATTTTCTTCTTTAAAAAACTCAGATGCAAAGACAACAGGATCAGTTAAATAAAATGATGTTAGGATTTATAAGCATGAAGATTTCATTAATGCTTGTGATTGCTGAAATTTCCAAACAAAAATAAAGATGAAATATTTTCTTTTTTAAATCTTCTAGTTTGATATTAACTTTGCATAACGATGATTATCAATGATAAGAATCAGTAGTACTATGTTTAAGAGCAGTGTCTCTACTAAGAGCATACTATTTTAGCCAGAAGGTTAAAAAATAAGTTGCAAATAAGCATATTGTAATGAGTAGCTTCTGGTACCTGGGTAATCTTGTTTTGATGGTCCTAGGCAGGCTCTTCCCAAGTCTTCAGAACAAGCTATTTATTCCTGTAGGCTACTCACTTCTAAATATTCACTGGAGAAACTCAGTTTATGTGGGGTTTTTATTTATGTTTTTGCTTTGTCTTGTTTTAATATTTACTGTTGGAGAACAAACAATGTTGAATTAGCTGAGAATTAATTATCAAAGGATCAACCTATTGGAGCTTTATGACTATGGTAGTTATAAACAATACCTGTCACTTCCAAAGACACGCCAAGACTTTTTCTGATAATGCTCTCAAAATACACAATTGTTTAAGGTCACGTAGCAGCTGGTGAGATAGCTGGCAAGGGAAGGTACTCCATACTCATTGGTAAGATTTGTTAACTCTTTCTAATTTATTGTATTTCCATGAATTATCAAAATTACAGATAATGTGGTATTCTTCTAAGGTATTACATACAGCCAACTAATAATAATTTAGTTATGAACACACTGGGAGTAAAAACATGTCATGAAGAGGGAGAGCATTGTCAAAATCTGTAGGCCATTTTATTTACCCTATGAAGATTATTCTGAATTTCATCAACGGACAGACATATTTACATCTGGAGAGAAAAATCTGTTAATAAACATTCCTTGCATAGTCTTCATACCCGGAAATGAATGTTTCTTTCAACCTGAGAAGTACACACTCACTGAGAATATTTAAATGAATTCATTGAATGAGAAAGAAAATGTTACAGGTGAATTGACCAGCCAGCTGTAGGATACAAAAATGGAGGTGGAATGTAAATAAAATGTGTGGTGGAATAACCAGTGCCTGAGGTGTGGGGCTCTGTGGGGCTTTCTCCATTGGTTCACCTCTGAGTGAGAGGAAAGGAAAAAGATCCAGACTCCATTGTCAGTTCAGGGGTAGGTGAAGAGAGACAGGATAATACAGAAATGATCTAAATTTATCAACAGAATGTGCTCTGGTCTGGACCATAAATTTATTAGACACTATAGTATTAGATATTATAGGAGAAATGAGGTATTCCAGTGAATTACCTTCTAAATATGGGACTGAGATATGGTGAAAGCATCCCCACATAGAGTGCCAGGGCTAGCATTTGTGAAGCACAAATAAACTCACAGGGAGGCAGATGACATAGAGACCATCTGCATTTCATTTTGTCACTCAGAATGACAATGTGTGCCACAGAGAAGTTATGAGGGACTGGAATAGTGATTTGACCATTGGAAAACTGAAGAAGATCTGCAAATCATTTAACCATTCTTTGCTTTAGTTTTCTTCTCTGTGAAATGAAAATAACAAACCTATCTCACAGATCTGTTGAGAGGACTGAATATATATCCATTTAGAGAACTACTATATTCCTCCTTTCCTTCATTCATTCTAGATATGTATTGAGTGCATACATTTCAGGAAATGGTTATGAACACAAAAAAGAAATCTCTGTGGCCTATAATCTAAGAAGAGCAGACATACAATAAAAGGAAAACTCTCCAAAAATTAATTTAAAAAATAAAAGCTGATCTCTAAAACAAAAGATAGTAATAGAGTGTTACCATGGGAAGTTAACTAGCAGCTATTTTAGAATGTCAGGCAAGGCCTTCATGGTGAGATGAAATTAAGATGACGCCTGAGTGAGAAGTATGTAGCCAGTGTCACATTAGCATGAAAATAGGCAGGTGCCAAGGCCCTAACTTAGGCTAAAATGTGCTGTGTTTGAGACACCAGAAGACCAGAGAGGCCATAATATAGTGGGTAAATTAGCTTGAATGGTGCCTGGTATGTATTATTTTCTTGCTAGGTAATAGTTGTCATTCATAGAATGGATATGTGAAAACACAGCCCTGGTAATAAGAAGTTTATCGCTATCTATAATAATGGCCATGGCATATGAAAACAATACCAAATAAGCATCAGATTGCCACAGCCTAATAGAGTGCAAATAGATATCAATCTGATTATGAACCACTGGGGCAAGTCATATACAATTTCATGAAATACATAAGCTTTCCAAATTTAGTTAAATTTGCCATTGACTTTCTTGAAGCCTTAGCATAAAGTAAACCAGCCAGTGCTGACCTCAGCAGGGTCTGATTAAGGGTGGTCTCACAGAATACTACCAGTCAGTACCTGGGCTCCTTCTCCACAGTTGACCAAAGCTAAAGAGCAGGACATTACGCACACTGAATGCTCTTCTGGGATGTTCTCCTTGATGTGATAAAATATATGTTAAGACCTGAGAAGAAAGGATTTTTGAAAAAAGTTTGTAAATGAAATTATTGGCATCAAAGTCAACAAAGGGTTAGTGTATGAGACTTGGTAAATCTGCAATGATCTATCTGTATTGTAGTCACACAGACATAAACTGACATTGATTTTTGTTGTCTCTAATAAAAATACAAACCTGACCTCTAAGTTTACTTCTTAATGAGAAGCCATTAATCCATTTGTTAATTATATGCATATTTGTATAAAATAATTGTGAGAAAACTTCATATGACTTCTCTATAAGGTGCTTTGGTTTTGACTATGTCAAAAATGGCATATTCAGTCTCAAAATAAGTTAAAATATTACCTAGTATGCATTTTAAGTCAATATAATTACCAAGGTGATTATTATTAAATCCATTTTAATTTGTATTCTTCTTCTAGACAAAACAAAATGCTTTAACATTTAATAAACATTGCTTCCACATTAACTTTAATTCTATAAGCTGTTTATCATGTTAAATATTAGTTTTCATGCAAAGTAGGATTAAAAAAACAATATATTAAAGGCATAAAATACAACACATTTTACTTTTACATAAAAGCATGCTCTGAAGTTGATGATCTTGAAAATACTGAATATAACTCCACAGATTTTTCTGTCATATATGATAAACTAATTGGTAATTATTCAGGGTAGTGAGAAAGACTTTGCTTTAGATATCTTAGACTAATAGAAAATAGAATATGCATTATTAAAACCAATTGATAATATACCAAAATATGTGTACATAATCTTGGGAACCATTCAACTTCACATAGAAAACACTGTAATTTCTGCATAGCTAAAATATCACTAGCAAAGAGACAAAAGAATTTTATTGTTCCCATAATAAAATGCATGAAATCAACTCCATGCAGTTTTATGGCTATGAACAATTTAAGAATCAATCACAAATCTTATGAATTGTATTTCAGCCCTTACAGGCATGAGTGCTTCTGCTAACTCTCAAGCACACAATTGCATGGGCCACAATTATTTTACTTTAGAGACAGTAGTCAACCCTTAAAGTAAATCCTTTGTATTCATTCTTAATCTAATGATTCAAGGCATACTTTTTAAAGATTACTTTATTCCAAACATTCTAGATAAATGTAGTCAATCAATGTACTTTTGTTTCATTTTACATTTTGTTACAATATTATAATAGGCCCCCAACAACATCAATAAATATCATCCATTTGAATTTTCATGTATCAAAAGGCAATAATGCAATTTAATAATTTTTACTTTAATCCACCAAAACTTTAGTTTCCATTTTATCTATGTACATTTGTGTGAATGTATGCTTTTCAACATAAACTTTTCTGCCACTCCTTAACTCAAATTTATAGAAAACCAATTTAATATGAACATGATTTTATTAAAAGTTTATATTTATATGTGGAAGTGATTGATCAGAAAACAACACATTTATTAGCCTAATACATTACCTAATGTAAAGTACCACTAATAACAGTTAAATGGTTACAACTTTGTTTGTGCAGGGCATCCATAACAGGTAGATCATTTTTTAACTTGGTAAAGTATTTGAGATTTAGTTGCAAGCAAAAATAATATTTTAAAAGTTTGCACTGTGTAACTAAGGCTATAAGGCATGAATCTTTTGTGGAAGAAATACATGATTTATGAGTGTAGCACCTTATAATATTTTTCATAAATTTCCTCAGGTAATTGTTTTTATGTAATTTCACCAAATGACATATTTCTTTTTCTTGTAAGCATTCTTAGGAATATCAGACACAAGAAAAGCCATCTTTTAACAAGATTTGTTAAGGGAAAAAATAAACTATATATATATAGTAAAATATAACATGAAAAATATGACATATGAACAGATAAATAACATGAACAGATAAATAACATATGAACAGATAAATAAGGTAACAACTAATGAAATGTGATATATATTTCACATCAGTAATGAGAAACCTTGAACCATCTCAATCTATAAAACCTCTTTACCCCCTAAATAATAATAGTTTAGACTTTTTTGAATAGGGTTTTAAGATTATTGAGTGCTTTTGTGATATTCAACCTCAAAGTGCCTAGTACTTCACGATATGCTTTTATAACCACCCTCTCTCAGACTGCCATCCTCTTTACTACACAGGCTGTACTAATGTCCAAATACCTAAGCTTTGAACATTTCACCTCTCACCTTTCAAGAAGCTATTATCTGCCCATTCTCCATGTAAAACACCACTGTACAAAGCCCAACACTGGATAGCCTTCCAAATCAAACTCTTGCTTTTCCCTAGTCTATATCTTCCAAATGTAAACATGGATTTCTTTTTAGCAATTGTCTTCATCCAAATGAAATCATGCTTTGCCTTCTGATTTATTCTGATTTTTTATTCAACCTTATGTCTATGACATTTTCTCTGGATGTCAAGTGTCATGACAGAAGTGTGAGACTTGACTTGCATTGCTGTATAGCATGTTTCTCAGTCTCAGTACTATTCATATTTTGAACTGAATAATTTTTTGTTATTCAGGACCATCCTAAGCATAAAAAGATGTTCAGCCAGCACCCCTGGCCTGTGTTCACTAAACATGCCAGTAGCATCCCCTTAAGTTGTAACAATCAAAGATGTCTCCAAATGTTCCCAATGTCCAGTGATAAAAATTACCTGCAGTTGAGGACCGAAGCTAAATGGTATTCCATTGTTGGATTCTGTCATATAACTATTTATCCACTCCATTGCAGTGTCCATTTGGCTGACTTGAGTTTTGGTAATAATCTGGATTTATTCAAGAAATATAAGGCCACTCATGTTATACTGATAATAAAGATGTTTAGTATATAAACTAGAGTTTACACAAGTTTTTTGATAAATTTACAGTTATTGCGAGGACAAATATATGGAAATTGTGACTAAATGTAAACACAGATGGAGAAGAAATTTCAGGACGCAGATGGAGATCTCAACTCGAGTCACAAAAATAATTATTTCTCAAAGGCCCCCCAGGAAAACTGGAAGATTATTAAGGATCTATGAGAAATCTCTCATCAACAGTCGGCAGTAGCAAACTAGATTTTCGAGTGCTCACTGAAAAAATACTGTAAATCACGCATCTAACCTCCAACTGTCAGGTCACAAACCAGTTTTGCCCTGCGCAAATCAGGGCCTCTGTTCCTCCTCACTTTCCAATATGAATTATTCTCATTGGCAAAATTCAGCCCTAATGGATATCAGGAAAGGGATTCTGGAAAACATTCTATGCTTTTCTTCTGCATTTCAGGAGAAGATCAAAGTATACTTCGTTGATGGTAAACAATTCAGCACAGAAGCTGATCTAACATTTTTACCTGTTCCTTTAGATCGAATGTGGTCTTATTTGTGTGGAATGTGTTCTAAAGAGTGATATCACTCGGTCACAGAATATGTGGATGTTTAGCTTTATATATGTTGCTAGAAATTTTTCCAGAGTTGTACCAATTTATCCTCCTATCAACAATGTAGGACAATATCAGTTAAGCTTCATTCTATCACTATGCATTTTTTACTTTTGGTTTGCTTCATTTTCAGTCATTCTGGTAAGTCCATAATACCTTATTGTGGCTTTAATTCTTATTTTCTTGATAACTAATTATCATCATTAAGCAATTCTTCAAACACTTTTTAACTATTTGGATATCTCCTGGTGTGCAGTTCCTTTTCAAAACTTTTGCCAACGTTTTATTAGGGTGTCTTTCTTTTTTATTGATTTACAGAAATATAAATATATACCCTTCTATATGTGTATATAGGGCATGTGTATATGCATATATGCACAACACACAAACGTACCTTTATTTCATTGTTTACATCTTTATCTATACTTAGATCCAGATCCAGATAGATTGCTGAATCTTGTTTTTTTAATTCTCTGAATGCTGTATTTTTTTCTAGTTGGAGCTAACAGGGTTACATGAAATTCTAAGAAATAACATGGAGACATCCTGGATGCCCTTACCACAGTTTCCTCCAATACTATTGTGCAGAATTAGAATATAATATCAAAACCAGAAAAATGACCTTGACACAATCCAGTTTTCACCAGTTTTACAATATCATTACTTGTGTAGTTGGCTCTATGCAGTTTTGTTATTTAATAGATTCATGTGACCACTAATCCCACCCAAGGATACAATATGGTACTTATTTTGACAAACATAACTACCTCTCTCCCTCCACCCTCCTAAACACTGGTGACAATAATTTGTTTTCTATGTTTGTAAATCTGTCATTTTGAGAACATTACATAAATGGAAACATGTAGTAAAAAATCTTTGGAGAGTGTTTTTAATTCCTTTGACATCTATACATGTTGTATATATCAATAGTCTTTTTAAAATTTTTGTTATAGATATCCCACAGAGCTTTCCAAAGAAACAAACTCTACTTACACCTTGACTCAAACATCTAGTCCCTGGAACTGTGAAATAAATTTTCATTGTCTAAGCCACCAAGTTTGTGGTACTTTGTTAAGGCAGCCCTAACAAACTAATAAAATTGCTGACAGTGTTTGTTTTATATGCTAGTGAGATAATTATGCTAAAATTTCCATGTATATTATTATTTCTTTAACTTTCATCAGGCTTTGCTATTCATTTTTTGAAGCTGTAATTGCATACAAATTTAGAAATGTATGTCTTTCTACTGAATTCAAACTTTTATTATAATGAAATATTTCTCTTTATTTCTTTCTTTTACTATTTCTTACCTTAAAGGCTAATATATGTGGGACAATTATACTAGATCGGCTAATATTTGTATAATATACACTGCTCAGTTGGTGGTTACATTTTTAGCATTTTAAGAGGTTTTTTTTTTCTTGCTTTCATTGTTTCTGTAGAAAAATCAGCTGCCACTCCCATTTTTGCTTTATTAAAAGAAATATAATTTTTGTTCTGGCTGCTTTGAAGATTATATCTTTATCTTTGGTTCAGAAATTTTTTATGAATCATTTTGGCATGATTTTCTTTGTGTTTCTTCTAATTGGAGTCCATCGAGCTTTGTGAATTATAAGTTTTATGTCTGCCTATGTTGGAAAATTCACAGGAAATATTATTTCAAATATATATTCTTCTGTCCTATTATTCTCTTTTCATTGCATTCCTGTATTTTTTACAGACTTTTCAAATTTCCCATTCTATATGTGTTTGAAGGAATTCTGACTTTTTTTCAGTTCCCTAATTTCTCTTCTGCCATATATAACATAATAATAAGCCTAGCTCTTTAATTCTTATATTTGGTCTGGGTACTTTTTATTTCCATCTTTTTCAGTTGATATGGGTTTTGTTTTTCTAGTAAGTCTACATTTTCTCATTTTTTGAACAGATAATCATTATTAAGTCCATTATTTTCAAATATCTGGGATCATTAGATAACCTGTGGATCTATTTTTTATAGTCTATTTTTGGGGGTTGGGTACAGGAGGTTGAACTCAGGGACACTCAAGCACTGAGCCACATCCCAGTCCTATTTTTTTATTTTACTTAGAGACAGGGTCTCACTAAGTTGCTTAGTGCCTCACCATTGCTGAGGTTGGCTTTGAACTTGCCATCCTTCTGTCCCAGTCTCCCCAGCAGCTGGGACTATAGGTATTCAGTACAATGCCCAGCTATAGTCTGTATTTTTTAATCTTGATTTTCATTCAGTTTTTGGACATATGTGGTCATTTTTAATGACAGACACTATTCTTAAAAATTGGAGAGTCTCTAACTGATGATTTTCCTTAAAGGAGGACTAATCTTCAATCCTGCCTACAGTATTTTCCTGGATCACCCTGATCCAGTCAAGGAAAGGTACAGAGTTTCTTAAAGTTGAACTTTGTTTACCACTTACCTCCCAGGGACAGACCTGGCTCTCAGAGCATTTCCTTTCAGTGGAAGGATAAATGTTCATGGTCACCCAGTTTGTTGATTTATCTGCTTCATTTTCTCTAGAATTGAAGGCAGAATATTGTTTTAGATCTATAGATCTAAAACTACACCTTGCTACTTGTTTTGTGATGTCTCTTCCTGAACACCATACATTTTAGGAAGCTATCAAAAGCCTTCACATAGTTTTCATGTAATCTCTTATTCATTTCCCTGTAGTTATTTTTACCTTCAAATTCAATTCTTAGACTCTCCAACCACCAACTTCTGTCTCCCCAGCATAAGACCATTGTAAGACTCAGGTTTTCCATTTCTCTTCTGCCTCCTCACTCATGGAGTTGATAAAACCCTAAGGAAAACTTCAGATGAGCCTGAAGCTCACATCAGTCTGCCTACCTTGTCTTCAGATTTTAGGACCCTTTAGTTCTATCAGGTTGTTCTCTAATTCTTTCAAAAGGTTGCTTTATACTCATCTAGCCTACATATTTGTTTAGAGGAAGGTTAACTGATACAAACTACCGCGTTATGATTGACAGTGAAAACTACTGAATTAAGAGATTTCCATCTCTTCAATAAATGTGACTTCCCTGAATACTGACAAATATCTGGTACAGTAATCTTGCTATCTATAGGATTGCCATTTTCTCTATCATTTTGTCTTGACTTTTCTTCTTCACTACTCATGAGGGTGGTGGTGGTTTTCACACCATACCTTTAGGCAACTAGAAATGTTGCCAGATCAAATGTAACCTAAGAGGGTTTTTCTTCTTTTGATGATTGTTATGTTTCCAGTGTAATAAAACAAAATGTCCTCCCAGTTACAGCAGTTCAGGATTTCATAGTTAACAAATTCCATACCTGCTATAACAATTTTTAACAGTTATATAAGCTTACTTTCCTTTAAAAATACCCAAACACATTTTTAAAGAACATTTAATATCTGGGCAATTGTATGATCCTTTATTGGTACTGTATTATGCCTATGTTGAGAATTTGATTGTAAGTAACCCTCAGGAAGTCAGTAGAACATTTTAAAGTGTTCTGAACTGGCTTATTTAAAATCCACTATCCAAAAAGTACTTGAAGTGCCTATAACTCAGCTAGCTCAAGACATAATCACTCAGTGGAACTTTATATCCCATATGCTAAAGTAGCTCATTGAATAAAAAAGGTACATTAATGCCTGCTATGCAGAGAAATCTAATGTTAATTTTTTGACTCTCAGCCAGTGAATTCTGCTGAGTCTGTCATGGTAAATATAAGATTTTCAAAGAATTGTCCAGAGAAATCAGCCCATGAGATTTTTTTTTTTTTTTTAACAATGTAGGCTTTCTTATCAAAGAAATTGTTTGCTGTAAAATGGGAGGAGGTGGTATGTTGGTGTATAAAAACTTAGATTATTCTACTTACAATTGTGCTGGATTTCATTCCTATTCATTCCTGTGAAACAGGAATGGAAGTTTATGGGTATCTGTAAGATAGATCAGCACTTTAAATCGCATCTGTTCAGTTTTACTGCAAGCTGATGTCTTATTAAAACCAAACAACAGCATACTTTAGAGCCAAAAATTATTATAAGACCGTCACACCACAAAAAATATGAAACAAACAAAACAAGATATAGTGAATAGAGCTACTTATTAAGCATGAAAATGATCCTCATCTGGGATTATTTGGATGCAACATAAGAAGCATTTCATTCCTTAGTTGTCATTCCTGCAATAAATGCTAAATTATAGTTATATATTTCCTAGAAATACATAGATATCCTATCTTAAAGCAGGAACTGAGAGAAGTATTATACACTAGGATGGGTTTTTTGTTAAAGAATAAAAAAATAGAAAAGAGATGTAAGTAAAAAGTATTGATTTATGAAGTGGTAAATAAAAATTAAGGCCACAGGTTATACATGGAATTTAGAAGTAGTTTCAGAGTATTTTGAGGAAACTATGTTATTTGATTTTTGAAGCATACAGGCAGGATCACAGACCTAATACAACCTTGGCTCAAATTACAATAGAGATTTCAATAAACTGCTTAGCTAGGGCCTGTGGAGGGGATTGTGTTATTCATTTCATAATTTTCCAAATATTAAACAATTATATCTTTTTATTTATCAAAAAAGCTAACTTTATGCATTTAACTTTTTACAGGACTAGATCAAACATCCAATACTATAATTCTGATGATTTTTAATAAAGTAAAATTTGCTTTTGTGAAATATCCAATTATTAATCATCATAAGGTAGTGTATTATTTTAATTAAAATGACTGACCTGAATAATGTATGAATAGGTGAATACATAAATATTTAATTACTCAATATGCAATGATATTGTGAAATATCTCTGGTAAAGTGCCTGTGCATGGACCTAAGTGCCTTGAAATATTTGCATATTCTTCTGGTCATTTAAAGAATGAACATCAATTATATTTGGAATCAACAGGCTCAGTCTTAACCCTCCTATTGATAAATTTTAAAGCTTGCTTTGGATTGAGATTAATGGGCAATTTACTAGAACACTAAATTAATGGAATTTCATAAAAAAGATCTGGAATAACCACATATGTGTGCAAAGTTGTGAAGGCACAACTGATGGAATAACCGTGCATTCGCTAATTGATAAGAAGAGAAATTCAGTGGAAAACATTTTTTAAAACCAAGACATCTCATGCTAACTTTATAGTTCAGTGGAGGATAGTCTACTGTGTTTTCATTTATTAATCAATGCATACATTCATTATAAGCTATTTGCAAATATTTATTAATTACTCACTATATTATAACCTAGGTTTCTTACATCTCTTTTCATGCTGTCTGGACCATTTGATCACCAAAGTGTTTATTTTTCCTGGATTCACTTCTATTAAAATATCTTTTTAAAAATTTTCTAATTATATTTACTATTAAAATATTCTAGTTTCAAAACAGTTGATTCCAAAGAATCCAGTCCCATAACAGATTCACTTCCCTCAAAAATGTGATGCTTCTCTACATAATATGAAAACACAAAATTATATGTTTGTCTTAGTCTCTTTGGGCTGCTATAACAAAATACCATTGTTTGGTGGTATCAACAATACCACCATCTGTCTCATAGTTCTGGAGGTAGGAAAGAGAACTTTGGTCTTCCTCTTCTCATAAAGTCACTAATCTCATCATGAAGAACCTGCCTTCAACACTGGAACTAAACCCAATAACCACCCAAAGTCCCCACCTCCAAATATTATTACATTGGGGGTTAGGACCAGGTTAGGACTTCAGTATCAGAATTTAGAGGAGACACAATCATGCAGCACAGAGCAATGCTTATTAAAATTTTGTTGAACTCTGTATATATCTCTCATTTTTTTGTAATTTTTATGCATTTTTTTCTGAAAGCATTAATAAATGTCTGTGTCTGCAAAACCATGATAAATGCAAGACATGAGAGTTTGAAGTTCTTAAGTTCATGAAGAATTCACAATTTTATGGCAGAGAAACACACATGAACATACAACCATGACTCCAGAGGTTGAGTCAGGGACTGCAAGTTCAAGGTCAGCCTTGACAACGTAGAGAAACCCTGCCTTGAATTAAATTTAGAAAGGGCTGAGGATGTAGCTCAGTGATAAAGTACCCCTGGGTTAAATATTCCCAGGGACCAAGGAAGGTTTACAGTAGGAGTTAAGAATTAAGCTGTGTCTTAAAGCATTCACACTAGGAAGCTAGGTGGGAGAAATATAGAAGGTACTCTGGGCAAAGAAAACATATGCAAATGGAATGTTCCCCCTGGAAAATAACTAAGTTAGAATTGGTGAATAGTGGTATGAAGCTGTGTTCAAAAGTGTGTTATATTTATCTACCCACCCTTTTTGGTAATGGCATAGGTAAGGATGGAAAGGGAAATTTGGATAAGACTATACACGGCCTTATTTGGCATGCCAAAGAACTTGGGCTTTACTTGGTAGATGCTAGGAAACAAACAAAATTTGAATGAGGCTACTTATTAAAATAATAGCTAATATGTATGCAGTACTTTTGATGTACCCTTTTCTGAATACCTCTAAAACATCTGCATGCCTTAATTTATTTCATGCTTATGACAACTCTACAATGTAAAAGTTTATATTTTCTTCAGTTTATAGGTAAAGAAACTTCGTCTTGGTATCACTTTTGTAAAATCACTCCTGGGAGAAGTGACAGAACCAAGTTCCAAACTCCAGGTTTTCTGATTCCAGAGACTGTACTACTCACTTCTGCACTATATAAAATCAAGTCTCTCAAGGTTCTTTTTAACATTAAATACAAGTAACTGATTAAAATTTTTTGTGATAGCTTCCCTGATCCTGGATTTAGGAAAAGCTTGCTTGGGTAGATGGGAGTTGGAACTGTGGGAGACAATGGACGTCTATTGAATCTTTCTAAACATTTTTTTTTGTTGTGTACTTGAAAAAATAACTAGAAACAATAAGGGGAAGCTAAATAATATCTCCCATAAAAAATCTATTACTGCACTCCACTGGATTTTAAAGCTAACTCTAAAAAATTATTGATATGCTCAATATCTTCCTTTTAATTTCCCAAGTAGCTTCCAGAGAATTTAGGTGAGTTACATAATAAAAAAGATAATAAGTGGTATATGAAAGATGATGAAGTTTAAATTTAAAAACATATTTTCAACCCTTCTAATAAATATTGATATTTCAAAGCTCTGTTTTAAGTTTCTGCTACAGGGAAAAGATGGCAACATTAATAGAGATTCTAAATAGATACAAATTTTAAATGATGTTATATGATATAGAGCTATGAAAAAGACTCTATGCTTTTATCATCTGTTTCCTGTGTTTGGTGACCTTGAAACACTATTATAATTCTATCCATCTAAATAATTGATTTATGATTTGCAAATTTAACACAAGCTCTGATAATTCTATTCTCATTCTAATATGAGTTTTTTTGGAATTCTTCTTTTATTGGGCAACATCTTTATCCTAATCCTTCTTTACAACCCTGACATAAATTAATTATCTGGTCCCCACTCCACCTAAAGCCACCTAAAAGACCATAACTCTTCATAAAGATTGGCACATTACTCATCGAACTTGATTGCAGTAATAATAAACACTCATGTCAATAGACCCTTTCAGTGTCCACTGGTTAATTTACAGAAGCTATATAATTATTATAATTAGATTATAATATTATATTTTCTTAAATATTTATCTAATTTATAATAACCCTATAAATGATTATTTAGAAAATTATTCATACTAATGAGCAATATTATATATAACAATTATTGTTTTAATGGGCACCCAAGTTTTATTGAAATTTTTATCTGAGGATTTAATATAAACCTGAAATTTTAATAAAATTGGAAATTAGTAGCTCCAGTTGTACACAAGTGTTTTCCATTCTATTGTGGTAATTTTTCCTTCTCAGTTTCCACATGTAATTAAACAAATTATATAAGTTAGAGTTGTCCAGGAACGAGCATCACTAAAGCTAACCAATACACACATTAAAATAAATGAAATAAAATGGAAATTAAAGAAAATCTATATGAAAATCCAGTTTTGTTACTGTATTAAAACACTCACCAATAAATTCTCACTTCATTTTTCTATTTTCTCTTTAATTCCTTCTAGCATCATGAGATAATTCCAGTTAAACAGTTAATTGAAATTGAGGTAAACTAAAAAACTAAAAAATGCACAATAGAATATATGAATATTTTCTATAATTAAGTGATCTAGTAAATGTAAAATGATTGGAATTTTGCTTAAGTTCCAAGGTTGAAGGGGCTACATATGGAGCAAGCAATTCAATCAGAAAGCAAGAAGATATCAGTTGATACCTCATTAGCATAAAAGCCATATCATTGCATATTACATTTCACAAAGTTTTAATTTTTAAAATACAGTTTTTTATATAGAACCTTGAATTTCAGAACACAGCAAAATGTTATCACAAGTTGATTTTTCCAGACACTAAAATTACTTATTATGCCCCACCTCTGAGCCTTTGATACCAAAATAAAAATACTTTCCTATTTTAAGTTATCTCACATGAGTAATCTTTGAGTTTAAAACCAATGGAAATTGTCTGATTAATCACTGCCACATTCATAATTTAAAAGGTAGAATTTTAGAGTTTGATTTTACTGTGAATATTATATTAGAACAGTGTGAACACAATTTAGAACTGATATTGGCTTTTATAATCGGATGATTATATGATCATCTTTAGAAGTATATAAATATCTAAGAGAAGGAATGTAAAACAAAAATGAGTTTAAATTCAAAACAATAAATGAGGTAGAATTAGTGCATAGTAATATAAATCATTTACATGTAAAAATAGGAATGTGTCAACATACACAAATACATATGCTTTAAAGTCAACCAGGGTCTGAAAAAGTGCCCTCACCCCACACTCCTGTGGCTCTTGCTCTCCCAGCTGGAGTTGAAGATTGGGCAGCTGACCAGAGCACAGGACATTTTGGAGAAGTCTCGCCTGAAGAACCCAAAGAACCCTGGGCTATAGTTGGAGTCTGTGCAACTGGAGTACCCAGCAGGGCTGAAGAACATTGCTGACACACTCATGGCAAGGCGCTGCACGAGGGCCCCAGTTCTGGGATTCTGTGGTCTGAAGCTGTCTTCCTGGAGGCAAGACCCCAGAGGAAGACCAAGAGTGTGGATTCCCTAAAGAAATGTGAGCATGCCCTCCATGTGCTGTTGGCTGTGGTCAAGTTCTTCTGGAGTGAGCCGAAGATCGCCAAGGCCCAGGCGTGGTTCCACCGCACGGTGAAGATTCACTCCAACCGGGGGAACGCGGGTTCTTCTAAAGGTTTGAGCTGCTGCATGGCACTGGCACCATGGAGCAGCAGGAGGAGGTGAGGTTGCCCCGCAAAAATGCAAAGCCCAGGTATGGGGAGCCATGGGGTCCAATGACATAGCCAACTGGCAGAGGAAGATCGGAGAGATCCTAGTTGTGGCTGCCCACATCAAGAACACCTTCTGATGACCCAGTCTGGGGCATGGCAGGTACCATGGGTGGCTCGTGGATATACACGGCGAAGGTTGACTATCTGTCCATCATTCATTAAAGATCTGCACATAGCGGATCAAAAATTAAAAATTAAAAAAATTAAAAAATAAAGTCAAAGAAGAAATAGTGAAGAGGTGTACACCTTTTCTGATAATAGGATTGAACCCAAGGGCACTTTACCATTGAGCTACATTCCTAATCCTTTTTAGCTTTTTGTTGTTTTTGTTTTTAATTTTTTTTGTATTTGTAGATGGACAGCAAGTCTTTATTTGTTTATTTTTATGTGGTGCTAAGGATCCAACCCAGTGCTTCACACATGCTAGGCAAGCGCTCTGCCACTGAGCTACAGCCCCAGTCCCCCTTTTTAGTTTTTATTCTGAGACAGGGTCTTGCTCAGTTCCTGCGACTGGTCTCAAATTTGCCATACTCCTGCCTCAGCCTACCAAGTCACTGGGATTATAGGCGTTAGCCACCTTGTCTGGTTTGAATTTTTATTAATAGGTCTAGGATGTACCTCAGTAGCTCTAGCATGTACAAGGCCCTGGGTTCAATCCCCAGCCCTGTGGTAAAAAAATCTTAATACTGGTTCCTTCTGGGAGAAAAAAATGGATGTATTTGTAAGGGTATCCATAGATGTAGAGAGACTTTTACTTATTATTCTGCTTCTTTATTTTCATCCTTTTTATTTTAAAAAACTACGTTTATGAATTACTTGTATAATTTTCCTACAGAAGGACTTTAAGCAAAGGACTTTAAGTGAAGGATCCCTTTCTGATTTATACCCTTAGAAGCGTTAACTGAAAGTGGTCTTCCCTTAAGGGAAGGCAGTGAAGACCACTTTCAGTTAACGCTTCTAAGGGTATAAATGCATCAATAGATTGAGGGTGGTGAATTCATTTTTTTTAGGTGTGTGCTCTTCTCACTCATAATTGTATGTAATAGGTTCCTGGTAACTGGATATATTTGGCAAGTGAATAAAGAAATAGAAATTGTAGACAGATGATCAGGAAGTCTGACTACTATGGTAGAGGAGTTGCTATGAAATGCAAGGATATGGACATTAACAGGAGAATTTCAGGACCAGAACTCCAGTTCTGGGGCTTTGGGAAACTGGAAGAGAAATAAAGGCCTGGGAAAACCAGGAGAGGAACTCAGTCATGGAAGCAAGAAGATGTAGATTCTGTTACTGCAAGTCTTAATGGGTCTGAGAACTGAGGATTTTTAATAATAAACTTCAATTTTCATATCTCTAAGGTGGGGATTATAAAAGATCCTAAATCATAGTTTATTTTGAGAAGTAAATGAATCGATATCTGAAAAAAAATATTTAGACATTGCCAGGGACTCTCAAGGTGAGGAAAATCACAAGATGTAATTTAAGAATCTTTCTATCAATATGTAATTATTTCTATTGTCCCTTTCTAGAAAAATAGAGGTCATCAGCAACCTCCAAGTTGCTACAATCCACTATCAAGTTTGCATCTTACTTACGGCCTCTTACTTATCAGTCCAGGAGACACTCTCCTCACTTGGTTTCCATCATATTACACTTTCCTGTTGCCTTTGGCTTCCATCCCTTCCCTTTGTCCTTTGTTGATTCTGCCTTTCTCATAATCTTTTTTATTTTAACACAGGTCTCATTAAATTGCTAAGGCAGATCTTCTTGCCACAACCTTCTGAGTGGCTGGGGCTACAGGTATGCACTATCACAGCCTTGTGATCTTAACAGCGGAATGCCCTTGTGTTCTGAGCTGAGACTCCTTTTTCCTCCTTCTGTGATTTCATCCAGATTGTTTACAAATTTACTATGATATTGCCCAGATTTAAATTTTCTGGACACAATTTTCCTTTGAATTTAAAATTCATACATCCACTTACGAACTGAAAATCATCACTTCTAGTGCAAATAGATAGCTCACTTTAAAACTTTTTCAACCTGAAAATCATTTTTCCTAAAATGTGTTGTACTCACCATTCTTCCTGATCTTATTTTATAGTAATACCGTTCTCTTAGTAGTTTAGGATAAACAGCCTGAAAGCATTCTGGGTTCTTCATTTTTTGAAAACCATATGTCTAATCTGTCTGTAAATTCTGTTGCTTCTGTATCAATATACATCCCAAATCTGACCATGTCTTAGTATTTGCACAATCCTGGTCTAGGTGATCACCTGTTTTAGTCAGCTATTTCGCCGCTGTGACTAAAAGATCTGACCAGAACTGTTGTAAAGAAGGAAAAATTTATTTGATGGCTCGTGGTTTCAGAGGTCTTTGTCATAGAAGGCCATCTCCATTCCTTGGGACTTGAGGTGAGGCTGATCATCATGATGGAGTGTATGGCAGAGGGAAGTAGCTCATGTGAGATCAGGAAGCAGAGAGAGAGAGAGAGAGAGAGAGAGAGAGAGAGAGAGACTGACTCCATTCACCATAATACATACCCAAAGCCACACCCCAATTCCTACCTCCTTCAGCCATACCCTACCATTTCAGTTACCACTCAGTTAATAACTATCAGGGGATTAAATCACTGATTAGGTTAAGACTCTCACACCCCAGTCATTTCTCCTCTGAACCTTCTTGCATTGTTTCACGTGTGAGCTTTTGGGGGACACCTCACATCCAAACCATAACAATCTGTCACCTGGATTATTTGGGAATAATCCAAATTGGGCACCCTGTTTTTACCTTCTGCCTGTCAGTTCCCAACTTGGGGACCAGTTGACCAAAACATAATTTTGACCATGTCATTTCTTTGCTCACAATCATGTTTTTGTACTAGGGATAGGACCAAGGATCTCACATGTGCCAGGCAAGCACTGTACTACTGAGTGACATCCCCAGTCCTTGTCTGCTAACAATCTTCCAACAACTGTCCTTGTCATTCACAGCAAAATCAAAGCCTTTACAGGGGCCTATAAGGAAGGGTCTATCCTGACCAGCTTCCATCACTTCTCTGACCCCTGCTGCTCCTCTCTTAATAGCTAACAAATAATAACAATGATAGTCCCTTCCATATATAAAAAGTAGATTAACCAATATAGATAAGTTTTTACAATATAAAATTAGTGGATCAAAAATTCTCTTTTTTATAGGTTAAAATTTTGAGGACATTCTTAAATGGATGTTTTGAATATACATAAGAATTTTATTCAACTCCTTCAATTGCATTACTATTTTCTAGAAGGGCACAGAGGGGAGTAAAACATAAAAATTGTTTTCAAAAATAAAGATTTTATTATTTAGTTATTCTCATACTGCCATTGCAGAAAACAAGCTTGGTACTAGGAAAAGGAAAGAGAGAGAAAGGAAGGATATGAAAAGGAAGAAAGGAAGGAAGGAAGGAGGAAGGAAAGAGAAAAAAAGAATTAAGATGAAGGATGGGAGAAAAAGAGGAGATAGAGGATCTGTTAACACAAACATAGTTGTATGCTAATACAACAATATAAAATTACTTTGTGCAATATTGTTAAATTTAAAACACCTACAGCAACAATTCATTTCAAGATGCCTTATAGTCACAGAGGTGCCCTAAGTACGTGTAAAACCACATATACATTCAAACAAATTGCAAAACATGTTAAAATCATCAAATATTTCAATACTGATATATACATACTACATGTTTCCTAAGAAATTTTTAATTATGATTGTCGTAGTAACTAACATATTAAGAAATAATTTATAAACATACAACCTGAGCATAGTGTGCCAATGTATTTATAAATTATTCAGAAACCCATATAGATTTGTCCTTCATATGCAAATTTATAACTAAGGATGGAATTGTTTTCTTTGTGCTTGAGATGGAGAGCAATCCTGTCTTGCCATACCTGCAGGTTATTAATTAATTTCACATTCACCATTATAAAAATATTTTATTACCCATGATTGAATGTGTTAATGAAAAATAACTACATGTCACAGGCAAATATTATCAAAAGTGTAATAGGGCAATGAGAGTCACACAACCAAAAATGTAATCCATTTGTCATTTCATTGAAGAATCCAATAAACCTGGAGATGTGCATTATTGTAACTAAATAAGTTCTGGTTCACTTATAGGAGTAAAGGAAAAACAATGACACTGTTTGATATTATTTGTTATTAGATGCTCAAAAAATCCTTATAATATCTAATATATTAGGAAACAGGATATTTCCCATCTTGGAAAGTATGAAAAAGAAATCTAAATTTAGAAAAAGTCACATATTCTGATAAAATATACTGGGGGAATTAGTTCGGGCCATAGGATAAATTGATCACATAAATCTCCAGCAAAATATATTAATAGCTACAGTAAAATCCAATAAAACAAAATTAGCATCTCTACGCCTCAGGGCACATTCGACCTCTCATACAGATTCCAGTTTCCAGAAACTGTTTTGGCTCAAGCCTTCTCTCTGCTCAGGAGCACTTTGTTTTGAGGATACTTATTTTTTAAAATAAAGAATTATTCTAACACAGAAAAACTCTGTATTAAAAATGTACAAAGCTTGTTTTGAATTAGCATTTTGGAAAATATGTACAGAAAAATTTACTTCTATCATTTTCACTCAAAAAATAAATGAAAGAAAACTGATGTTTTTAATTTTGACTATAATGGTCCCATACGCATGACCATGAAATGAAACAAGGCAATGAAGATGTTTTGCAAACTATAAAGTAATAAAGTATAAGGCAGTATAACCATTGTATTTATAAGGAAACATCTAAGATAGGGACTTTGTAATGTGAACTTGGTCAAGCACACATTATTAACCATTCTAAAATAAAAGATTTGAAGTCAAGTGCAGTGGTGCATATCTGTAATACCAGCTACTCAGGAGGCTGAGACAGGAGGATTTCAAGTTCATGGCCTGCCTGGACACTGCCCCAAAATAAAAAATAAAATGAGCTGAGAATGCAGCTCAGTGGTAGAACAGTCCTATGGTCAAGTCCAGTACCAACGAAGGAAGGGAGGACAGAAGGAAGGGAGGGAGAAGGGAGGGAAGGAAAAATGTTAATAGAAGTTTTGATTAATAGAACTTCAATATTTTTCCAGAATAGTCTTTTACTTATATATTAAGCCAACTGATCTACTTCCAAAGTAAGTAAATTTATTTTGTTAAGCAAATATTGCAGTTACTTATTAGCATAATATTATTATTAATTTATTATTCAAAAGCTGATTTAAGTTGTTAAGCAGCTAATCTTTAAAATACTTGAAAGAAATATCATGAAAGATTTACATTATTTTCCTTCTAAAATAAGAATAGAATGTGTCTTCTCACAATGGTGAAGAAGGGTCATATCAGTCCTTAAGATGAATATAAATGAAATTCACACAAGTTTCTCAGAAGTTAGCCAGATAAAATAGGGATGTAAAATTATTTTCATTTTTGCAGTTATGCAGACAAGCAAATGTTAGTTACGTGCTAGAGAAAAAGTTGATCGTCATGGTCTCCTCAGAAGTACCACTTGTAGCTGAAGAAACAATCAAAAAATAAAATAACAACAACAACAAAAATCCTTTCTTAGTGTCTGTGCCTCTCTTGCACAGAGATTACTCGTCTTGATGTCTTGCATTTTGTGTGTCTGACTGTCCAGGGAAAGGAAACATCCCTGTGGTTATCACTGAAAAGTGGTGATATTCCTTACATTGGAAGAGACACAGGAAACAATAACTTGGAAAGAGGGCCTTAGTTGACAGAATGTTCAGCCATTTTGTTTCTTTTCTCTTACTATTTAGGGCTTAGATATCCCCAAGTCCAGGTAAAGTGAGGCTATGCTTTGGTGAAGGGATGAAAACCTTTACATGAAGCCATGAATCATGGCATGAATATTTTGTCAAAAGCCTCATGAATAATTTATAAACCACGTGGTTTAGTTTTTCTAATTGCATTTTAAAAATATATTCTTGTCTTCTTAAAACCTCTGATTAAGTTGTATTAAAATGTTTTAGTTGGGCCTGTAATTTGCCTCAGATAACTGAGAAAATTATCGCTTCTTGACCCCATGTATTAGGCCAGAGTTTGACAGGAAAGAGCAACTTTTCTGATATTAGGAAGACAGTCACAGTGGCAATATTCAATAGTAATACTCTCAAAAAAAAAAAAAAACCTAAAGGAGACAGGAATAATTCTGTCATTCAAAGAAATAATTTCTCTATTGCCAAATCTAGAGGCTATACCTAATATATTATTGAAAGATCAGTGGGGGGCTGGAACTGTGGCTCAGTGGTAGAGTGCTTGCCTGCCATGTGTAAGACCTTGGGTTCAATCCTAATATAAATAAATAAATAAATAAATAAATAAATAAATAAATAAAATAAAAGATCCAGCCTGGGGCTGTAGGTCACTGGTAGAGAGCTTGCCTAGCATGTATGAGGCACTGGTTTCCATCCTCAGCCCCACATAAAAATAAATAAAATAAAGGCATCCTGCTCATGCACAACTATAAAAAAATTAATAAAATAGAAGATCCATTGACAATTAAAAAAAAAAAAACAGGAAACATCAGTAGGTTTCCTTTCAGTTAAACAAGATAACAGTATTTTTGAGGAAGGAGATGTGAGGTTTTTTTTTTTTTCCTTTTACTAGTTTAAGTAGTTTGGGTTTTTTTTTTGTTTGTTTTTGTTTTGTTTTTTCATAACACTAACTCCAGATGTAAAGTTAATAAGGAACAGAACTGGATGGATGGAAATCACTTCAATATTTTAGGATCAGTCTTCATGGATTAGTATGTGATCCGAACTAAAGAATGATGTTTACTGGAAGTAGATAATATCCAATCATCAGGCTCCACTTTTACAATATATGTGGAGACTAACCACATCTCAGTTGCTCCCCTGGTAGTACTGTGATGATCTACAGCAAAGTTCTCCTAAGTGGTCTGCCTACTTATTATATAATCTTATCCCCTATAATGTAATTTCTACGTAGCTGCCAGAATAATCATTTAACATGTGAGCCACATCATGGGGTTCCCTTGATGTAAACAATGAAATACCTCCCCAGGTCAGTTGTCAGTTGTGACAACTCCTACCATGCCTCAGGAAAGCTGCATGACCTGGGCACCAAACTCCAACTCTTTACATCCCACAATCCTTCTGATTGTTCCCTCTGGCTGTCTGGTCTCACTCTCCACCCGCTTCTCTATACCTCTTTCCCCACTCACTCTACTTCAACTGACATATTCTCATTCTTCCTCAAATATCACATGTGCTGCTATCAGAGGGCCTTTCATACTAACGAATCTTTCTGACCAGAAAATCCCCTCTTCCCATTTATCTGAAAAGCTGAATTCCTCCTTCAAATATTTGATTGTCACCTCAATTATACCTGCTCCACCCAAAGCATTTAAAATTGAAACTCTCTCTGCTTTTATGATTTCCTTCACTTTCTTTAACTTTCCGTTTCCTGAAGCACTTTTATTGTCTAATATGCTATATAATTTAAGCATTTATTATCCTCAGTTTTAACACCTATTGTCTATATTCCCCACTACAATATAAATTTCACAAGGGAAGAATTCTTGTTCCATTTACTGCTCTATTTAAAGCATTCAGAATAGAGTTGAAGATATAATAGGCACTCAGTAAAATATTGTTTTACAAAATTAAGGAAGAGGATCCAGACATGGACCAGAACAGGCACCATCCTAATCCTAACAAAGAATTCCACAATCACTGCAAAGAGGAGTTTTTTCATTTTTTTCTTTTAATCCATATTTATTGGGTGTGTTTGTTAGCTCTGTACCACTGTTACCAAAAGAGTTGACAAGTATGACTTAAAGAAGGAAAAGTTTATTTTGGCTCACAGTTCCAGAGGATTAGTACATGGTTAGCGGACTCCATTGCTCTGGGCCCAAAGTGATGCAGAACAGCATGGCAGGAGGGCCTAGTAGAGGGAAGCTGTTCCCTTCATGGCAGCCAAGAAACAGAGAGGGAAGAGGAAGGGGAAGGGGCTGCAAGGAAGATGTACCCTTCCAGGGCACACCCCCAGGGATCCATCTCCTCCAGCCATGCCCTCACCTACTTACAGTTACCACCCTGTCAATCCATTCAAACTAGGATGGACTGATCAGGTTACATGTCCCACAATCATTTCACCTCTGGTCACGTCTGAATTAATAGGAGCTTCCTGCGGGGAACCTCATATTCAAAACATACTTTGGGCCTAAGTATGAGCCAGACAGTGATATACTGACAATAAGAAAGCTAACATTGTCCCTAATTGCATGGGATTATATCCTAGTGGGGGACACAAATATTAAACAATCATAAAAATAAACCTATTTTGTTATAAGACAGGTAGTATACTAGGGAGATTTGACCTAGGGAGGAACGTTGAAAGGCTTAAATAAGGAAGTAACAAGTGAGATGAAATCTGAAGTCTGGGTGCTTTAGAAAGAAAGAACAAAGAACATTTCCTGAGAATGGGGTGAGAATGCATAAAGACCTGTGGTGAAAGAAAACACAGGAAAAAACAGAGTGGTTGTTAATAGATACAGGGGTGATGAAATTTCCTGAAAACTGGCTAATGTGTGTATCTTTGTGAAAAAACTAAGAAATTACTGAATTGTACACTTTTAAGTAGGTGAACTGTATGCTATACCAGATGGTTTGAGCTCATCCATATAAAAATACCATTTTTAAATGTTGCTAATAATTTAAAACTAATTTTTTTATTATATATGAATGCACAAATAACTTGCTCACTTATTAATGGAGAAAAGCAATAGAAAGAAAAAACAAACCAAACAATATAATGCCCCAAATATAGATATAATATTTTTAAAAAACCCAACACTTTACTGATAACAAGCAAACCTTAGATAAATGAATCAAGCAAATTATAAAAATAAAGAAATACTCAAATTTTTTATTCATGTGTTTGGATGAGGGGATCAACTACTAAAAATCTTTTTTTAAGAATAGTTCATGTTTTCAATACAGTTGTAAGTTCCTTACTTCTGATGCTTTTTAACTTAAACAGCTCACTTGGGAAAATGGAGGGACAATAATAATTAAGAAAACTTTTAAAAGTCATAAGAAGGGATATGCCTTTGTGGATATAAAGCTATAAGTTTTAAATCCTATAAATGTATAGGCTATAAAATAATTAAAACAAGGCTGTATGACAAAAAACAGTAGCATAATTCACTACAATAGTTATTTGGCACAATGCATGAGTTAATAGGCAAATTAACAGAATATGGCAAACTACCAAAAAATAAACCCCAGTGTTTATAAAATTGATTTTGTACTGAAGGAACTATCACAAACCAATGGAAAATGTTAATCAATAGTATTAACACTATAGACCAAAATTAGCTTCAAATAGACAAGAGTAAACACTTAAATAAATTACTAAAAATAAAGAAATATTTAGCATGTTGCTGAATTGGAAACAATTTACTAATTTTTAAAACAATAAAAACAATTTAAGAAGAAAATGTTGAAAGACGTGATGAACAATAATTAAAGCTCCTAAGTGTCAAAAGAACACAAATCAAATTAAAATAAAATTTTAAGTTGGAACTATACCAAGGTTTATGTTGTATTCATATGTGTGCATACACACACAATTAAATTTGAATAAAAGAACATATAATAACGAATAAATGATTTGAAAGAAAAAAATAAGATGTTGTTTAACAAATACAAAAATATTTAACTTCTGTACTTAAAATGACAATTGAAGAAAGACACACTTTAATGTATAGAAAATATTTTAAAAATATTATACAGTGCTTCTTAATGGATCAATGAGAACAAATTTCTTTGTACATATGAAAAGTGTTTTACACAGCTTTTTTGCTGCTGCAACTAAAAGGACCTGATCAGATCAACTATAGAGGAGGAAAGGTTTATTTGAGGGCTCATGGTTTCAGAGGTCTTAGTCCACAGAAGTCCAGCTTCATTCCTCAGAGCTCAAGTGAGGCAGTACATCATGGCAGGAGAGGCTGGTGCAGGAGAGTGGCTCACATCATGATCAGGAAGCAGAAAGAGAGATTCCATTCACCACGTTCAAATATAAACCCCAAAACCACGTCCTAATTCCCACCTCCTCCAGCCACACCCTACCACCTCAGTTACCACTCAGTTAATCCCTATCAGGGGATTACATCGATAATTGGGTTAAGACTCTTGCAACCCAATCATTTCTCCTCTGAACCTTCTTGCATTGTCTCACCCATGAGTTTCTGGGGGACACCTCACATCCAAACCATAACAGAAAGCAGTCAGTAGTTTATACCAAGAGACTTAAAAATATTTATATGATTTGATTTAATTATTCTAATCCTGATATTTTTTCTAGGCATAGCATCACCAATTTGGACATAAAAATAAATTAAAAATAGGTGAAAATTTAAATTTTGTTTAAACAGGAGAAAACAAATGAGTCAAATTTTCAATAGATAATAAAAAGATATTTGAAAAATTTTTAACAGCATTGGAAAATTTTTACAATGTAATACTGAGTTAGAAAATTATTAAACTGTACTTAGATTTTGATCACAATTTGGATATAAGAAAAATAATGACAGGAAATATGCAAAATGCAAATGTGCTAATTATGGCTACCTTTGATGAATAAAAAGTTTTAAAATGTTTTCTTTTCTTCTCCACTTTTTAAAGTTCACATCCATTCCTATAATAGGCATGTACACAGTGGCTGAAACTAGCTCTTCTAAATATTGCCCAGTTATTTCAATCATTTTTTCATATTTTCTGCTAGTTTACAATTATTAAAAATATGACACTGGGATACTGAATGACTTTAAAATCATTTAAATGGCAAAGCAAATATTTTACCACCATCAAAATTACAATAAAATTGATATTTTAGGTTATAGTGTCTATTATCAACATGAATGAGTTTGTGGTTCATAAATAATAATTTTAAAGGCTGCTAGTACAGTCACATCTTTTAAATGTGTTCATAGCTCATATTTTTTTCCAGCTCTGTCAAGTAATAAATGACCAAAGAAACAAGTTAAAACAAAATATTACTTACTCTGTTAAACTTTGCATTTCTATGTTACCAATTCATTGGGATATATCCAGCAAGTTTTTGCAGCAAGTTGAATTATAAGTAAAACTTAGGAGTTTAAAATAATTTATTCAAATTATAGGCATATAAATCTAGTCAAGTCAAAATCACTTCATAAGTAGCAAAGAGGCAGAACATAATATTAATTAATTTGCATTTGCTTAAATTCAAATGCATATTAAAACAGAGTTTTTTAGCTGGGCAAGGTGGTGCATGCCCATAATCCCAGTGACTTGGGAAGCTGAGGCAGGAGGATCCAGAGTTCAAAGCCAACTTCAGCAAAGTCAGCCTCAGCAAAAGCAAGTTGCTAAGCAGCTCAGTGAGACCCTGTCTCTAAATAAAATACAAAATAGGGCTGGGTATGTGGCTCAGTGGCCAAGTGCCCCTGAGTTCAAGCCCTGGTACCAAAAAAAATATGTTCCTTCAAATCTCTGTTCCCGTTTATCTAAGAATGATCACAATGATGAGAAATTGGCATCATTCTTTTGATATGTGAACTTACTTTTGAAAACGTTGTAATAGTAAATTATGTCAAACACTTTGGTTCACTAATTTAAGTGAGGTTATTATCTTTCCTGTTTCTACATGCCCCTCCTGCCCAAATTCAAATATTTTAATCTTTTGTCAAGTTCAAATATAAAAATGGGGGTAATCAACTCATTCTAAGCCAGTGCTCATTCTCCTCAGCCATTAACTCTTTTCCTTTGAGTGTTTTGAATTTGTGTGACAGCAAAAATTGAAAGAACATCAACTCCTGGGTGCAGTGACACATACCTGTAATTCCTGTAATTTGGGAGGCTGAGGCAAGAGCATCCCAAGTTCCATGCCAGCCTCAGCAACTTAGTAAGACCTGTCTCAAAAGAAAAAATAAAAAAGACTGGGGGATGCAGTTTAGTGGTAGAGCACCCAGGGGTTGAAATCTCAGTAACAGGAAGAAAATAAACAAAGAGAGAGAGAGAGAGAAGGGAAAGAAAGAAGGAAAGAGGGAGCATCAACTGCCTCTTTTAATCTGAATTTAAGTGTCCTAAACTGCTGATTAGAAGCCCTCAATTCTTTGATATTTTCTAAGAATTACACATTACAGTCTTTTGGAAGACTGACTCAGCAGAGCTTCACAATCCTTCAGTCTCACCTATGCTACTTTAAAAACTAGCTCTTCACTTTTTCTTTGAATTTAAATTTATATAGTGGTACAAGTTAAGATTATTATGCCCATTTTATCCCAAACCTATTTTCCCTAAGCAGTAAAAACTATTGTAGTAAACATATGTTAGCATCTATTTGTGCTACTCCTTGATCCTGTAGCTTTGTGTCACTTTTTTGTCTATATTTCATTAAAATTACTACACATACATGTCTTGACCTTGTATGTATGTTTTATGTCATATTTTATTGGAATAACTGAAGTAATATTCTTAAATCTGTTCTGGTCGCAGTGTTTCTACCACCTTCCCTTTTTTCCATCTCTCTCTTGCTAAACTCAACATCCTCAAAATGCAGAAATGATTGGATTTTCATTAGTTTGCTAAATAAGTCTCTACACATTACAAGAAGCAGCTATTGCTTAGGAAATGTCAATAACCTTAGAAGTCAAACCAGGCTGATTTGCTTCTGTTGAAGCAAGGGAAAAACTACTGCTCTGGATTTATTAGCTAGTTCTATTGGGAACATTCAAAAACAAGTTTTTGAACGTGGACAAGAGCCATGAGGAGCAGGAAAGTGCACTATGTTGAAAGCAGATGCTGTGACTTCTGAGCATGGCTGTTCCACCGATCAACTTTGCCAGGTCGGTTACCTTTCCTAGATCCCAGTTTCATCCGTAAAAGCAATAAGTGGTCATGATTTTTTAAAAATTTTATTCAACTATCTTTGGAGAAATTTACTTGAAAACAAAATCAACTCCCAACCTAGAAAAGCAATCCAACAGAGAAGAATGAAAACATTATTGAATAGCATTAAACCAGGATGTGATGCACATCACAGGTAATCACTAAGAGATTGCAAAGTCCACAAGCAATCTCTTCCTTTTATATTGCTAAACAGACACAGCCCATTACATACTTGTTCTCAATATAAACAGTAAGTAGTTCTCAAATAAGAGGATCTGATGGCACCATTTGTCACACATGGTTCAGGTCAGATTCTTGGTAGTTGGGCTGGTCATCTGTGTTTGCTAATTGACTTCAACCAAAGAAAATACAAATGTCTGGTGTTTATGACCAGAAATAGTTTTGCAATCTGGAGTGAGATGCCCACTCAAGTCAGGCTCCTATCCTCCCACAGAAACTGGGAGACAGGGAAACTATCTTTTCTGATTACATTTGGAAGAGATTCTTCACAGACTCTTTTGAAAAATGTTCTTTGGCTTTTAAGCTACCAGGTAGTTTATTTCATGTTTTTAAAGATTGACATGTATTTCAAAAAGCAAAGAAATCCTTTTCACCTCCAATCCAAAGCAACAGAGCCAATGGACCACGGACTGAAACCTCAAAACTGGGAGTCAAAATAAACTTTCCTCATTTAAGTTGTTTATGCCAGGCATTTTGGTCACAGAGCAAAAAGGTGACTTATGCTTATGATTTCCTCTTGGGGTCCCTGTGAGAAATAGAGCACTATGCAGGAGCAGCAGACTGACAAAGGGTACAGTGTTCAATGCAGATTAGGCCTCTGAGTGTTGCAGTCTGGCCTCCCCAAACAACGCTCAAACAACTTCTACTCTCCAACTGGACTCTTTCTAGGATTCCAGGCTTTAAGTATTCTCTGTAATTAAATGAATCTCAAATTTATATCTCCAGCCCAGACTTCTACCCCATGATGGCTCATAAATCCAACTGCCTCCACATTTCTACTCTTACATGTATATAAGAAAATATTTAGCTCTCCCCCACTTTATAACCAGTGTGCTCAGCTTAGGAAACAGCACAATCATTCATTCAGCTACTCAGACTCTTTGGACTGATAGACATAGATAGATAGATAGATAGATAGATAGATAGATAGATAGATAGATAGATCTATCCCACCTCCACATGATTCATTACCAAGTTTAGCTTTTAATTAACATTTGAAACATTGGAATAGGTTGGGGCCTTCTGGGAAACTGAGGCAACATGAAGGCCTCCTTCAAACCCTAATTCTTATTGAGTCAAAAAGATTTCAGACATATCACTCAGAGTAACAGGAGGAGTTTATTAGAAGAGATAGGAAAGGGGAAAGGGAGACACTCTCAAGGGAGAGAGTGGGTCCTTTCAGAAAGGAGAGAGAGCATGCTCTTCCTGTCCTCCAGTCTTATTGGAGGAGTGAGGGTAGGGAAGTTTCCAGAGAGTCCCAGCCAGGTCCACCTCCTGACTTTCAGCTAAACATCAGATTTCCAAGTCTCTGCTGCCATGACAACTCTAGGTCACTTTGGCCCTGATAACTCTTTCTAATTGGAACTCATTTTTACATTATGGTTAGGGGAAATTATCCTTATCTCTCTGAGTTTTGAGATCTGGTCTGTGTAACAGTCACACAAGGCTCACCCTTCAGGGTAACTTGTGTTCTTCTTACCATCAGCGTTTGGGGTCTGAATCTTTCCTGCAGATAACAGATAGTTTGCAGAGGAATATACACTGGACTTCAGCAGACAGAACTGCAGGTACATTGAGTTTTGAAAGTGAAAGCATGTGGGGGTCAGCACAGTGGACCCATTTTATAGAATTATTCTCTCAACCTCAAGTTCCCAGCACTCACATCTATCTGTCTTCTAGCACTATCACTGAATATATTCACTTCTCATTTCTCACCACTATCACTCAAATTGAAGCTGCCATTGTCTCTTCCAAAAATCACCAACTGTTCAGAATACCAAAATGACATTCAAAAAACACATCAGATAGTGTCACACCCTTTCTCAAGATCATGCCATAGCTTCCCATCAGAGAACAAAAAGCAAAGCTCTTGTTGAGTGAAGTAGGATAGTCATGAAGAGACAAGTACCATGTGAATTCACTTACATGAATATTTAAAATAGTCAGACTCATAGGGAAAAAAATAGAATGCTTCTTACCAGAGGCTGACGAGTTGTTTGTTGGGCATGTTTCAGAAATGAAAAAATTCCAGGATGAAAAATGGTGGAATGAGACAGACATCATTACCCTATGTACATGTGTGATTAACAAGAATGATATGAATGAACATCATGCACAACTATAGAAATGAAAATTTGTACCCCATGTGTGTACAATGCATCAAAATGAAGTCTGTAAAAATTAAAAAAAAATTCCAGAAATCTACTCCACAACAATGTGACTATACTTAACGATACTCAACAGTATACATAAAGATAGCTGAGATGATAAAAAAAGAAAAAGAAAAAGAAAAAAGCTGTTGACATGATCTATAATGTCCTCATAACACACATATATATATGTGTCTAAGAGAAAACCACTGGAATGGTGATAGAACAAAAATATGTAAAACAAACTAGTAAGAATCAATCAACTGTATATGCTCCCTGAAATATTTGGCTTAGGGAGAAGACAATCAGGAGAGGAGAGGGAGGAAAGGTAGAGTAAGAATATAAAGGAATCCCTCTAATCCTTGAATGGCCTGTAATAAATTTAGAACTCTATGAGCTTTTAATTAATCATAGATCTTCATGGCTGATGCCGATAATATTGAATTAGACCTATGTTCCTTCTAAAATCTTAGTTTTGAATTTTAAAATAGAGTTATTACTTATCTTTCATTGATTAAACCACATATTTATTTGGAAGAACAATGTGATAATTTAGATAAAAGTGTGTAAAAGTGTGATTTAAACAGAAAACGCTACTCAGCCCTTGAGAAAGGATATAGCAACTCATTTCTAAGATTGTTTTCTTTTCCACATTACTCAGGGGCCTTCTTTTCAAGGAAAAGATGGACTTATTGTTTAGTCAATAAAGTATAGAACTATGCACTCAATAAGTGTTGATTTCTTATGAAGGTTTAAAAGTACAGGTATTCTGTTCTGGCTTTTTGTGTGTGTGCACAATTTTACACAAAGGAATTTGTGCCTGTTCTATACTGTCACTTTAGTGACATTTCTACTCCTGTTAAAAGCTGCCTGGAAACTTTGAAGAAAAGGGAAGGTATTCACAGTAGACTGCTTAACATGTGTAAAGAAACATACTTAGTTTAAATTCAGATATATTTGATTTAACCCACATCTCTTCAACCACAACATCTACACACATATACCCAACCATGCCTGCAAAAGAAAAGGAAAAAAAAAAACTATAGTAAAAGGAAATGCTTTATTACATGTTTTACCTACTTTATGGTGCTGACTATTAAGTAATTCTGCTGCCTCAGAACTAGGTTAACTACTTAAAGTTGTGTAAATGTTACTGATTATTTCTGTTGCTTTTTCATACAATTAACATAAACTTGATCTATGTTGGTAATTTTAAAAAACACACACACAAAGGATCTTAGGCAGCATTAAAAATGCTGATCTGCAATTTGCTACCAGGAATGCAGGCGCTCATTCTTACATACCCTGAGGGTGAGCAAGTTGAGGATATTTTAATAAATTCACAAGTTAAATTCTATTTAAAAAAAAAAACCCTTAGAAATTAGTGCTAAATTCTAAACAGGATTAGATGTACCATATTAGATCATAAGTGATATGCAAACATTTCTTTTTAGAAAAAAACCCACCAGCATAATTTATAGGATTATTTTCAACTATAGACATTTGAAAGACTATTCACAAAACTAATCTGTACTTATAGTTAACCTGAAAACAAAGAACAAGAGACTTCTAAGGTTCATAATAAGGAGTAACTCTTAAAACTAACTGTACATAAAATTATTTAGGGAATTTCTAACAAATAATGATGACAATGACTCCCAGAAATTCTTAGTTTTTGAGACAGGGCCACTGATCTGTGAATGACCTGGAATAATCAGACCTGTTCAGACCTTAATGTTGTTCATAGCCTTCTCTCAACCCCATATACAAAACACATTAAAAACATGAATTAATTAAGGCATCCATCTTTGGTTGTAGTATCTGGTAACAATACTGTCTAACCACAGCCATCTCACCATCTCAGTTTAGGAATACCTTGGGGACTTGATAAATTAACACTCGGGGAAAAGAAGGAAAGGATGGGAACCAAAAAAACAAAAAAATAAACAAAAAAGGCAGGACTGCTGTCTACTATGATAAAATACTCCAAAAAATTGATGAAAATTTATTTTCCATATTTTTCTAGACATTTTCCCAAGAGTGAGCCCCTTTGAACACTGTCAGCCGTGGTAAAAATTCTCTGCTATCTCCCGTATCAGGGCCTTCTTCTCCCCTGAGAAGACAAAAAAAGCAGGAAAAATTGTCACTTGTCATTTGTTGCAGGAAAACCAAGTAGGATGAAGGAGAAAGTGAAAAAAAAAAGAAAAAAGAAAAAAGAAAACCAGGCACAACTCAATATACTAAAGGAGTTTGTGGTATCTGTAATAAACACCTTTAGGGACATGAGGTTTGCAGTTCATTGATGTCTCTTCCTTGGAGATTCTGCCCTTTTCCACTTATCCCCTTGATGGGTAGCCTCACTTATATTCATACTATGCTCTATTAGCATAGTTTGAGAGCTGGTTGATAGGTGCTGTTGCATTCTTTCCTAGGTAAGCTGAAGTTGCAATTCAAGTTTAGCTAGTTACTACTGAATTATTAGGGTGACTTAAAATTCTTAATCTTCAACATTAGCCATCATAATATGTGTCAGAAACAGATTGTCAATATCAAAATGATTAAAACAAGACCTCCAAAACTCATCATCACACGTTGCATTTCCTGTTTTAATGAACAAAACCACCCTAAAGACCACATATTTATTTGCTCATTCATTTATTCCATCTTATTTAAAATGTGCATTCTATTTGTAGTACACACAAATTATATCTATTAATTTAACTTTATATGTTGCTCAAATCCTCAACTCCTTCTTTATATCTTAAGTATTTAATAGTATTTTAATGATTGGTTTCTTACAAACTCTTCCAGTAACTTTGTGCTTTTTAATTTACCTTATATTTTCAATGGTTTTTGTCACAATTATTTTGTTGCTCCATTATTTGTCAAGTACTTTTATGATGGGATTATCTTCATTATCAATTATATCTGAAGGAGTTAATAAATATAAAGACCTTGCCTTATGCCTGTCACACAAAGAAAAAGATAAGTGATTATTTTTAACATTTGGCAACTAAAGATTATCATGTTTTGCTCACTTTATTTAATAAACTGTTTTTGAACAGTTTTGCTATGTGCTTGTCACTGTGTTTGGCTTTAGTTATAATCTCTATCCCCAAGGAATCCACATTTTAATAAGACTCATTAATATTGCAGCCTTATTATAATAATATATCTTTTATCAATATAGATATGTCAATTTATTATTTGCTTTTTATTCTTTCAAATTCTGTCTCTAATGCACCTGTTTGTCTTCCTCTTGTTTGTTCAATAATTTTTTTTTCCTTTTCCATTAAGGACAGCATAGAATTAAATTTACTTTTGTTTTTTAAATGCAATCTGAGAGCATGTGTGTTTCAGTAGGGCATTTTATCCTGTTAACAAAGCATTAACTGAAGTTCTTGGTTAATTTATGTTTTCTTGCTTTATTCTTTTGGTTTATCAAAATTCCTTATATTTTCTTTTATTTTTGTCTATCATCTTATGCACTGAACTATTATTCCTCTATTCTCTGCAATGACTTGAGAGTCAAAACAGTTTTTTCAATTCCAGTTTAATTTGTCATGTAAGTTTTTCCAAAATCTATATGAGACTACTTCTACTATGAAAATTAAACAAATACAAATATTTCGACCCCTTTTCCCTCATGCTGGAAGGAAAAATATCAATTATTTTTCAACTTCTTACCCATTTCTAGTTTTTGTCAAATTAATCTTGTAATAGCAATATAATCATTATTACATTTTCAAGAAATCAAAAATATTCATTTTATCCCATTCAGATGGAAACAGATTTAGATTTGTAATTTGATGTAACTATTTCTGCTCACGACTTTTACCTTAATAGTAGGTATTATACTTTTCTAAACTCATTGTAGTTATTCTGTATCAATTATTCGGTTGGAGTACTTGAGACCTTCACACTACTGCCACTGCCCTAGCACCCAATAAACAGTCCATCATATTTCGGAGAAAGTGTCTTGTTGCATTTGCATGTAAAACATCAACTTGCTTGGGTGTTAAATTATTGATTCAAATTTTTTTCTCTCAAAATTTTATGATTATTTTCCATTGTCATCTGATGTTTCATGTTGTAGAGGGCTATTGCTGCAAGTTTTTTGTTTATTTGTTTCAAGTAACCAGGGTTTTGTTATTGTTATTTTTCTATTTGCGAGTCTAAAGGACCTTTTTTGTGAGAATTTAGATGACACTAATATATCTCCAGGCAAGGATCTCTTCTTCAGTTTTGCCTAGAAAATAACAACAAGTTTCAGCCTTATTTTTACTTTGCTAAATTTGTCTATGCTCATATTTTACATTCATTTGACAGTTCTTTGCTCATTTCTAAATGGGAACTTTTCTTGGGAGGTTTGGTTTTTGTCAGCAAAATAATGTTAAAATTGTTCTGATCACCCACCTCCAATTCTCAACATCATGCATGTAATAGCTGGGAAATTTTTTTCTCAAATCTAAAACCAGAATTGAATTGTTATATCATTACACTTAGTCCTATTTCCAATAAATAGTGCAGGATTATTCTAGAGTAACTATAATAGAAGTTTGACTCCTGTCCAAATCTAAGACTCTGAAAATAAATGCAAAATAAAAGCAATGGTCTCCAAACTCTCTTCATCACAATCCATCAGGGAAAAAAAAGAGTATAATATATATGAGAGTTAAAGTATTAATGCACTACTCTGTCCACCTGCCACATCAGTAGAGTTTTTGGCAAATAAAGCAATAGCCACACATTTTCCAGTTTATATCTCCGCTTTATCCAACCCACACAATAGAAAAATTTAAATCTTCTGTCGTCTATCTTCTTATTTCCCTCAAGGCAAGTATAGGTGAGGACTATGTTTACCATCTCAGCTCCATCATTTTTCAGTTACTTCTTGCCTATAATTAAATTAGATTGCCATGGCTTAGACTCATCACTTCTGTGGAAGGACAGAGGAAATATTCATGAGCTTAGTTTGAGCATGCTGTATGCTATATCATACACAGTTGGCCAAAGATTGATCTAAGAATATTTAGAAGTTCTAGCTTCTAAAACAAGAACTTCGATCACATCACTCGAGTAGTTAAAATCCCTTAGTGTCTCTAACCACCTACAAAATACAATTCAAACTTGTCAGTGAGGAGGACACCATCAGTCATGCATTATCTCCCATCACTGTTCCAATGCTCTCCAATGCTTAGAGACTGTTTTTGACCAGACATAGTGGCACAACCACCCAGCTCAAGAGACTGAGGCAGGATAATAACAAGTTCAAGGCCAGATCTGGGAATCTACTTCAGGAGAGACCTTGCCTAGCATGTGCCCAAGGCCCTGGATTCAATCCCCAGTACCACCAAAAAAGAAACTACTTTATTTCCCACAGTGAATCTGCTTTTTTTGTGCTATCATGTCTTGGCATGTGTCACTTCCCACATAAAAAATAAGGAGTACTACCCCTCTTTCATTTGCTTGATCAACTAGAAGCCAGTTTTCAAGGGAGCCAATATGTTAGTTACCACAAGAATTCAGGTGTTAGCCAACTATCTATATAGTTTCAAGTACAGTATACATGTGTGTATGTATGATTATATTAGGCAGAATATAATAAAGCTTCAAATAAAGACATCCCTTAGGCAGTTCTTTTTCTTGCTTATAATATAATGCTATGTTATGTATATGTCTTCCAAACTATCTGAACCATCTGCTTCCCTGTTCTTTTTCTGCATAATGGATTCTTTACATATTTTATCTACATGGTGCATTACTCTAATTTACTTCCCAAGTTTCCATATCCCAAATACAAATGCCTAAACCTGGAAGAGCCAATCTTGTTTTCACCCATAACACATATATTAACAGCAGTATTCCACATAATTGACACATTGAACAACTTCAACTAACAACAGATATTTAATTTTAATATTTTCTGAATAACATCATTTTCTAAAAGGGGTTGTAGATCATTTAAATTGAGTAAACTACAGCCAGAAGAGTGAAAAACAGAATTGTCTAAAAGAGTTATATTTTTGTTCTACTAATTTAGCAACTTGATGGAAATGGTATGATATAATCCATATTAAAAACCGGTATTTTTCCAATATTCAGAAATAAAGATATACATTTGAATAAATATGTAACTTCTCTAGAATATTAGTTTGCAATTATATGCTGCTTGCACAATGTCAGCCACCATTTTAAGAATCTTCACACAATCCTAGAAAACAAATAACATTACTTTTCTTACATTTTATATGGGTTAAGACAGAGAAGTCAAATAAGTTACATAGAAACACACTTCTAGCATGTAGTATATGGGTTTCTAAGTACAATGCAATAAATTCTATCTATACAAGATTTATAAATATCCTCATAAATTTATGATTAATAATTGACATAAATATAAAATATACATTATTTTATGAATTTTTTAATTATAAAGAAACAATGTTTTCTGACTGATAGATGAGTGTTTCTAAGTAGTCAACTTATTTCTAAGAGGAAGGACATGATTATTTGCAGTACCTCAGCAATAAAAAAGATTTCCATCCACACTACTTTAATATGTGAAAATCTGGAAATACTGAGCAATTTAAATAAAATTGTTAAAATTGTTGTTTGAGAAAAAGATGTATTAAATGCTGACAGTAGACCATTTTTAAGTATTCCATTTTTTGGCTTCTGAATATAGTCAATGATCACATACTGCAGGTTTCTTCCTGTGTACCATACAAAATGTTAACTACTGGCTAACTTAGCAAATGATTCAACCATTAATCTGAATGGCTTCCCAACAGTGTGTGGGCACATTGTTCTCTTTCTGAAACTGCCTTCCTTACTGGAGGTTAAAGAAAAATTTATTCAATGGTACTTGTGAAAGCACAGAAAGGAAGATTTTATTCAGGATCATAGTAATAGGTATAGAAACCTGTATTAGTCAGCTTTTTGCCACTGTGACCAAATACCTGAAAAGAACAACTTAGAGGAGGAAACGTTTATTTTAGGCTCAAAGTTTCAAAGGTCTCAGTCCATAGTCATCTGATTTCATTGCTCTGGGCCTGAGCAAAGCTGAACATCATGGCAGGAAAGTATGGCAGAAGAAAACTGCTCAGCTCATGGCAGTCAGGAAACAGAGAAAGAAAGGGAGAGGGAGAGAGAGAGAGAAATGTACCAGGAGCAGATACAGTCCCCAAGGTCATGTCCCTAGTGATCTACTTTCTCCAGCCACATCCCACCTTCCTAGAGCTCCCACCCAGAAATCCATTCAAATTAATTCATCAAGTGGATTAATCCATGGATGATGAGTTATAGCCCTTATGATCCAATCATCCTACCACTGAACATTGCTTTATCGCTTAACATATGAGCCTTTGCAGGGACATTCCATCTACAAATTAAAACAACTATATAGCAGGATTTTGCAGTGAGGAAGACTTCAACTCCAACGTCAGCATAAGCAAGTGGGAATTTATAGCTAATGAGGAGTGTGAAGGTCAGTGGATGGAAAATTACTGAGAGGAAACATCGGGTATAGGAGTGATCAAATACCAGAGGTTGTGGTTCTACTAAACTGACTTTTTTGGGTTCCTGTTACTACTGAGCTTTATAAGGAAACACTATTATTACATAACTTACTTGTAATAATGAATAACTGGTAATAATGCATGAAAAATGTAAAGTAAATGTAATTATTTTAAGTTAAACTCAATACAATTCATTTTTGTAATTTTAAATTATTAATTATTAAGTGTTCTGAAATTAGGGCAATTGAAAGGACAATGAGAAAAATATGATAGGAAGAATTAAGCTCTTCATGTCAAATTGATTCTCATGTCAAAGCCTATCTAATTACAAGGAACAAGAATGGACTCTGAAATTACAAGTACTCTGAAATATACATCATATTATGATATCAATATATAATACAATATTTTATATTACAAAAAAGTCTATATTGCACACAATGTGCCTACCATATAGCTGCTACTGTGAAATGCATAGGCTTCCAGAATGAAAAGTCAGAATTTCCTAATTTTAGTTCTTCTATCCTATTGTTCTAAGATCCTTCTAAATTAACATTGCTTCTCTGCCATTCCCTAAAGGATCACATTCAATCTAATACTCAATATATATCCAAGACATAAAAATTTTAAAGATTTGTATGCGTATACATATATATATACTTATATACATACATATACATACATTCACATATACGCATATGTAAATATGTGTTTGTATATATTATATGTATTTGTTTTTAGTAACTCAGTGGGGGAATGAATGGTTTAAATATAAGTTTTTAAACATAGTTATCAAAGAAAAAAATCCTCAAACCATGGATATGCTTAATATACTTAAAATACCATATTATTTGCATTTATTAATTTGCTGCTTATCCTTCAATGAACTTGAAACCATATAAATATGATAAAACATCTTAGAGATAATTTTATCTAAAATCTTTTTAAATGAGAAGCCAAATGATTTCTCATTACTTCAAAAGGTCTCCTACTTATATGAAATTCAGTTTATTTTTATGAGGAAATTTTTAAACCCACTGAATTACACACCTTAGTCTGTAATTCAGACTAAACTACAACTCTGTATTCTGGTTTACATTGTTTCTTCTAAATTGGGTTTTATATAATGTTCAGAATCTGAATCTGTAAACCAGGAATGGTCTCTATTTTCTTTTGTAATGTAGACATGGCATTTTTGTCATGGTAGCATTTTTGTCTACTTTAAGAATGTTAGGTCTCTTTGGGGGATTATTCAAATGACTGCTAACCTAGGGTGTTATTTTAATGTTGAAAACATTGTTTTGCTATTTCGTAATTAAAGAGATTTTTCTTGATGCAAATATTCAGCAACACTCTTCAGGGACATTTTCAAGCAAATGTTCCCACTTTGTGTGTGTAGCAAATGAAGTGATTTTTGTACTTTTCTTAGTACACTTTGTAAGCCTGTGAAAGTGCTTCGCTCCCAGAATGGCCTACGATGGCTATAAGCACAGCAGTCTGAAGAAAATCTTTAAGAATACCGAAACACAATTTGAAGCAATGTGGAATAACTGTCGACTTTTGGGAAATAACAACAGCAGACAGACCGACCTGGCACACAGAAATCAGAAATGAGGTCATTCACATTAGCAAAAACCTTGGGTATTTCCAAGGAAAGAGAATAAGCCAAAACAACCATCTCCCCAAGCCAAAAGATTCTTCACGTATAGTTTAAAGAAAAAAAAAAAAAAAAAAGCTGCTGACTTCCAATAACCTCTAGGTTCACAATCAACAGCAACATTATCAGGCAACTGTATTATCTTCACGTAAGGAGTCCACTAATATAATGTATCAATGAGGTTTCAAAAGTTTAAGTTCTTTAAACAAGCTATTCAACATTACTCTCTCCGTCTTCAACTGCTGACTTTAGCAATCTTATTTTCTATAGTCATTTCTTCAAGTAATTTTCTACATATTCAGAGAACTGGAGAAAAAAGTTTGAGAATTATGAATCATGTTCAGCTCGCTGGTAATTGAAATGCTTTCTTTGTGCACACTTTCCAGTAGGGTGTTGCTATGGGGGAAAATTTACCTCCTGTGGTTTGCCTTCAAAGCTATAAAAACTCCTTATTTTGTTTTCTTTAGCTTGACATTGGGGTGGGGGGTTGATGTTTCATCCTCATTCTGATAAAATGATTTTTGTTCCATATGTTCTGTTTGAAGGCCTGTAATTTCACCACTGTTGATGGTGGAAATGAAGTTTGGGCGAGGAAATGATGTGGAAAGTTGCATTTGATATTTCTGGGCTGTCCCAGCAAATTTGAGAGTGAGCAAGCAAACAGATTTTACACACAGCATTTTCTATGACATTAGAAAGCTGCAAATATCCTTTTCTTTTCAAAAAAATAATTATTTTGGTTTGATTTATCAATAATGTTTTCACTGTAATTATAGTAGAAATAATGAATGGATCTTCTGTCTGCTAAGAATTATGCTCTCTTATATAGAGCTTGTTTGGTGGGCTCTACCAATAAGTCAAACAAATTTAACATATTAAGGTTGTTATGCACAGTAATTTTCAGCAGAGCAATACAACAGCTTTATTTCCTGGCAATAGTTTCTTATAATAAATTGACATCAAAACAAATGAAAAGTTGGAAAGTTATTTCTCCTAATATAAAAATATGTATTATATAATGAACCTGTTTCCATGTAAGTTGAGACTGAGATCAAGACTTCATCTAGATGCATAGCATGGTGGTAAAATGCAAAAACCAACCACGTTCATCTAGAGTAAGCATGGGAACCTCTTAAGTTATGGTGGAACAAGTAATAAGTTAAAAAACCAGGAACTTGTCCTCTCCTTTCCTTTCCTCCTTCCCTCCCTCTTTCTCTTTCTTCCTTACACTGACAAATCTTACTGGAAATAAACATGATTATTTGAATGAAGTGATGATGAATGGTTGCTCAATCCCTTAGCCTTTTGTTTGGCCATTTGGAGTGGTCACGCCTGTCACCTCACTACATACAATAATGAAATAGACTTTTTAAATAGTTACATTCAACACATAATGGCTGCAAAACTGTAACATCCTTTATGCAAATGATTCTTTAGAAGTTATTAATTTGTTTTTGAAGAATATTAATTTCTATAGCCCTCAAATAATTACTTGGGAAACAGGCTTGAATTTATTTTAACTATGATGAAATTTCACTCAGTGACAACTAATCAAGCAAGGGAGAAGAGACCTTGGTGTTAAATAAGAAGTACACTTTTATTATTGCTTCCTGTGGATGCTTTAATTTGTATGCATAAACATGATTTTAAAAACATAAACTACTATCTGTGGTTATATAAATGCTTGGGAAAAATGATTTTAAAATAATTTATACAAAGTAAAATTAAGATGAGTTCAGAAGTGTTTTTGTAACTAACATGCTATGTTTACATAGATTTAAAAAATGAAAAATAGAAATTCAAAATGTGTGCAAGGGAGCACCTAATATTTTTCAGGCACTCTACTAAGCTATTTAAGCACAACTAGTAGGACTTCTAGGTGATACCTGTAGTCTATTCTTTTTGACTGCAAATGAGGCACTTTATTTCAACTAGAAATACCCTAGAGCAAATATAAAAATAAACATAAAACACTCAACAAAACATAAAGTTAATTTTGTTAAAATTAACAATGTAACAATGTCTTCTATTCTACCATAGTACTATTAGGTATAATACCTTAGGCAATATTATGAAACAATCTATATTCAAATTCATGGTTAGGTAAGTCAGATGATTAGTTCAATTTTATATTGTGCTTTAAAAGTAAATATAGTTTTAGAACTCAAATATATATTTTCAAATATATTCTTGGAAAAGTAAAGATGTACTCTATATAAAAACTTACATAAAATGAAAGATTGCAAACCACATTTTTAAAAACATTTAAACATTAAATGCTAGCTTACAAGATTAGTTGTTGTGACCTACTAAGAGTAGCACCTGGGTAAAGAGCAATGTAATTTGAGGAGAAAAATAATTCATGAGGATTTTCAGATTAGTGAAGGACAAGTTCTATGAGCAACAAATAACTGCTTCTAAGTGTGGCAAACTATGTAAGTTAGGAGGCACCATACTATTACACAATAAATATCAACTAGTACATAGAGTGCACCTAAGATTACAAAAGATTAGCTTAGCTACCATTGAAACTTTTCACTAATGTTTATTGTATATATATTTATTTGCTCCATTCAAAAGTGTCTTGAAATTGGTAAATATTAGTTGGAAAGTTTTTTAACATTTTAAGAGGCTTTGAGATCTCTTTGAAAACATGAGTAATATTTTTGGAGTTCTTTCCAAATATATATGTATATATGGCAAGAAAATATTTGCATATACAAATATGTGTACCTATACACATTGTTACAAACTCTGAAAGGGCTTCACACACACATGTTTTCTAAAGGCAACCCTCGGGATCCAGATGCCTAGTTGTTTAAAACTAGAGTTTAGCCAGTGATATACTTCAAAAGTTACTAAAAAAATTAACATGTTCAAAAATACTATTTATCTGTCTTCCTTCATGTTTAAAATGATCCACAGTTAACACTAAAGTGTTATATCTTAGGAATCACCTGCTAATCATGTTATGATAACTGTAAAAACTTAGATAATCTGGTATTAGCATGGGCGCTTTTGTTAGAATACTAGCATGTTACCTTATCCAGATAAGTCAAGTGGAAGTTCAGGCAATTGTCACACTGTGGTTTAAAACAAAACTATGAATAAAACCAAATCTCAGGCTAAGGTTGTGGCTCAATGGTAGAGCACTTGCCTACCATGTGTGAGGCACTGAGTTCAATTCTCAGCACTGCATATAAATAGATAGATAAGATAGATAGATAGATAAAAAAATGATAAATAAATAAATAAAAGTCAATCAATGACTAATGAAATTAAAAACAACAACAACAACAACAATCTCATTTAGAGCCTGGTAACGTGCTATAGGAATCAGGGTGCAGCAAGAAGACTCTGAGACCTGGTGGTGGTTTGAAATTTAGAAGGAAGAAATAGAAGGGGTTGAAGAACAATATTTCCTTTTTCTAAATTGGGCTTAAAATTACAAGTTTGGATAGAGTTAGTGTGCATATAGATGGTGACCAACAAAACTGTACAAAAATCAAATCTTGAAAATACGCTGCTTTAACTTGTAAAAACAACATATTTTCTCTGTTTAACCTGAGTAAATATTATTGCATTGCAAATTCACAGGAAAGTAGCTTTGCTGTTCCTGTTAAGATACTATCAGGGGACATTTCAAGTAATCAGAATGTGGCCTACTGATCAACCAGGAAGAGAAGATAAGAATAAGGAAGCACCTGAGTCCAGTGTACCTCATCAGTCTTTACTTTGCTCACCTCCATTTCCTACTGAAAAATAATTTACCTTAATAGAATGTGTGCTTCATTCACATATGTTTATCCATAACTCTAATACTACATGGTAGGTGACAAAGTCCCTTCCAATAAGGAGGAAATCATTTAAAGAGATAAACAATTTTTCAAAGAAATAATTGTTCCACAAGGCAGTAAGATGGTAGGATAGAGAGCTAGGTAAAGGGAGGTAAATTTTGAGGTAGAACTTTAGAGTAGGTAAGACTTCAACACTTTGAGGTTAGAAGCCTAGAAGTGGAGGGTGAGGGTGCTGAAAGACAAAAACCATGAAGGCATGGGACCCAGGATGTATGTGACACAATTAGGAAGGCAGGAGGAAGAGGTGAGGGCACAACAAAAAGAACAGGAAACTCAAGATCAACGTTGATATTTCACTCTCTTCACCATTCAGGGTAAAACTGGAGGAGTCATGGTAGTCATCTCATAGATATGTTTGCTACACTGTTACTACACCAACAGCAAGCTTGGAAGTATGAATGGATGATTTTCCCTCCAAGAGAGAAAACTTTAAGAAAGGGTAGAAAATATGAGGACATTTTAAGGCACAGAAAAGGCAGTCAACATTAGATGGTTTTGGTAATTTTGTAAAAAGAAAAGAAAAAGTTATGGAATAACAGCAAAGTCAGGACTTGAAGGGAACCAAATAGTTTTGTACAGCTACTGTTCAAAATTCTAAAGCTAAAGAAAAGTGATTTGTGGATCAGTAGGAGGATCAGTCTTAATGTGAATTTGAATTGAATTCAGTCAGTGCAATCACATAACTTTGCACACATTTATCAGAATGGAAGATGGAACAGTAGAATCAGTGACTGCAGTGGAGACTGAACACACACACATACACACACACACATATGTGTAATCATATATAATATAAGGAAGAGAATTTTTTAAAATAAACATTGATTACTTCAAGTACAAGGTAAATCACATCCACCCCCCTTACCAGCCAAGAACATAATCTTGTAACATATCTGAATGTATTCTATGGAGGATGGCTTGGTACGCTGGAAAACACTTACCTGAGGACTGGAATGAATTTTGGTCAACAAGTTTAAAGGTAGAAGTTAGGTAGATATTCATAATATGGAAGAGAAGACCAGGGGGCTCGAGAATGGCTAAATACCCAGGGGAAACAGCCTTGCATGTATTGAAGTATCTCATCATAAAATCTACTCTGTAGTACGTTTGGAAAGTGCCAAGTTTGGGGAAAGAGCCAAGTTTTGGAAATAGAATAGCCCTAATCCTATAATCCCTGTTAAGAGAAATTGGGCCTCTTATGAAAGCAGTGGGAGGACATTGGGGAGCAACAGACATTGGTGGTTTCTAAGTGGGAGTCTCCCTGCACAATATCCTAGGATGAGTTGAGGACAACTCAGGGTCTTCTATTTGGGTATCTGCAAGATCTGGGGTTTTGCCAAATAGATGAAATGGAGCAATCATGTTTAGCATATGGAGAAAATAATGGCTGGGGCAATAGACCTTAGAATCTTAAGTAGATATGAAAGAATGAAATGAAAGAAGGGGCCATTGAATTAAATAAATGTGGAGGATACAAAAGATTAAAATTTCAAATAAGATAAAAGATGGAGTATACTGGGAATAATAGAATAAGAGAATGGAAAGGATGTCCATGGACATTTTATTCGACTTTAAATTATTAGCACTCCTTCTACAATCTCTCCTTACCCAAAATATACCATGCATATAGTGGATACTTAATGTAGGCAAATGACATTTACACAAATTATGTATTAAATTTTTTCCTTATCCAGCTGAGCTCACAGACCTAAAATTTTCTGCTCTCCATTTTAACTTTGTAGTCTCCAGCCTCCTGAAAATGCAAAGGTTTGAAAGCAAGTCTTATCATATAATATGAATTAAATTTTTGAAGTCTATGCTGTTCACTATTCAGGGAGCTAGAGTTTCTGTTCATAATAAAGTATAAAAGTACAAGCAATTAACTCTGCACTCCTCAAAAATGAGGGAAATAATTTTTTTCTCTTTTTTTACTAATGACCTGTTATTTCAGAAATGATATATGAAAAATTAAAAGCAAAGTGACACCTAAAACTAAATAAGGAAATTACTTCAATGTATTGCAGTTATTGCTATTAGGGTACCTATGAGAGCAAACATTAAACAAAGTGTTAGAGGCTTATTCAGTGGACCCAAGAGTGTCTCATGCAAAATGTCATTTTAATTACTTAGGCAAGGAAGAGACATTCCATCATACACTTGGATTTTTTTTTTTTTTACTTTTAATTCACTTCTAGAAAAAAAAGAAACTTGGGTTTACATAGTGTATTTTGCCTTAGGAGTACAAAGTGCTTTGAAAACATTTTTGTGTTTTCCAAATGAGTGAGATCAGGTGCCTACCTTTATACTCATACACTGGATTGAAAAGTTACTTGGACAAAGTTAGCCAAATTATTGACAGAATTCATAATTATACTTAGGACTCAAAGTTCTAAAAGAATGCAGTAACAATGAGGATAAATGCTCTAAGACAGAGAGACTCTGTCTCTGTTCAAAGGAAAACTGCACAGCACTTTTGGCCTTGGAATATATGTTACCTGATGTATCTTTATATCTTTTGCAAAACAGAATTAAAGATAGGATGGACTAAAATGGAGATATTAAAGGCAAGCCAAATATATGATGGATGACCCAACCAGTTTTAGTAAAATACATACTGCTGAACAATACTTAAAGACAAACTACCCAGATCAGGTTGTGGGATATGAAAATAAGTAAGCACAGTCATAACTTGGGGAGGAGAACAATTATACAAAAAATAATTGTAGTAGAAGGTAAAGCACATAAGAACAACTGCATAGGGAATACACAGAAGTCAGCCAACGACAGATGGGGTAAAGCAGAGGAGGCATTTCCTCTGTTGTGGCTCGGTGGCAATGCTGGAAGAGCAGTTCACCTCGACAAGTTCTTTGGACTAATGGCTGTCAGTTTGGTAACATTATCATCAGTTCTTTCTAAACTGCGAGCTACATGTCCCAGAAAGCACTTTGCCTGAATAATGCCAGGTTAGACTTTGCCACTGAGAGGATCCAATGGGAGAACTGGAAGAAGAGGGGAAGCAGAAATCAAGACACTTGGTGTTTTAGAGTAACTGAGGCAGAAGATTTCCAGATCCTTCCACAAACTTTCACTTTGTGATGCACTGGGTCAGCAGCTTTCTCCAATTTCCCAACTCTGTTCTCTCAGTCTTTCAATCCTGTGAGTCCCCGGGATTCTATCATATTCAGATCTACTTGCAATCCTATATTGCATTCCATATGTAGATTCCTAGATTAAATACCTCCTTTCTCTAATACTTACAGTGAATCTTGTCCTGAGTGAACACAGACTGTTAACAATTTCACAGAAAAGGTGGAATATGAATAGGGTTTTCAAAGATAAATAAGAGTTTATCATACACACAAGCTATAGAATTCATTCCCAAAACACTGGAGGCAAATGAATCATTGTAAATGCTTGAGAGAACAAAAAGCATTCATGTCTACAGACTCTCAGAATTGTTGCTAGCTGTCCACTGAAACAGATGGTGCATTTTCCTCCTTAGTTTTATCTCTTCATTCAAACTCCAAGGAGCAGCCTGCCTTTGGATCAAACTTGAAGGGAAAATGCCTGTGTGGGACATCATGCAACCTTTACTTCTGTCACACAGTGGAGAATAAACCTGAGCATGGCAAGCAGAGTCAGAAAGGGAGATGGAATCCAAGCACTGGTGGTATAAATTGGAGCCTTGATTTAGCCATAACTGAAATTCATTCATGTTTTGGATTTCTCAGTTATGCAAAGAAAATGAAAGAGAAAAAAAATCTGTATTAAACTTTGATTTGAGTTTATATTCACTCAAAACTAAGGATCCTGATTATAATATGTGTTTGAGAAATGTGAGCATATGAATTACTTTAAAATTATTCTTTGTTTGCCACACAGATTTTGCAATCCCTCAAAACAATACCAGAATGATGTTTTAAAAGTATAACATATTTTTCAATAGATATTTATTGTACACCAAATAGTGTCAGGCACTACATTAGATACTGGTCATTCAAAGTGACCCAGTGGTCAGTGAAAATGACAGGGAAGATACTTGCTCTCAAGGAACTTAAATTTTACTAGGTAGAAAGAAGAAAAACTTCACAAATAAGTGAAGAATATAGGATACCATACAAATCTAATAGGTCTGTACTTCCACAACCCCAGGGACTAAAGTGAGAAAGACTCACCCATTTGTGACAATTTCTGACCTAAGACCCATCTGTGGGATGCCCAGCAAAAGACTACTACCCGCCTCTACCCAGTTCCCTCTCTCCTGAACTAACACACTGTAACTCTTAGGGGTTTGATTGATAAGTGGTCTACACAATAGACTGCTATAAATTCAGAAAACCTAATTCTATTTTTGGTTGATATCTATTAGCTCTGATTTGGATTCAACTCTAATCAGATAGCGACTAGTAGAAAATGTAGTTCTTCCCTAAATAGTGCATAAATCCTTTCCCTTCTGTAATACTGCCCCTTCTCCCATTACCTTGTCACCACCAACATCTAACTAGAAAATCTTTTTTTCTTTTTCTGGGAATCCTTGATGATATGAGTAGTAATAATAATTTTTTTTACCTCTTATGCTTGGCGTTGGTCATGTTATTAGCATAGTCCAAGTAACTTTCTGGGTGGAAGACTCACAGTGAGTTTGGGATTTGGAAACATTCCTCCAGGGTTGACCACAACACTGATTTATAAGCTTATGAGTTTGCTTATATCTACAAACTTCCTTCCCCATCCTTTTATTTATATTTTAGTTTAGTGACCTATTCACGCTTTAAACAGTGGAGGAATCATAACCAGCTTTTACCACCAAATCAATGCCTTCCCCCTAGTGAATCTACTTTCCCATGTGTTAATTTAGATGAATTTATTGTGATCTTATCCAAAACCAATTTTTCCACTTTAGCCTGGAACTCATCCCATCTTATGTCTTATGTGCTCAAGGACATTGCTGAAAACAATTCTTTCTTTGCTATTTGTATTAGTCAGGGTTCTCCAGAGAAACAAAACCAATAGGAGGAGATATACAGATGGGTGGATAAAGAGATAGATATATAGATACATAGATAGATAGATAGATAGATAGATAGATAGACAGATAGAGATACACACACACACACACACACACACACGCGAAAATTATGTGAATTGGCCCATGCAATTATGAAGGTCAAGAAATCTCTTAACATGTTTGCAAACTGGAGACTGAGGAATATCAGTGGCGTGATTCAAAGGCCCAAAACCCAGGAGAACACACAATGGGGAGAAGGCACTAGGTTAAGTCCTGAAGTCTAACGGTGCAGGAACCAAGAGTTCCAATGTCTAGAGGTCTAAGAGGAAGAGACGAGAGAAGAAAATTACTCTTCTTCCATATTTTCATTCTTTATTCATGAGTCACAAAACAATTCAGTCAATGACAGATGACATACACAACAGTGGTCCATAAGATTGTAATGGAACTGGAAATTTCCATTATTTTTACTGTTTTTTTGTTTGTTTGGATATACAAACACTTACCATTGTATTCCAGTCGCCTACAGTATTCAATATAGTAATGTGGTGTAAAGGTTTGTGGCCCAGGAGTTGTAGGCTATGGAACCTAAGTGCGCAATCCATCTAGGTTTGTGTAAATACACTCTATGATGTTCACACAACAACAGAATCACCTAATGAAGCTTCTCTTTGATCATGTCCCTATAATTAAATGATATATGACTAAATATGGACACTCAATGGTCTGGACAATGACTGGCCACAATGATAAGCAATCTTTACTTAGTCTACCGAGTAATCAAATGCTGATCTCTTCCAATATGCACATAGATACACCCAAAATAATGATTTTACCAGCTATCTGAATATGCCTTAACCAGTCAGGTCAATAAAGAAAATTAACCACCACATTTTCCTGCATCATTACTTTTAACTTCTGAATAATTTTTTCCCCTGAAGCACAAATACACAGCTGTCTTTCATAAAAAATAAAAAGTCTTGTTCTCTAGTTTACCTACAAAGGAGACTTAAAAGGACTGTCCAGTGAAGTGGAAAGAAAACAATGATGTGGTTGTTGTAGTCCATGTGAAAAAAGAGTGTATTAAGGAAAAGAAGCAACCACAATGCCAATGCCAGGAAAGGTGACTAAATCCTATAACAACAAGAATTGTACCCATGTGGAAGTCATTAATGAGTCCTAAAAGCAATTTTGATGGAGAAGTGAGGGCAATTTTGACAGGAGTATATTTTGGAAAGAATGGGAGGAAAGGAGTTGTACTTTCAGAATTAGCCATTTAAAAGGACAAAGAAGTGGTGTGGGAAGTGAAAACATTGGTTTTAGATAGTATCACAAAAATTCCATCTTTGGTAAAATTCAGAAAAATAGAGTATGTTGAATGCAAGTGCAGAAGACAGAGAAGGGGCAGGAGGGGTTTCTGGAAGATCTCTTTCTGATTGCTTCAATTATTCAATGAAACAGAAAGCAACATCCAGTGAGGATGACGAAGGAGACACTAGGATATGAAGATCGAAGATATGAAATGAGAATTGCATCTGGGCACACAGTATATTCCAAGGAGTACACTTGAACTTCATGGCCATGCACTGAGGGTGAGACCAGTCAACATGATTGTGTTTCGTTGGCCACACTATAATACAGGCATGGAATTACATGCAGGGTCAAATTTAATCAAGGCTGAAGATTTTCCAAGCTAGTCCAAGCAAGAAGAGTAAAGGTGAGAGGGTGGAATTATATGCAAAAGAGTTATAATAGTGATCAGCCATGAAATTCCTCCAAGGTAAGAAAGGAAGTGAAGACATTAAGCAGTTGAGGGACAATTAAACGGGAATAACACCAGTGGATAAAAAGATCACAGTGTTACAAAGAGACTTCTGGACAAAGAGTGAACTGTCCTTATAGAAAGTGTGGTAAGAACAGGATACATGAAATTGAGACTTTAAAGTGGTTCTACGTATTGACAAGGCCTAGTACTGTTCTGGGGAAATCATGTCTAAGAGTCTGATGAATTCAAGTAACATTCTAATGTGATCTCTCCTTAATATTATTTAGTAGCTCCATTATCTGCACAATTGAAGTCACAGCTTTATAGCTCCTTATACAAGAACCTTTATGTTTTAACCCTCTGCCTGTCCTGTTTTAAATTTCCACTTCTCTTCTGATATGCACCTTACACTTCGGAAATTAGAAACTGCCTAAGTTTTTCTGAATATCACCTTTATTTTCACTGTAGCAAATTCTTAAATATAAATATTGTTCCCTCTGCCTGGAATTTTTTTCCTTCCTTTCCCAAATAATAATTCCATTAAATTCAATCAATTGTGAATCTTCTCCGGATTATTTTGGATGGATGTGTCCGTGTGTGTGTGTGTGTGTGTGTGTGTACATGTGTGTCTATGATAGAGTGCATTTATTATGTTCTCTTACAAAACCATAAGTTCCTTGAGAAAAGATTCTGTAGATTTTTATGCCTCATAGAATATATGATCCAAATATTTCTAAGATGAAGAAAGGGATAAATGAATATTAACATAGTTTCTCTTCTTGGTAAAATGTTCATATTCTAGCACTTAATTCATTTTACCCCTGGATTTATAGATATTTCCACATGAAATCAAAGACTACTAGGTTGACTGAGGGATATCTTCTGCTATTAATATAGAGGAAAAATAAATTGAGCTTTTCTTTATTTTTCTTATTCCTTCTTAACCCGAATATCTTCAGATTGCCATTAACCAGAAACACAAAAGATCATTTCGCTTCCCTCCTACATAAACTAAGCCACATATTTAGAAATCATCCTTACAAGATATGTGGGAAAACCCTGCTTTACAAAAGTCCAGACAAAAGACATTTAGTTCATTAAAAATGAAACAGTCTTATTGAATAATGCTATTAGATTTTTCAAGCAGAAAAATAATAGTGATAACTGAACATAGTAACTTCATAAAAAAGATCCTGTAAAGGTAGGAAGATATCTGATAACTTCTAATCTCAGCAAATAACACACATTTTGATTTAGTGCAAAGGATTATAAAACCCATCACTAACCTTTGAAAGAACAGGGATTAAAAGAACCTAATGCAGGGGTGTGAATCACAGTGAAAAGGGAAAAAAAAAAAAAAGAGCTGTGTAATTTAATAGAAGTCTCCCCGACTCCTCACACCACCAGAGGCACAGCCAAGGAGGAAATTCTGAGCAAAATGGTTATTTGGCACTTTGGCACCTTTCTCTTACTCAAAATGTTAGGTGGGGTGGCTGGTGTGTACCTTTTCTGTTCTATTCATCCTTCTTGCAAGTTATTACAGTGACATTATTTGACCAGGAAATTTACAAACTGCCTAGAAAATCCAAAACTTTTAACAAAAATACAGAAACTGCTGTTCTTTTATTTATTTATGGATTTTGGATGCAATATCACTTCATATGTGATCTTCTTTAAGGAACTAGAAAAGGGTCATAAAACTAATTCCCTTGTAGTAAACAGCTAATCCGGGAGATAGCTGCTCTAAGTGATAAAATCCTGTGCACTCATTCTAGGAGGTCCACTGGAATCCCTCTAGCAAGCAAATAAGCTTCACTCTTTTCTTTCTCTCCCCAACTCAGCAGAAAGAAGCCACAGGTGAGCCTATAAACAATATAAATACAAAATCTTCAGAAATGCATAAAAATAGTGGTGTGTGTATCTGTGTGTGTGTGTGTGTGTGTGTGTTAAAAAGAGAAAAAGAGACTGAGATTGTCAGTAAAGAAAGAACTGATCATAAGGAAAACCTTCAGAGATAAACATATGATTATAGTGATGAACTGTACTAAAGGATTCTGATTTCAGTAACCTAGAGGTTTTAGTAAAACACACACACACACACACACACAGGCAAAGAGGCCTTAGGGAATTGTTACTAACAACCCCACTTTGAATGAAAACTCAATAAAAGAGTGAAATCAAAAACAAAAATATTCTTACAGATAGAGGAAGACCACAAACAATGTTTGGCAGTTTTTGCCTGGGCTCTGGTCAGAAAAATTAAAAATCTCATGGAAATTCATGAGCACAGTGGGCCTGAGGCCTGAATTTCAAGTATGTTCTGGGAACCCTATTTCAAGAAGTCAACATTAAGTGCAGTCTGAGCTGCTGAGATAGCTGTAGCACCTAAAGAGCATAAAGCATAGATGTGGGGAGGGGACCTTCTCGAGGGGCATGCCCTCTTTACAGCCCCCAAAGCTTGTCTGCAAACTCTCACTAAAGATTTTTTCCCACTAAACCTACAAAATAGAATTCAACCCAACATGAATGAATATTAAAAAAATAGTACTCAACCCTTTCTGTGAACCAGCAGACACACAAGTTTACAGTAAGAAATATCAAGAACTAAAGACAGTAGAACTATGAGATCTAGACAATATAAGGAGTTTAAAATGACTAAAACATAAAAATTAATCAAAAACATAAGAATCCTTGATCAATAGTATAAAAATAGTCACATTCAATAAAAAGTATAAAAATAGTATATAAGTGGTATAAAACTGCAATCACATTCAATAAAAAGAAACTTGAATATTGAAAAATCTGATAATTATAGTCAAAACATGATTAAATGGCCTAAACAGAGCTGAAAAGGAAATTGGTGAATTTGAGGATTGAGAAAATTACTCATAATTTAGCAGAACATGAAAATAAATATGCAGTATAAGAGTGGAATGGGCCTATATAAGTTAAAGTAAGAAAAGCTAATGAATGCTTAATATAAAATTTTAAAATTAAAAAAAGAATTGGGGATGAGATAAAGGTAATATTCCAAAGCATAATCTTGGAGAATTTTCCTCACATAATAAAAAAAAGATAGCTCAGATTGAGTAGTATAAATTATATAAAAAGTAAAAAATAAATATATATTTAAAAAGATAAACATTAAGCAGAAGAAGAAAGAAAAAGGAAGGCTCTTAAAGGAAATAATAGACAAAGCACATTATTTTCAAAGTAATACTTAGGTAAGTGACAGACTACTTAATACTCAAACAAAACATAAATATAATCAACATATTGAGAAAGAAGAGAGATGTGTTGAAATAACCCAGTATTATTGTTTTGGAGTATATTTGATTTTTCATATTGAGTAGGGCTTGTTTTTGCAAGTGCTAGAAGAAAACATAGGCTCAACACTCCAAAATATTGGCACAAGCACCACCTTCCTTAACAATACCACTAAAATTCAAGAAGTAAAACCAAGAATTAATAAGTGGGATGGCATCAAATTAAAAAACTTCACACAACAAGGGAAACAAGAGCATGAAGAGAGAGTCTAGAGAATGGAGGAAAAATTTTGCCAGCTACTTCTCCAACAAGAATGCATAAGAACTCTAAAAATTTAACAACACACACAGACAAACACACACACACACACACACACACACACACACACTAACCCAGTCGATAAATGAAAAGAACTAAACAGACATTTCTCAGGAGAAGAAATAAGTGACCAACAAATAAATGAAAAAAAATGTTTTCAACATCCCTCGCAATCATGGAAATATAAATCAAAACTACATTGAAATTTAATCTCACTCTATTAAGAATGGTAATAATCAAGAATATAAATAATAATAAATGCTGGTGAAGATGTGGGGAAAAATGGTACACCATACATTGTTGATGAGACTGCAAATTTGTACTACCACTTTGGAAAGTAGTATGGAGATGCCTCAAAAAACTAGGAATGGAACCACCATATGGCCCACCTGTCCCACTCCTTGGTAATTATTCAAAAGAATTAAAATCAGCATACTATAGTGACACAGGCAAATCAATATTTATAGCAATGCAATTCACAATAGCCAAATATATGGAACCAGCCCAGGCACCCATCAATAGATAAATGAATAAAGAAAATGCAGTATATATACACAATGAAGTTTTATTCAGTCATAAAGAAGAGTGAAATTAAGGCATTTGCTGGCAAATGAGTGGAAATGAAGAACATCCTGCTAAGTAAAATCAGACAGACTCAGAAACTCAAGGGTCAAAGGTTTTCTTTCATATGCAGAGCTAGAGCCAAACTAAGATAAAAAAAAAAAAATGGGGAGGAAATCTCATGAAAACAGAAGGGAAAAACGTGGAGTAGAGGAAATAAATAAAGAGTGGGGGAGAAGGGATGGGAAGAACTGTGGAAGGAAACTGACAAATTATGCCATGTATATATATGAATATACCACAGTGAATTTCACCTTTGTGTATATCTATAAAGCACTAAGAAATCTACAGATTTCCATATAAGAAAGCACATATAAGGATAGGCACATTCCTGAGCTTTTTCACTTTATGGTCATAGATCACAAGTTACAAACCGAAACATGATGGAAACATTCCTGGGCATGTTCAGTTCAAGCTCATAGACCCACACACTTTTGGGCAAGCTCAGTTTAGTAGTAATGAATCAAGTTTACTCTAGGTCCCCTTAAAAAAAAAAAAAACAGCATCAGAATGATGCAGTTACTTTGGTTGGTTCCTCATAGAATTCCTCCAAAGAGTTTTACCTGAAACAAAAAGAAAGAACAACTTCAAATGTACATTAACAATCTTTTAACAGGGCAGTGTCTCTACTCCAAATAATTTCAGGAGTTTGTGCCTGCCTCATATAGTGGCTAACATTAACTTCAATAATTCTTAGGATTGTATATTTATTTCTGTGTGTGTGTGTGTGTGTGTGTGTGTGTGTGTGTGTGTGTCATAATTCAATGAAATTCTTTAAGAAAAAATATTCAAGACAGAATTTTTTCATACATTGTCTGCTTTTATATACATAGTTGACCCAGATGCTTTACATAACTTAACAATGGTTACATGTGAGAGTAATGTCCACAAAGGACAGATAGTGGAGGATATAGTGGAAACTAGATATTTCTGACTGTCCAAAGTGTTTGAAAATCATCCTTAGATTTAGGTAATTTCTCATTTTGCATGTCAAGCTAGAAAACTTGCCTGACCAGATTTAATGGTCATATTATGATGGTTTCCAATCCAATTTCACCAGTCATCTTGCATAATCTTTAAGCTGAGAGTGGTCTCTAGTGTTTGTGTTTGTGTTTGATAAGAAAATTAAAACAAAATCTCCTGGCAACCCAGAAAACCTCTCTATAAAGTTAGAAGAGAAAGAAAACAATTTTATCATCGAATAGGCACTAAAGCAGAAGTGATGTGAATTGCAGGATATTTGTTATGGTATTGCAGAAACAGAACTATCACCTTTTATTCAGTTAAGCAAATTCGACCCATCACATACATGTTCTCAAGATAAAAAATAACCAGTCCTCAAGTAAAAGGACTTAACAGCACCATTTGTCACACATAGTTCATCCTAAATTCACTTGATAGTGTGGATGATCATTTGTTTGTTAATTAGCTTTGTCTAGTGGAAATACACTTCCCACGTCTATGAGAAGAGGTAGTTTTGCAATGGGAAGTAACTTATTACTTAAATTAGAGTCCTAAACTCCCAAAGAAACTGGAAGGCAGGGGTGATTTCTTCTTCAATAACTACATTTCCAAGAAATGATTTTAGGCCATTGAGAAATTTTTTTTCTGAGTTAGAAAGCTAGTCAGAGATGTTTTTAGTTTTTAGCGAGATTTACATATATTTATAAAAGACAGGAAGAACCTTGCAATTATAGTACAAGTGTTCTGAAGTAAGTATTCTAAGAAAAGGAAATGAGGAAAGCCCCCTCTCTTGTTTCAATAGGGAGAATTAAATGTCTTTTTAAAATTTGTATTTGTACTTACACTTGCGATTTAAAAACCTGATTGATGAAGAGAGAAACTATCCTTAATGGTATATTTTATACAAATTTGTTTTTATCAGTTCCATATACTATTTATCATGTACATATTTTTTCTTTTTACATTTACATATACACAAAGATGTAAATAATACTTTTTTTAAAAAAGAGAGGACCACAAGAGAAACGTTAGTTCAGTTCAGAGATATAAAGAGTTTTAAAAAAAAGAACTCAGTATAATTGATTCCAGTGAAATATATATTAATACCACAACTATCTTTCCCATTCAAATGGAAATATTAAGTCAGACTAAATTCCTAGTAGCAATTCAGAAATAAATTAATACTTGTTAATTCAACAAAGCACTACAATGAGCTACAAGAATGGAGGTGGGGGGACTTTGATTTGTGGCTGCAATAGCATCTCTAAATTTGTCCTCACTGTATTTAAGTAGTATTTCAATATTTTGAAAGTCAGCATCTCCATTTAAAAAAATATAGTAAGTCTAATTGCCAGCCTCATCAGGGTCTTACCTGGTTGATTAAACCTTATTGAAAGGTCTAGTGGGGGATTTCCAAGCTGCTCAGTTGTCTAATAAGCTTGTATTAAGCTATTCCCTTCACAATACAAGCAATTCAGAGACATAAGGGACCTAGTTAGGGGATAGTATTAAAAACTGTCTGGTGAGTTTCTTAATTAAAAGAAAGAATCTACAATACAGTCAGGATATTAATAATTTTTTAAAAGATAGCCACCCTTATTTCACTTCAAAACTCAATAATCTATACTTGAAATTTGAACATTTTTATGATTATGCATGTATATTAATATTTTCAAATAAACATAAAATACTCTGAGAAATATTTAATCAGCTGTAACCAAAGTCCTGATTAAAAAAATGAAAGCAAAGCACAAAGCAAATGAGCAAAACACAAATCCTCTTTTCCTTGCCTTTATCTGTGATGGCATTTAAACAACAATTACAAAATTTGAATGGAAAACACCCTCCAGCACAGCAATCCATTATGCTATGGATGGCTGCATAATGGAGGGCTTAAATATAGAAATTAAATATATTTATGTATACCCTTACTATTTCCTATGTGGAATATTCCAATATAACACATCCCCCATGACCATCTAAATCCTGTACATTCTTAAAATCTCAGATTAAGTCCCATCTCCTCTAAGTAAATTTCTGCATTTGTTTCGACCCATGGAACTATTGTCTGAAATGATACCCAATGATTATTCTAAATCTGACAGTTTAGCAAACATTGCCAAGAGTCTTATGTTGTTCTATATTTGTCTTGATTTCCAAAGAAGACTTTAATTTCCTGAAAGCCTTTTTCTTAATCATCTCTTCACAGGTAAATTATTTCAAATTGATCCAATCCTTTGAAAATCATTATGATATTCTTATTAAACCTCTTAAATCCTACACATTCCTTTTATGTGGGAGTTTATCACCAGTCTCAAAATGCTGCTGTCTTGTCTATTGATTGCAATTTCACACTCATTCTTAGAGCAGGATCAAACACAAGACTCAAATGCAGCTTTTAAATTTTATCCCACTTTCACTTGCATAGATACTTATTCATTTATTTACATTATTTTGTTATTGCATATTTGGGGGAGTGTTTGCTTGCTTCCTTATTTACTTTGTTTGTTTTTATCCCCCAAGAATATTAATGATTCATGTGCATTTAATTCTCTTATGGTGATGGTTCCAATTTTCAAGGGTCATTTTAGAATCATTCTGTTCATTAAAATTCACTTATCACAGAACATCAAAGGGAAGAGTTTGAATTGGTAGACTAAATAAAAGACAAATAACCAGGATCAGATAAAAATACATTTAAGGAGTAGGAAGGAATTCAAGGGAAAAAAACAGGGGAAACATTAGCATAGAAATATAACCTGCCATTGTAAGGGTAATTGCTGCAGAGAGACTGCCTTCAGAGTCTCCTGCCTGCCTCCTCTGCATGTCAAAATAAAGGTACAGATATGGATAGACTTCCACACCCCTTCAGCAATCAGTAGGATCTGTTCAAGTAGCATATCTATATTACCCTAGCCCAGAATTAAAATTTGATTCCCTAAACTCTGTATCTGAACCTCATCTTCCATTCCCAACCCTTTCTCTAAACATCACCAGAGAAGCACCCATCCTCAGTCTCTGTGGTCTTACATAAATCATCTTTTGGAAACTAATGCTTCAGATGGTTAAGTGAATTATTTTTCAGTCATGAACCAGGGATCAAATTTTTTCCCAAGGACCGCTCTCATCACCACCACTACCACACTACCTGCTATTTGAAAGTTAAGCAGTGACAGCAGAGGTGGCAAAGAATTCTCAACAGAATGTTCTTAGTGTCATCTCTCCATAACGTCCCTTCTATATTCGTTTCACTTTTAATATCAAAAGATAGCTCATCAGTGTCTTTAGACTACTCTAGCAACAAATACCAATTAAATATGCAGCAGTTCCCATAGGATAAAAATAAAGTGTGGGTCAGAACTCTACTTAGCCAACGTACATTCTTGATGATCTGACATTTTGTGATATGTTTACAAAATGTCAAATCATCAAGGAAGCAGAGGTCATCAAGTCTCCTCACCTACAAAAGTCTTCATAACCCAATCCGTAGACCAGTCACTCTACCCAGTACAATGATAAGCCCACACATGATGGGTAAGACGATAGCACAAACGATTTGCCAAAACAAATGGAGAGAATGAAGGAAAACATTCTGGAGAAGGTAATCACTCAACTACCTTCAAACATTGGTAGGTGAATAGGGGAATTTAGATATTTCAGAAAAAGAAGAAAGAGCAAATAAAAGTACAAAGGTAAGAAGCAGCATTAAGAATGCTTTGTATTACTGATACACTGCAAAGTTTTGATGGTTCTAAGTTGTTCTTCACCATTTAATTCTAGTATGAGACCACTAAAATTGGCTAAGATCTGGAAACTGGACATAAATTCCTTAAAAAACAAATTACTTAGGGAAATGAGAGGAAGAAGGGGTATGAAAAATGGTGGAATGAGACAGACATCATTACCTTATAGACATGTATGATTACATCAATGGTATGAATCTACATCATGCACAACCATAGAAAAGAAAAGTTGTACTCCATTTGTGTACAATGAATCAAAATGCAGTCTGTAAAAATAAAAATAATAATAAAAATAAAAAATGACTTAAGTTGCTTTTCCAGAATCCTCTCCAGGACAGTTTGAACCTGACTTTTCAAGAATGGACATGCACAGAAATGGCCAGCTTGTCTAATCAATGATTTTTAATATCATAAACTCAAAATTTCCTGCACAGAACATGATAATTCTCCCTGAAAAGAGTCGCTGCCCCAAACTCCCTCTTCTCACCACCTGATCAACACATAGCAGCTCCCCCTTCCTCCTATAATAAATTCATCCACATCATTTGATCCAGGAGGCAGATCTGACTTTCCTTTCCAGTTAGCCCACCTTCCAATAAAAATTACTCTTCATACCTATATCACAGTATTGGATCCCATGCACTGTCATGCAGTGAGATCTTGTTTAATATCACTACTCCAGAAATAGGAGCAAAATGGTTAAAAAGAAAACTATTCTTCTGCTGGTATAATGTCACTAGTTAATAAAGTTATAATCAGTTACAAGATTGATAAACAACTAGGTAGAAAACTTATAAATGTCAACTCTAAAGCATTCTCCCCTTAGCGAACTATCAAATATTATTATGAAACAATAAAGCTATTTAAGTGAATACATTTTTTTCCTAAAAACTTGCACCTCATTGAATCTCTTGTCCTACAAGGATACAAGCTTTGTTTTTTTTCTCCTTGGAAGAGACATATTGCTTGAATTTGATTTGTATATGAATGAAACATTCAACATGCTAATTTTCTGGTTAATATTCCCCTTTGGCACGTACCAGCAAAGGATAATTGGCAGTAATGTGATTTAAAGTTACTTGAATTTGTAGCTGTTAATTGAACCTTCACTTTTAGTAACTCTGAATCATAGCATAGAAATAAATTTATTCACATAAGATGTTCCCAAATCTCCTTCTGAGGAGATAACCATCAGACAGGGAAGGTTTCAGTATCCTCCCGCCCATCTGGAATCAAAGGGATCAACTCTAAATAACCTCTAATATTATCTTCTAATCTCACGATTTGATGATTATGGAATGGGCTACTTACCTATTTATCTCTAAAGGAAGGGAGAGCACAGAACAAAGCAAGGAGAAGTCATTAATCCAAGAAGGGGACTTTGAACTAATTTCAGTGAATGATGAACATAGTCAAGAGGTGATTTTAAATTGTAATGATGAAGAAAGCAATCAGCTGATGCAGATTTTAGAAGTTGTACTAGGAGCAATAATGAGGAAAGAGGATACTTAATCACATTCACAAAAGAATTATAGGAATACATAATTAAAGCAATGATAATGAATAATAAAACTCTTGGTGAGATATCTTTCAAATATTACTAGAAGTAAAGTAAAAAGCAAAAAAGACACTGATTACTGTGTGCTAAATAACATTTGAAGGAAGACATTTGTTTGGACCAAGCTCTGACACTGGACCTAACAGACCAAACCAAAATGAAGTCACTCATGCTAAAGTTTCACATAACCAACTCAAAACCAAGTTGTTGATCTGATCTTCCAAGATATCAGGGGAAAGAGAGAGAGAGAATAGCCAAATTCCCCCAAGGAGGTCATTTTCAGCATGCATGATAAGGAATTCCCCTCTTTAACCTTTGCAAGAAAAGTAACTTTGAAATGACCATTTCATTTTTGTTTATTATTTCCACTTTACTCAGCCCTTCTGTCTACAAAATCACCCTTGTCTGCTTTGCTTATTGGAACAAATAAGTGTAGAAAATAAGGTGTTGCTCAATTCCAGAACTGCTTATAAATAAAAGCCAATTAAATCTTTAAATTTATTGCAGTTTTGCCTTTTCACATGTCAGTGTTGCATATTTTGCATGGAACTTCAAGAAGACAATTAGTAAAGTGAAGAAATACTAGAGTTAAATGGCCATTGGACATATGATAAAGATATTTTAATAAATTCTTAAGATATTGTACAAAGGCCAAAAAAAGAGAACAATTTAGTGTTTTAATATATTCTAAGAACAGAGGACTAACAACCAGGATTTTGTACATAAAATTGAGAGAAAATTGCAGAAAAAGCAAATCCTTTGAAAGTGCAATTGTTAGCATAGAAAAACAATAGAGATGAGCTCATTGATTAAAGAAAAGAAGGAGAGTAGGTAAACTTGTAAATAGAAGCATTATTAGATGTTTAAACAGAATGATGACAATGAATGAAATACACTACAGGAAGTCACCTTGGAAAAAGGATGTTCTCTAAAGTCAAACCTCAAATCTTTTTGTACAAAATGAGTAAGAACAAATTTAAAATAAAGCTTAAAAGCAGCCAGACACCAAGTCTAATGGAATAATTTATGCAATAATTAGCAAAAGGTAAGGGAAATAAATTTATAGAGCAATAGGTAGATGGTGGATAGACATGCAAAGAGCATATATATATATATATGCACATTTGTATATCTGTATATATATATATACATATATATATATATACACACATACAGATGTGTGTGCATCCATACAAAAAGACTTATCACCATTTCTGGCAGACTATATGTGTTTGTGTGCATGTGTATTTTGAATCATTCTTTGAATCAGTTTTAACATCTATTAGTTCTCTCATTCTTTAATAAATCAATAAGATATTTGACATGTATCCCTTTTACATCTGTGTGACTCATACTCATATCTTTAAAATTTTTCTTATTCTTTAAACATCTATAATATAAATATAAGAATATGGAGTATCAACATAGAAGGAAAATAAAATGCCATGTTTGTAATATATATTTATACACATATATATTATATATATATATAATGTGTGCAGGGAGAATAATATTATACAGGCATACATATGTTACATACTTAAACAAGAATTAATATTCATATTGCCTACTAGAGGTCATGCATTCTTCTAAATGCTTCATATATTAACTCATTTAATCCTTGCAATTATCCTATAAGGTATATGAAGTGGGTATTATTATGGCTAAGTTTTACAAGTGGGGAAACAGAAAAAGAACAGGCAAAGCCACTCCCACAAATATTTAGTGGAAAAGATAAGATTTCAAACACAGGATGCCAGGCTATAATGACCTTGCTCTTAATCCTACCTACTACTCTAAACTGCTTTCCACTATATAAAGATGGTTGCAGGCAAGCATACAATAATTCTTTCAACAAAAATTAATGAGAATGAATGAATAAATAAATAAATAAATAAATAAAGGAAGGAAGGAAGGAAGAAATACAGAATGCCAGATTTTTAAATTGTATTTTCTTTCCTCTTCCCAAAAGGAATTAAGTGTGATCACAGGTCTCACATAAATTTCAACACTGAAGGCAAAGCAATTGCCAATGGTAGTATAACAGGTGAGGGACTACTTAGTCAAGCTACATGCTTAGGAGTAATCCGAGTTGATGAAATCTACCCTAGAGCACCAGAAACTACTGATTAAATCTCAGTGCCATTACTATTAGATTTAAAGACTCACTGAAGAATGATAAGATCCCAGAAGTCTGGGCAAATTTAAAGTATATTAATACTTTATAAAAATAAATAAATAACATTATCCTTAGGAATTATAAATTAATAAATCCAAGGAAGAATCTGGTAAGATTCTCTAGCAATAAAGGAATCTGACTAGACTTGCAGGAATATGGGGAGATGAGTAGGAATGAATGAAAATTCCTCAAAAGAGACAATAGCCCCCAAAGACACTAACTTCCTCCTCCTTTGAAGCAAAAACTGTAAGTGTGTCAGAGTGTTGAGGAGGAGAGGTGGAGAAAACATGGGTGAAAGTGTTGGAGTAGCTAGGTAGACATAAGCAGCAGGACAGGGAGAGGGAAATTGGCACACTCCATCTTCAGTGACTGAAGATCCCTCTACTTAGGGCGACAAAAAAACACGCCCACAAACAGTCTCTTTCACAGTCAGATACTACTTTCTTAAAACTAAAGAGTCCAGGTGAAACCAGCTTCGGGAACATTCCAACTCTGGAGCATGTGCAGAGCATAGAGGCACTGTCTTTTGGGTGATCCCGTTAATTATAGTATCATTTACATTGTGATTCTAACCTCGGCAGCCCCATGGATTTTGCTTAGGTACTGAGAGGAAATTTTCCAATATAATGAAATCAGACCAAGCACACTAAGCCATGGTGGGAAACAGCACCTTATAAAAATAAATTTTTAAAACTGCACAATAAATGAAGAATGAGGTTTGCAAAGCCAAATAGAAAACCTGCCACATGAAAATCCATGGGCCTCCAAATACCCTCTCTGGATGGCCTGCTCCACCTTCCCTGGAGCATCACTCATAAATAAACCTATGACCTGGGAAACAAATGTTTAAAGCTATTTTCAATGTTTCATTACAAATAAGTTTCCCTGGCAAACATTTTCACTCATTTTTGTTGGTACAACTTATATAACCTATCTTAGGTTTGAGTAGCCAAAACTCTTAGAACCATGCCCATGTACACTGGTACTACTGTCATGTTCCACAGCCAACATGTACTTGAGAAAGAAAGTATCCAATCAGACACAGAGGCAGAAATCTAATATAACAAGCATGAATCCTAGGGCCCCCTCCTCCATGACCCCCTTACCACAAAGACTTTTTTTTAATCTCTGGTAAATAATGGATGTCTTTGCTCATTGCTTTCAATAAAACTCTGCTACTCTCAATCAGAACCATCTCTTATTTCCAGTTTCCTTCCAAATTTCCCTTGCCCAAAGAACTTAGTTTAACGCACTTGTTTATTTTTAAAAAATTCCCTTGTTAAACCACGTGGCACATTCGTGCAATTACAGCTTCCCATGAAGTTGGTCAAGGATAGGAGGTTCAAGAAACTAACAATGACATCATTGATATCAGTGTGTCTGAAAAAAAATAGCTAAAGGTCTGTCAATAAAAACTGTAGGAAAATAAAATCAGAGATTGCTTTTTCTCCTCTTTTCTATGAATTCATTTTCATGGAATCTTTTTTGATGCCCCAAAGGGTGTTCCTTTGCTTCATTTATCCATGAAACATAATATTTTTATTAACTTACTGATTCATGACATGTTGATAATATTACATACCCAAACTGCCTGCTCATTACTGTTTATCCTCTTCAAATCCTGTTATTTATACTTTCCTGCATTTTTTCTATGGCAGAGGCAACTAGTGCTACAACTGGATGGAGTTAGATTTAACACCTCATTTTCCCAGTGTTATTTATCAGTCAAATCCACCTATTTAAATCAGGAGATAGCTGCCCAAAGTTATTTAAAAATGCAAACAAAGCATACATCTCTTGAGCTGTCCACTAAAACAAAAGGCTCCATGAAAGATCGTTGTTGTGATAAATGTAGTTAATGGCTATGTGATTATTTGGTTTTTCAAAGCAAAGGAACAAATTGGGATGGAGAAATTAAGGAGAATATATTGACAAAAGAAGTGACACCCTATGAGGGAAAATATAGAAAGAAATACACACACACACACACACTTAAAGGTCACATGCACATATATTAACAGAACTACAGAACACCCAGTACCATTTAGTATATATATTAATACAGTTGTCCCTCAGTATCCACAGGGGACTGGTTCCAGGATCCCTTGCTAATACCACCCTTACCATGAGGTGATTGTGAAAAGTGCACATTGCTCAATTAATCTTTAAATCTACTTCTTTGGAATCTCTTGTAGTGGAGTCTAGAAAATTGCTTTTTTTTACAAGCTTCTTATTGGGTTTATGCACAAGAAAGCCTGAGCATGATAAAGATCACCTTAGTCTGGAATGTTTTCACAGGTTTTACCAGTCTTCCAGCTGAGTCAAAGATTCTCTCTACTCTGCACAATGCTGTATTGGATTAGGATAACATGGCCTCAATAGTATGCCTGGAGAATTGAAATATTGCCAAGATACACATGCATGTAATTGAACAAATTGATCTTCTAGGTGAAATTTTTAATAATGCGTATTTATAAATATAATTTGGAAAACATCTGTCAAAAATAAAGCAATAATTTTACATTGCATAGTTAATATATGCTTTTCTTTATAATTATTAAATAATATGATCAGTTGAGCCTTGAGCCATGTCTTGCTTGAGAATGAAATCTTTATACATGATATATCATTAGATATATAGGTCTGTTTGCATGTTTTGCTGTTTCTCAGCATAATTCTTAATCTGTGATTAGACACTAATTTGGCATCAGATTGGAGGGAGCAGAAAAGAGAACCAAACTGAATTTTCAATAAGAATGAGAGTATGCTAGAACTTTCATTTAAGTATCCATATTATGTCACAAAGAACAAATAAAAAAGAATTATAGTCAAGTATTTTTACTACCTTCATTGATAACTGTATTTGGATAAAAGTTAACCTAGACCTTCCCTACTTGAAAATACTACGCAATGAAATTCAGGGGAAGATCATTGTGACCGCATGTATGTACTCTCATAATGTTCTTGGTTTTGGTGAAACTTTTCATCTATTCCCCTTGGCTCAGAATTTCTCTATGTATTAGAAGAGGCAGAGGAGCACTGGCATGCTGGAGCTGTTCAGATTGGTTCAGAGGAGCCCATAACTAAATGTTTGAAAATTTTGTGAGCTGCTTGTTAAACCACCAGTAGCTTAAAATTGACCATAGTGGGAGTATTTACAGCACAAAGTTTGGCCAATGTGACAAATCATAATTTTTTTCTTTTTTTAAGAGCTGATTTACCATATATCATTGCTATAGAATTGAAAGATAGTACTTAGAAGTTTGGAGGACATAAGCTTAAAATTTTACCTGGATCACTACCTGTATGAATTTAGATAACCTTTCTTAACATGGAGTTTAACTTCTCCCTAGTAGGGATTAAATTACTTACTTTGATTTTGAAAATTAATCTGATGTAGAATAAGTTCTGGTTAAAGCATTTAAATCATTTTAATATGACACCTAGTGTATCATGCTGGCCTTGTAAATTGTGTCTCTTGTGTTTTAATATAATAAATATCCTGCTAAAATTGAAATTACCATGGCCTTGATTAACAAGAAGTTTTCAGATTAGGGAAAACTAATTCTTTCAAAGAGTTGTTTAGAATATCATGGTTCTCATGCAATTGCAATGTAAAATAGTCTGAAGAAAAATTATTGAAAGAAAAACATTTCAATATAGACAAAAAAATTTAAACACAGGCTTCACACAGAGGTGAATGATTTCAAATTTTTAATTACAAAGTAACCAAACATGAATATTCTTTTCTATTTCTCATAAGAAAATATATCTTCTTTCCTTCTATACTACTATAACTTCTCCACTATCTCTATGATGTGATTAATGGTTAAGTTGTCCTGTTACATCCTGCATACATTTTTAATACTTTAAACTTGACAGCACATGGTGGTGTTAATGTTTTAAAAGTAGAGTTTTGCAGTTGTGCATGGATGCACATCATAGCTCTATGTGAGTGTGAAAAAATATGCATGACTAGATATTATAATATTGAAAGCAGTATCATGAAAGAATCAAAGGTGTTTTAAAACACCTCCTGAACTGAGGGGTATTGCTCAGCAGTAGAAAGCTTACCTAGCACCAGAGACCCTGGGTTCAATACCCAGCAGAGGGGGAAAAACAATTCTCCACACTGAGAAATCAATTAGCACAACTTTCCTATAGAACTCTTTGTGGTGATGGAAATGTTTTAGACCTGCCCTGTTCAGTATGTAACAGCAGCTGTAGGTGACTACAAAGCACCTGAAATGTGCAAATAAGAACGTGAATTCTTTATTTCAATAAAATTTAAACCCAAATAGGGCTGGGGATATAGCTCAGTCAGTAGAGTGCTAACCTCATAAGCATAAGGCCCTGGGTTCAATCCCCAGCACAAGCACCGGAAAAAAAAAAAACCCAAATGGCTACCGATGACTTGTGGTTACCATACTGAAATTTTAAAGGTGTTCATCCACAGGTGTGTATTTGTGTGTTTGTGTTGGTGTGTGTGTGTGTGTGTAGAGGAATAGAGAATGGTGGAAAGGTTAGACCAGTATAAGCTGTAACTGTGACATTTATATAAAAGGCTAAATCTCATGTGTCTTCCTCATTTTAAAACTATGTGAGAGTCATGAATCACTTCTCTTGAGATACTTGATCTTATGTCCTGTATACTGTAATACTGAAAAGAATTTACTTTTCCGGCCACAGATATTAAAGCTTAAGGAGCTTTAATATTTGTTGTATAATTAATGGCCTTAGGTAAGCACACAGTAAATAAATAATACATATTCTATTGTCTCAACATTTAAATAATATTCGTAGATTTCAAAGGTTATGCAGAGTCTATTTAAAGGAGTCAGTAACACTTAATGTGTTTGGGATTTGTGTGTGTGTGTGTGTGTGTGTGTGTGTGTGTTTTATTGTTATGATGGGGATCAAATCCAGGACTTTGCAAATTCTAGGTAAGCTCTCTATCACTGAGCCAACCCCCATTCCTAGTACATCATTTTTACTTTCATTTTATCGAATAAGTAGGAATTATTTCTTTTTCCATCTCTATTAGTCTTTTATCTCCATGTTTATCATAACAGGTACCATATTTAATTAAAATGAATAAATCTATCACAAAATTTCAGACTAATAATTCAAAGTTTCACTTTTTAAACTAGCAGTACAGTCATCTATGAGCAAATGCCTTTAAAGCTGATGCTTTCTTTCTGATTTACACATGTTGTCATTACACTAAAAGATATGTACCAACGTGCAAGATGCCTAAACAGTCTTTTAAAATCTTTACATTTGTTTAAAAAAAAAAGACATTTTAAAAAATCAAATGTCACTATGTCATTAATATTAAGAGAAATGAAGTTAGTAATGTTCAATATATGATGGGTTTTTTTCCTTGACATTTAACCCATCATATTAAAAGCTTCTTCAAAGGAAAGAAATATCAGCTTGTCACCTGGAGATCGAAATCGAGCTGCTCTAAGACAAACTGCTGTTTCTTCCCCATGATGAAATTCATAGAATGGACAAAAATGTCAGGATAAAAATAGACCATGTGGGGGAAAAAGCCATCAGTGGAAGCAGTATAGCTATTGTTATAATTACAACCAAAAATCATTTAAAGCCAGTTATTATTCCCTAGTAGCACATGAAAGAACACCCACCATACTGATTTATATTGTTAAATACTTAGGTGAGAACAAAATGAGGTAAGAATGTATTTAAGGTAGTCTGTGGATTTAATTCTAATAAAAGATGAACATTATATTTTAACAAATGGCAAATATTTTAATTTGTAACATACAAAGGACAAACCACAAGCAGGCATTCTGATACTCTAGGATAACAAAAAGAAGATATACATTGCTATTAAATACCATTTAAGATGTTCGGAGGTCAGGTGACAAAATATACATATCTTATCAGGAAAATCACTAAAATGAAAGAGTTATGGAAAATTAGATAAATCTTCTAAAGAGAATCAACAACTTGAATTTTCCTAAAATTTATAAATCATCTTGGACAAACATCATACAACACACACAGTGAGCTCAAGATAAATCTATTTCTCCTAAAAAAATTCCCCAAAGAAAGACTGAACACAGCAAAACATCTGGTTTTCCTGTTTCTGTGAAACAGATGAGTAACAATTTGTGCAGTTTTTATCAAATGCAAATATTGTTATCCACTGGCCATCCCCTATTATTAATCGTTCAGCTTTTAATATTACATAGTAAAAAACTATAACCTACTTTCATAGGTGCTGTATCATAGTTAGATTTTAATCCTTAGAAAATCAGTATAAAAATCAGTATATTTGGTTTCACTTAAAATGATAGCATCATTTTTTTAAAAGTTTGTTTCAATTTTTTTATGGGAAATATTATCTAGGCTCCTTAGCCTTATCCTACATTGCTTTTCAATCAATATTTCTCCTGTATAGTTGAATAATGTAATGAGAGAAGTTCAGATCAGGGAAGGGACAAAATTCAAAGTGACTGTAATGGAAATAACTATAATGGTTTGTGATATATGTGGTACGTCACCTGGCAAAGTATTCCTTAAATTTTTAAATGTGTTGAATTTGGGTTTCAATAGTGAAAACAGGAAAGGTGGAAAGATAATGCCTATTGTATTGTTTCAGATTGTGCATAAAAGATGTCATAGGAAGTCACAACTCCTCAGCATCAAAAAAATTACAGTGTAAAATTCTACACAAGTCAGATCTGGACTTGGTATGTTTTAGTTTCATGTAGCAAAAATGTTGACAAGTAATTAGAAGAGAAGAATGGGAGACTTGTGCTACAGGTTATGAGAGAAATGCTTCACATATTCATTATATACTTGATGGCACTGTGAAAACATACCAAAAAATGCTTTCACCATACATTATCCATACAAAAGTAAAATAAACTTAATATTTTAAAAAAACTATTATTGAAAGTTTCAAAATACAGTACTAAACATTCTACTCAGTTTTGTTAAGGACTTTTTAAAAAAGAGATAGGGGACAGAAATAGGAAAGACAGTGAAATTAATCTGACATAAATTTCCTATGTACATACATGAACACACCACAGTGAATCTATACATCATGTACCACCACAAGACTGGAATCCTAATTAGAATACGATGCACTCCATGTTTGTATAAATATGTCAGTTTATACTCTACGGTCATGTATAACTAAAAAGAACAAATTTTAAAAAGAAAAAAGATTTATAGTCAAGGATTTAGGATATGTCTGCATGACCAATTAAAATATATTAACATGATACAGTTTTTCCTCAGTATTCAAGGGGATTGTTTTCCTGCTGATACCAAAATCTGTGGATGCTGAATTCCCTCATAAAATGTCACAGTATTTACATATAACCTAGGCATATCGCCTAAATCCTTTAAACCATCTCTAGATTACTTGCAATATCTAATAATATAAATATTACATACATAGTTGCTAAACGATATTGTTTGGGGAATAATAATGAGAAAAAATTTTGTACATGCTCTATACAAGTGTAATTTTGTTTTTTTTTTAAGATTTTCTATCAGAAGTCAGTTGAATCCAGGCATGGAGAGCTTGTGGAAACCAAAGGCTGTCTGTTCTTGATTTTTACACAGATCCAAGTAATTAAATGAATTTCACATGAATCATGATATGTTTTCACATCTGTCTGCAGAGGTACCCTTTTATTTTATAGTTTATATTTCTTGTATCTCTTCTAGACCCATTTGCTTCTCACTGTTACAAGCATTTGACTTTATGTTTTTCCATTACCTTTTTTCAGTATGAGAATTTTTCCTAAAATAGGAAATGTTTCATGAAAGTTCTATAATTACTACTGTAATGGTTATCACCATTTTGTTTTCATTTATTTCAGTTGACATTGAGATTTCTAAGATCAGATGTTGGTTAAAAATACCATAGAATGTAACCAACACATTTTGCCTATTATTCATTCCCCTAAAAAACACCTCACTTGCTTCCAGTTCTCCACTTTCACAAACATACTCAGACATGCCTCTGCTTGGAACCACCGCCAGATTCTTCTCAAATATAAAAACAAAACTGGGATTATGGAATCAATGAGATAGATGTACCCATAAACCGACTTGAAAGGCACTTGCAGAGGGGAACCAGTTTGCATTCCACCAACAATTTGCAGTCCTCCATATTCTTATCAATCCTTGGTTTTATCTTTCTTTCTCATTTTGTGAATACATTGGATATGAAGTGGTATTTTACTTTCATTTTATTTTGCATTTATCTGATTACAAAATAGATTTCACATCTTTACACAAATTTCAGTCATTTTGTGCCATTTATGTCCTTTGCCAAATTCTTTACTAATTTCCTCATCTTTTCAGGTTGCTTGGAGGACATTCTTTGTATAATTTTGATATTAAATCCTTTGCAAATACCTTCTCTCAATCTGTCAGCCATCTGTTAATATTTTCTGTGACACTTTGCTGAAAAAAAAATCCTGAGTTTGTAATGTAATGCCATATATGTGGTGCTTTTAGGAATCTGTAAAGAATATTCCCCACATCTTCATATTTTCATGGCTTTACTACTGACATTTAAATCATTAATCAATCTGGAATCCACCTATGCTTATGCTACAAAATAGTAAATTTATTTCTTTACTTTGTAACTCTGTTTTCCCAAAATAATTTAAGAATTGTCTAACCTTTGCCACTGGGGTTGCCAGTTCCATTATTATCTAGTTCCCAGAAAGAAGGCTCTGTTTTTGAACTCTGTTTTTTTGCATTAATGTTCTGTTTTTTTTCCTATAATTTTATTAATCGTGATTATTCTTTAGGCTGTGTAGTATATCTCCCAGGAGATAACCTGCCTCCTTTATATCCACTGAGCTCTTCATAGATATTTACATATGTATATTCAGTTCTTCAAAATATACTACTGATTTTTATTGTAATTATAATTAAAATTTTAATTAGTTTTGAAAAATTGCTTTATATTGTTAAAAAACAATATGTCTCTACTTTTATTTAGTTCTTCTATTTTCCTTATTATAATATTAAATTTCTATTCTAAGGATTTGTATGTTCTATGCTGGGTTAATTCCTACATACTTTTTCTTTTTCTTGCTATTATTGTCTGTTATATTATGTTTAAGTTGGCCATTATTGATTTAGATGAATGCTGAAAAATTGAAGAAACTGATCTTTTGTTCAGCAAAACTGTTCAATTCTTTTATTAATTCTCTTAAATTGTTGATTCTGTTAGGATTTATATGGAGGTCATGACTCTGATATGAAAGGTTAATGTTTTATTCATTTTGTCAAAATTTCTCAAAATTCACATTTCTTTTACTTGAAATCTAAAGAATTAGCTATCATCTCCCAGAATTTTTTGAAATCTAATAATGAAAATTGAGTACTTCTGTTTTACTCCCAAAGACACTATGTAAAATTAATCTTTAAATTTCATATTTGATATAATTTCAGTATAAAATTTTAACACATTAAGAGAGTTTTCTTTCAATTTTATGAGATTTTTGAATACGTTTTAAATAGAAATTCAACTTTATAAACTGTTTCAATATTTAAGATAGATAATGAGTTTTATAAAATTATTGTTCAGAGTCTATTGAGATACGTGATTTTTCTCAATCTATTAATGAGTAAATTACATTGGCAAATTTTATAAATTAAAACTATCTTTATATTCTCATAATAAACCTTCTTTTATCATAAAACACTTTTTACAGCAAGGTACAATGGCACCCACCTATAAACCCAGTGACTCAGGAGGCTGAGGCAGGAAGATCACAATAATCAAGCCCAGCCTTGGCAACTTAGTGGGACCCGATCCCAAAATAAAGAGAATAATAAAAAAGGGGGTAGGGATATATCAGTGGCAAAGTGTCGGTGGGTTTAATCTCCAGTACCACAAAAGGGAAAAATCAAAAATACTTTTTACTAGATTTTTTTATTTGATAAACTAAAAGATGGCATGCTTAACTGGGATTAAGTCTATCATATACATGAATGAGTCCTAGGAAAACAGGTGACAATCCATAGAAAGCTATCCTAGGGAACAGCACATGCTTACCTATGACCCTAACTGACACACACCATCAGCTCACAAAAGGGGTAGAAGCTGAGCAAGGTTGAAAATTGATATTTTCTTAGGAGAAAGCTGTCATTCCTCTCCCAGTGCCAGTTTTCCCACTGGAAAGAGGCTAGGAGTATTTCAAGCTTAAAAAGAGCTTCAGGAAAACCCAGACGTTTTAGGGAGTTAACTGTAGTCTATCAAAGACCTGAGAAACAAAAGAGGCTGCAATATGACAAGTGCTGGGCAGAAAGGACCTGAGCCAGACTAGAAAACAGTGATAACTTCCCCCACCGGCTGTGACAGGAACATGTGAGTGTTTCTTATGAGCACAAGCTGCGCTACAGGAAAATAAGTCTGCCTAAGAAATTTTTAAAGTCTTCCCAAAGACAAGGGAGGACTACAGGAGGGACTGGAAAACCCAAGTCCAAGTAGCTAGGGGAAAGAATATAGTGTGCTTCATGGGGCGGGCAGTCTAATTTCCCACCAGCAGCCTTCAAGGGACTCAAAAAGTATGCATATCATGGCCCACCATCTACAATCTCAGCCCCTTGGGAGGCTGAGGCAGGAGGAATACCAGTTCAAAGCCAGTCTCAGCAACTTAAGGAGGCCCTAAGCAACTCAGTGAGACTCTGTCTCTAAATAAAATATTAAAAATGGCTGGGGGTGTGGTTCATTGGTTGAGTGCCCCTGTGTTCAACCCCCAGTCCAGAAAAAAAAAAATGTATTCACATAAAAGAATGAGTAAAGTATGGGCATCCTCTAGTGTCAAAAGAAATAAAGAAAATTTAAACTGACCCAAGGAAAAAATCGTTGTGGTAACATTCAGCTAAGTATATTAACATCCAATTTTTTTGCATCTACATATACGGGGCTTTTTATACTCTATAGAGAGTATATATGTATGTATAAATTGATATAATAAATTGAGTTTATATTCTTTATAAAGTAAAAACTGCCATGGTTGTTTTGCTCAGAAACACAGGACAGATATTTTACTTGCTATTTCCTAAATATTTCCTAAAATATGCAACATTTAAATCAACTGAACCCAGGGTTATTAGGTTAGAAACAGAAAGTAACTGTATTTTTTTCTCATTATGCTCTATCCAGTGTTGAATTGCTTTTATTCATCCCTGCACAAAATGAGGGAAGCTTGACTTTTTTTTTTTTTTCTCTTTTTTGTCATTTCAGGTTTTTAACAAAAGCTCTCATATTTTAGGCTTTTTAGAGTTTTTCAGCCTAATATCTAAACAGTGATCTCATCCAGTTTCAAACTTTTCTCATTCTTTCCGGCCCTATCTCAAACAGCCAAATTATCATTTAATCTCCATGATTCCTCTGCGATCTCTGTCACTGGGATGGCCTACCTATAGATCCTGTCAGAGATAGAACACCTTCTCCAGAACATGAATGCACCTGCCTCGCCCATCTTTCCCAGCAGTCCATCCCACACTGATTTGTTACTACAACTTCTCAGCTGGGTTCTTTTGATGAAACTCCTCCCAAAGTCAAGACCAAGTCCAGCTCTTTTCTAAATGTTTTATGTCTGGCCCACCCAACATATACATCTTAACCCCATCACCAGTGAGTAGGCAGCAGCCTCCCACTTCAGTAATCTTTCTTCTTGCTCTCCTGGCAATTGTAAAGCTTTTAGACTCTCCCAACTGAATCAGACATCAACCCTTGAGTCTACAGAAGCACAAAGCATACACATCAAAATTCCTAAGTGTTTTTCTAAAAGAGTTTTAAGTTTTTCAGTTAAAGAGAAAATACACCCAACATTCCTAAAAATATTTGTTCAGGGAAATTGTATTAAAAAATTTACTCCAATAAGTCCTTAAACCTATCACATGCACCTGGCAGTGGGCAATGGTCTAATGGTGCAGACAGACTTTCAGGACACCTCTTTTGCACGTAATTCATGGGTCATCTACAACAACACTTTAGAATATGGTAGCATTTGGTCTCTACAAAATCTCATCTTCATTTTAGTGCATGAGTTAAAACTATAAAAGAACATAATTTATTAAGCACCTTGAATGTGATAAAGTGGTATTACATAAAATCCTTAAAAATATCAATATTTAATTATATTTCAAGCTCTTCCACTTTGGAGGCTGTCTTTATATTTTTTTGCATTTATTCTCTCATTTCATAAAAGTATATTAATTGCTTGATTATGAACTAGATACCATTTTGAGAACTAGAATTATAGTAGAAAATAAAGCTGAAAAGTCCTATCTTTATGTGATTTACATTATTGTAAGAAACACAGATATAAATAAATAACCAAATACATAGTTTTATATTAGGCAAATATTATGACAGTTATAAAGTGTGACTGATAGCAGAAAGGGCTGCATAAAGTATAATTAGGAAAAGTAATGAGTTGATGTTTAAATAGAAGTTTCTAAAAAGTGATAGAGTGAGGCATGTGTATGTTATGGAAAAGGCATTAGAGGCAAAGGAAGAACAATTTAAGGGCCCTGATGGGAGTGTGTTATCCTGTGCAAGCAATAACAAGAAGGCCAATGAGACTTTGAATATAAATGACAAAATTAGGTGTACAATTCCTGAGTCACAAAAAATAATTTTCTCCTGATCCATTTTTGTGATGATAAAATTCACATCTCAGTCTACACCTGGAAAGCAAGGTGACACATATTCTTCTTAGAAACTTCTTTTGCTTTCCATCAGGTGTTTATTTAACAAAGCTTTCATAGAAACAGGTAGGATTGTCCACTTCCCAATTATTCAACTTCTGAAAACAATGAAATGACAGAATGCATGAAAAAAAATTGGTTGTATAAGTTACCCAATTTAAGGATGTAATTGTACTAGACTATGCCTGTCAAATAATTCAAGCACCAATGACTATGTTTAAATAAGAGAAAGCCATAGAATTTGGATTGTTTCTGATTATTATTTCTAATTTTCTCTAGATGTGATAGTAAACATCATTCAATATTTTTAGCAAGTGTGATTTTACTAGATGTTTTCTCAGAATATATTTTTTAATGTTAAAAATAATTTCTTGCCAGGTGCTATGGCGCATACCCGTAATCCCAGCAGCTCAGGAGGCTGAGGCAGGAGGATTTTGAGTTCAAAGCCAGTCTCAGCAAAAGTGAGGTACTAAGCAACTCACTGAGATTCTGTCTCTAAATAAAATACAACAAAGACCTGGGGATGTGGCTTAGTGGTCGAATGTCCCAGGGTCCAATTTCCAGTACTCAAAATAATAATAAGAATTTCTCGCCTGCATATACTCATAATCATTTGGGAAGAAAACAAACTGCTTGTAATAGACTTACAGTTAAGCCCTGCAAAAACAATGGAGAAAATATTGTAGGTATAATGTGGAACAATGTGGTAGTCTTAAAGATAGTCACAAATTATTTGACCTTCCCCTCATGAAGAGATCAGGTCCCTGTCCCCTTCTTTCATATTTGCACTGGTCTGTGAGTGCTCTGAACTATAGATTACAGAAGTGACACTATGTGACTTCCAAGACATATAGCTTTACATGGGGCTCTCTTGGAATATTTGCTCCCTTGGAGAACAGAACACAGTCCCTTGGAGCCAGCAGCTATGCTATGAGAAAGAGACTTATAAAGAGAGAACTTGTAAGTGCTCTGACCAAGTGTCCCAGCTGAGCCTTCCAATCATCACAAACCAGGGATCTAGCTTTAGGTAAAGAAACTTACAGATAACTCAAAAGTATGAGTCACCTCCAGCCATTCCAGGCCACCCAGAAGAAGCCTCAGATAAGAAGCACAGACAGTCATTCCTGGGGTGCATCTTTAGTCCTGATTCACAGACAGACTAAGCATAATAGAATGGTTGACATTTTATGTCACTGAGTTTTGGTGGTCTGTTACGCTGCAATAAATAGTCAGAATATACAGAAAACACATATTTCAATAATTCCAGGTGGCTTTTGTTTCAAATACTCAGTAACTTTAATCCTTCAAGATCCTTCCGATTGTCAAATATTGGACTAAAGTTTTGTTTTATGAAGAGCAGTCCCTATACTACTTATTCTGGTTGAAAATTGTGGAGAAGGCTTCACAAAGGAAGAGACATTTGTCAATATTATTGAAAATGTGCCTGATCCATTTCATGTGTTTTCTGCACATGAGAACAGTTCAGGACCAATACCCAAAAGTCTTTAATGTTTTGAAAAGCACCTCAAAATCATTTCTCAATTGCATTACTTGATCTTCGGTTTTGTCATCTGCCTGCACTTGGTACAAATTCTGTGTCACTCTAGAGGTACTTTTGCAAGGCAAGTCAGTCAGTATTGTGACAGCAGATGATGGAAAAAGGAAGGCTACCTTCTTTGTCCCTACAAAGGATAAGAGGGAAGGTGAGAGAGAGACACATGCAAGGATTCTGTCACCTTTTGATCTTTATATTATCTCTGTCTGTGTCAGCTCCTCAGTGTAGGGGTCCCATTACGTCTTTGCATCTGCAAAAAACATGGAATTTTTTTTTCACTTTGCTAACTTAAATTTTAAAAATCATTTAATTGAGCCCAGAGGCTGTGCAATGGGAGTATACAGAGTTTGTAAAATAAAGCCAATGAATGAGTGAGAACATTTTGTGTGCTTTAAGCTTTTAGGGGGACAAGTGCTGAGGACACTCTAACATTATTATTAAGACTGATTAGTGGCTAACAGTATGATTTCAGAAATAAAAAGAAGGGGAAAAGCCATTCGTCATTACACACAAAAAGCTTACTGTCAGTTCTTAACAATAAAAATTTGAGGCATAAGACAATGAATGCTATATTCAGGGATTATTCATCTATTGTCACTCTGTGTAGATTTCATATTAATCTGTTTATTATAAATACATTTCACATGTCACTTTTCTTCTGAGTATTTGTACCTTATTTTCTTTTTGCACCTCCAGCTTTCTCAGCACCAAATTCTTATCTACTATCTTTTCTGGTAAATTCAAATCCCACAAGATATCTCTTGCCACAATATCACAACTAATTTTCTCCTTTCAATTAAAGGTCATTGTTTGTTTGAAAGAGCAAAAAGAACTGCAAGAGGCATATTGACATTGTGTAAATGAGAGCTGAACATCAAGGGGTGTATAGTTAATGAACAAAAGATCATGCTTAGTGTCTAACTGCAGCATTAGGGCTTGGCATTGAATTCACTGAAAAGGTGATGTGAGAGAAGACAAACAGTAAGCCAGGCCAGAGGGTTTCACCCTGTTCAAGGAACACCCCAACCTCTTCTCCCTGTTTTTTTCCTATGGATAGTTTGATTCATAGAACTAAAATATTTGTTTGAGATGAAAAATTCATCTTTCTCTCTTCTACAGAAATATATAGATCAGCACTTACAACATGTGCACTGATTTAGATTATTCAGCAAAAATAATCTGTATTATTAAACTGCATTTTGTCTCCAATGGACTACAAAAGGACCATATGTAAAAGGGAAATATCATTGTGAAATGCATATTTATATTATGCCTATTTATTCAAAGACTACATGGTGTAGCTATGTGCGTCCCCCAAAAGCTCATATGTGACTTAATGCAAACAGTTTTAGAGGTGAAATGATTGGCTTATTCCCTGATAGGGATTAACTGAGCGGTAGAGTGTAGCTGGAGGAGGTGGAACATTGTGGGTACACTTGAGTAGAGTTCTGTCTCTGCTTCCTGGATGCCATGCCCCCAGCTGCTTTCCTCCACCATGCTCTTCCACCATGATGTCCTGCCTCCCCTGAGCCCTGAAGAATGGAGTTGGCAATCTGTGACTAAGACCTCTGAAACCACGACAGGCCCCCAAATAAACTTTTTCTCCTCTAATTGTTCTTGTCAGGTCCTTTGGTCACAGCAGAGAAAAAGCTAACTAAAATACTATGTAAATACTATATACTGTTTTAACTATTTTTATTATTTAACTACTAATAAGAAAGCAAAAGATATTTCAGAGGAAATTTATGAAAAATGAATTACTTGAATATATTTTTACACTATGTTGAAGAAATCATTTATAATATTTGTTGAAGATGGTTAAGAAAACTTATATTCAAAGGGTTCTACCATCTGGGGGGTTTGTATAGTAGGGGAGTAAGATTAGGATAACTCCAGACACAATAAGGAAAAGTGAAAATTTATAGTTAAGGAGCAGATTAAGTCAGTGGATGGAAAATTGCTAAGATAAAGGGTGACTCTTTGTTCAACAAACCCAATAGGAATTTTTACCAAAGACAGACCAGGATGATACGATGTAGAGGGTGGTCAGACTAAGCAGGTGAGAGTTTTGCTAACCTGACTCAGCAGGACTGTTGCTAAATCTGGACAATGCAGAGATGAATATGGATGCCCCAAAGTCAGAGCTGTACTGAGAAGAGAGTTCAGCAGAGCCCAACTAGGGTTTGGTCAAGGAAAGAACCCTTGTTACTTATGAAAAGGTGCTCTTTAGTTACGCTATCTTTTAAGTTAGCTATGCTATGTGGCTATAATGTGCATGTGTTTTCCACAAAAAGAACAAGAAATATATTTTATATTTTATTTATAGTTTATATTTCAGTGTTTGACTTTTCACTAGAATGTAATTTCAATGTTTGCTAATAGCTCACAGATTTTCTTGCAAAAACAAAAAACACTAACAAGTGTTTATACTGCTTTCTGATATGAAAGAGCTATAAAGCACACATTGTCTTACTTTTTAATATAACTTTGTTGTAATCCTTTGTAAGATTTGACTGTCAACTGTCAGTTATACATCATTATCATTCCTGAGCTAATCAATTAAAACAATATTTGGCATTAGAAGAGAGATGAATTACTTACTTAGGTATCATGTTTTAAATATCCCCAAATCATGTTTAAACATGTGTTTAGATAACCACTCATCTAAAATTAAAAAGAAAATTTATACTGATTCACCAATAAAGACAGTAGATGATCAATTAATCGAAAGTACATACTGTGGAAAATAATGAACATTTCAAAAAAGGTAACAGAGCAATTTCGATATAAGATCTTTCAACATTCATTTAATTTCTATAGATTATTTTCCTTATCCATAAAAATTAAGATTTGGGAGAGATATGGCCAAATTATATTGTTATAGTGTATGCATGTATGAACACGTAACAACAAATTCCATCATGATATATAACTGTAATGCATTAATAAAATTGTGAAACAAAATAAATATACCTTGATATCTATGTTGCTATTGTTAGCAGTTAATCACTCGGGTAAATAATCTTTGCCAACAATCAGAGAATCTGCTTAGTCCTAAAAAGTCGAATGTTTTTGTTAATGAAATTTTCCCTATAGAAATACAGGGAATGTACAACTATATGACACAATCTCTACTCTAAAAGAGTTTATCATTTACCTCAGGAGGCAAATCCATCGCACATGAAAGGATTCAGACAACATGAAATTAGGGCAAATGTGTGTTTTATAAGCTGCAAAAGCACTGAAAGCTCACAGGCAGAGATCAAAGAGCCAGAATAGGAGAGTGGGGAAGACTGCATGGAGAGAGTTTTCCCTCCTGACAATTCAGGATCCTGAATACTTTCAGTTAACCATCTCATTACAATGAGCGTGCACCTAAACATTTACTGTGAAGAAAAATGGAAATAAGGAAAATG
>JAJEJO010004862.1:371488-385841 GCA_020662805.1 Glaucomys volans | reverse complement strand
AGAAACACCAGCTCACATCTGTGTCAGCTCCAAGTGACCTGTCATTTATATTCATGCTTCAAAACCAGAACAGAATGGCAGACTAGGCAATGGGGAGCCTCAACAAGGGACATTAATAAGAGCCACTTGTTTCTGCCCTGCATCCTAACTAGAGTATGCAATTAGAAATCTGTGATACAGGAAGACTTAATGAAAGTCCAATCTCTACCATAAAATATTTACTGAATGAGTTCTCAAACTTATATTAGACTCTGTTGGGAGACAAGAAAGAAGTTCAAGCTTTAATTGCTACCCCCAAAACTCCTTAAAGTTATAATACAGAGAATTAATGTAAAATGTATCAAGAATTTAAGGACTACTTTTGCAGCATAGAAATTGAAACCTTTAATATTAAAGGAGATCCATGAATAATTAGAGTGGGCTTCATAAGTAAAGTGGAGTGTGAATTTGTCCCTGGAGGGCAGAATGGTGGGGTTTGTGTAAGAGTGGGGAAAAACAAAGGACATTCGAAGCAAGAATGGGCTCCAGGGAAAGCACAGGTGAGAATGATTGTGACAGCTTATGAGAACCTTGTGGAAGTGGCCCCACTGGAGTTGAGAGTACACTGTGAGAAATAAGATTAAATAGACAGGACAGAGAATCTTATGAACCACACAGAGAAACTCAGAACTGACAGAAGTGGATAAGTGAGAAATATTTAAATTCCTTGAGCAAAAGACTGAGCTGTATTTGTCAGGAGTTACATGGCACCTATTTTCACAAGCACGTGAATTAGTGTACACAGTAAAATACAGCACAGAATTAGGCATCAAGGAATAAAACAAAGCACAGTCTGCTTGATGAATTTAATGAACTTAATGGATTTAATGATTAAACAGACGGAAGAGATGCTGTGCTACACAACTACTTGAAACAACAGCTGGTCAGTGATTACTTGGCCATACCATGGGTTTCGCTCTTTATTTTCTTACTTAAAATGAAAAGGAAAATAGATTAGGTTAAGTAAGCTTACTGCCTGGGCCAAAAGAAAATAACCTTCAGCAATATGGGTCTTGATAGGAGCAGTGTTTGAGGAAGATTCAATTGGTTTTGTGTGGGTGAGTAAGAAGAACAGCAAGAGAGGGCAGAAGAAGTGAGCAAAGCCACCTTGAGAACCCCTGCACCATTCCTGGCAGCGAACACACAAGCCACCAAAGTAATATGGTGGCAGTGATCCAACTGTGGTAGAAACTGCCTTCTGTGAGTCTATAATTGGAGTCCCTAATGTTCTCTGAGAAGTGCTACTAAAAGAAATTGAGTGTGTTTTAGGGTCTTCATAAAGATATGTATGTATAATATTTATACAAATAAATATAAAGATATAAATATGACACTGAAACCCAGAACCATTTACTGAGCACACTGACACTCACAAATATGGAGGCACTTTTCTTTCAACTCACCCTTTTTGTGTCTGCCAAACGGCATGGCATTGATATTGCCATGGTTTCATACATCCCAGCGCTGATTATTTGGACATGATAAGAAGATAGCTTACATGAATAATTTAACTTATTATGACTACTGGTACTACATGGGGAACACCCAAGCTTCACTCAGAAAACCACATTCCTTAAGCTGTAAGAAACCTTGGGTGATCATTCATGGAGTCTTCTGTTCACATAAAGCCACATCTAAAACATTGTAATGACAACTATTTTTAAGCCTTTTGGAACAGAAGACAACATACTCTCTAAAAGATAGGTGGCCTTAGACACTATAAATACATTTATTTATAGACTATTATTTTTATAGAGAATTTTAAGTGAAAGTACAAGCTCAATACTACAGAATAACCAAACTAATCAAAAAGTTTTAAAAGGTAATAACAACTATCTTTCATATGATTTCAGAGCAAATTAAATGGCAAAAGGTAAGATAGTAAATTTTCTGATACTCCGAAGTTTACTATGCTCCTTTTTCAAATGCCTATTGTTTTATGTGTGTTTGTGTGACCACCAAAAAATGTTTTATGAGAGTGTGCTACTAGAAAACAAACATGATTTTATTGAGAGTAATAACTGACTTGATCTCATTTAATACTATCTCCTATGTTATAAAGAGAAAATCAAGTTTCAAAATCTATGCAACCAGAAAGATATGAACAACTAATTACAATGAAATATCACCACAAGTAATCTGAATTACTTCCACTACTTTTCATTATTTCTAAGCATTAATTAAGTCAACATTATATTCACAAATATTTATTGATCTCAATAAATATGACTGTCATCATAGCATAGATGGATCCATTTATCTTCCTTGGGCTGACATACAACAGTTCTCTGAGATGCAGGATCTAGACTGTGAATCTTGGAATTTATTAAACATGTTAACGGCATGTTTGGAACTACTGTGAAAGAAAAGGTACTAATCAATCCATTCTAATATCTATTGGCCATGCTACATCAAAGCAGAAGTGTTTTAAAACTTTGACAAATTTACAAAATACCACTCTACAATGAAATAAAGGAGCAAATTCAATGAAATATGAACATTACAACTGAAAGCCATATTTCCTTTCTATCAAGTAAGATATCACATTCTTTTGAGAATTTTTCAAACAATGGACTAACTCTGAGATTCTGTCGGATTAAACTAAAAATAGCAAGGAGTTCTTTTTCACTTTCTTCCTCCTCTCTTCACTACCCTCCCACCTTTTTTGGTTTATTTTTTGTTTGCTTCATTTGCTTATCAATTTTGCTCATTTCTTTCAGATAAATTTCTTTTCAAATGAAGACAAACAGTGAAAAACACACTAGAGAAGATCACTTAGATAAATGTATGTATGGGTCATTTTTAAACTTTAAACAGAGGCAGTATAGTATATTCAGAAATATGTGGATTGACTCTTTATGTGCACATGGTCAAAATAACCTGAATGGTTCAAAGTGAGGCATTAGAAGAAAGTGATCAGAAGACAGAGTGGAGGGATGGATGAGGATCACTGTCTTTCTAAAATGTCGTGCATATGCATAAGAACATATAGAAGACCTTCCTTTTTTAATAAACATACATCAACATACAAAAAAGTGAAGCTTTACTGATAGTTGGAAAGTATTTAGATATTTTGAACCACCTACTGATCCTATGATAGCTTCTGACACTATCTTTGTAAGCATCACATATAAAATTTTCTAAACTTATACTTCTGTTTTCATTATCTAAGATTTGTGAACATGTCTCCTAAAATATTTAAATAACTAAATCATTTATTCAAAAAGAAAACACAAGAAGAAAATTTCAAGACCAGTGTTAAGATTTTCAGTTCCTATTTTATAAGCTGATAAAGTTCCAAATGCTCTACTTCATATCAATTTAACTTTTTAACAATCCATCTAAACCGAGAAGATTATATTGACTTTTCCATGATTTATTAATGGCCAAAGTTACATCCTTTTATTGTCAAAAAATTTCTAGAGGTCTTAGAATATTGACACAGAACAGAGTAAATTTATAATTAGAATCGTCAAAATTCCTAACACCCCTTTGGTTTCTCAGTGCTGTCAGAATACAATAATAAATCATTAGATTAAATCTTATCAAATGGCAGTCTTGTTGGAGCTCAAGTTCAGTTCTCAACAACTAAGTTAAAGAACTTCCCTTCCTATGAGAGACCGCTTGCCAACATCAAAACACTACTTCTTCCTTCTAACCAGTCACAGATGAATTTACTTGTAAGAAGTAATTTTTAATTTATGTACTTATTCAACACACTGTAAGAGAGTTAATATGGATATGGATTCACAATAAATCTATATATAACTTTATGCTTAATATTTATATGTATACATATGTAAATATATTATGGCTCATATTCAGATTTTAAACTCCTAATAGGTAAAAGTTTACACTATAAACACTGAACGGTTTAATATGTGTGTGATTCATGTAGAAACTGGTAAGTTACAAAGATGGCTGAGAGCCATGACCTCTCAAACTCAAATAAACATAGCAGATATATTTCCACACCATGTATTTCCCAAGCTACGCATATTTCTACTATCTGTAGTTTCATAAATTCTACTTCAGATTTATAGAATATATAGCTGGCATAATGTAGAAATACTTTCTTCAAACATAAACATTGTGACCCCACAGAAATAATGAAACTTGCCAATATTTCTTCTATGAATAGACCCTGCAGTATTTTATATTTTAATAAAACTGCTAATTTTCTACTACTTTCTTCTCTCTGCCAGCCTTTATCCCCATAATGTGTCTAATAAAAGCTGGCATTTAGATGCAGATTGTACATTATGCAGAAGATAACAGATGAGCTTATCAGATGTTTTACAATTGCAAGGGTAAATTTATTGATAAAACTCTGTACAACATGAACTAACCTGACTTTTGTCAGTAACATCTGACTATATCGGTTTTCTGACTAGCTACCTGTTTGTAGTACTCCTGAAGGCACAATGAAACAAATGATTTCTGTAACATTAAAACAATGGGCATTGGTTAAAAGGCTCAGAAAATTTCTTTTCCACAAACTTAGAAAAGGCTTATTTTAAATTTAGTGTTTTAACCTCAAATATATTTTTCATATAACCTCTTCTTTAATAATGTTTCTACCAAAATGTACTTATTGTGCCATCTTCAGGGCATTTTTAGAAAACATCTGCATGAAGTAAGTTATTCTTGATGGATTTTTAAAATAATTATTAGGGGGATTTTTATGTATGTTTATGTTAAGTTGTAAACCATGTGGGTTAAAATTCTACTATATAGGAAAACAATTCAAACTAACATATTTGGAAGAAGACATCTAAAAACTTCACATATTTGTAAATATCCATATATATATACACATACATTCAATAAATACTTTATAGTTTCCAAAGCACTTGCATACAATCTTTAGTATTTATAGCATTTCTCCAACATAGTTATAGAAGAAACTAGTTTATACTTTTATAAATGAGAATAATCAGGTTTTAAGATAAAAATTAGTTTGTCTGAAATTTCAGTAATTAAATAATATAGCCAAGAATCAAGCCTATATCTTTGTACTCCAATAATTATTTCCAACATGGTGGTGACTAATATTATCTTCATAATTAATGAATAAAATTATATGAAAATCATGTTATACTTTTCAATAATTTCTTAAAACATTGAAAGATTAATAATTGGATATAATAATCATGTATCAATGAATCAAGCATTTATATCTAGCTAATTCTTTCATCATTTCTTAAGGTTATTTTATTAAGACATCTTGAAACAAGTTTCACCAGAAACTATAGAATTACACTAATAAGTTCACACGTAAATAACAATACAATGAGCTATCCACAAAACAAAACCAGAAAATGCAAGTAAAGCTTTGCTCTTCTTATAGCTCTAAGACCTCCTTAAGAGAACCAACAAGACACTTCGGGGTCATTTGTGGTAGCATCTAACCAAATTTGCCCAGGACCATAGTAATTTCTAGCGGAGCTCCCTTGTACATTCAAAAGTGTACCAGTTCCGCAATAAACTAACATATGCCCTGGAGATGAGGTATGAAGTGGAGCAGTGCACCTACCTGATCAAGTGGCACTAATTACAACCTGAACATGGAATGTGCAACAAGCATGACAGCCACAGTGAAAGGATTCCCTCCCTTAGAAACCCTTTTATTTCACATGCATCCCAGAAAACACAATGGTCTTATGGTGAGAAGACATAGATTCCATTTCTAGCTTTGTCTCTTTCCAGGCTGTTGAATATGTGCATGTAAATAGACAGATATAAACTCTCTGAGCTCTATTTCCTCATATGGGGATGATAAATCCTCCCTTACCAAGGTTTATGTAAAGGTCATGAAATCAAATAGAACTATGCCCAGAATCCAGGACTTCAAAAATTAATGTTCATTATAAATCAGTAAGTCTCTCAAGTTCAGTGAGATGAAACAGATATAAAGATATCTAACAAGTTCTTTATAGGGTGAATTCTAAGTGAAAAGGAAGGCATTACCTTTACAGGAGAAAATTTTTCTGTAAACTAATAAAGTTCATAATTTTTTTAAGATTAACAATTCTCAAAAACTAAACCAGCAAAATATGGTTTTCCATGGTATGAAAGAAGACCCAAAAGCCCATTGGATGCCAATTGCCAATTAGGAATTTCTGTTTTATAAACTTTCCTTTTTTCTGTTTTTTCTTTTTTCTTTTTGTACTGGAAATGCTGTACTACTGAGTGAGGGGTGGAATGCCACTGAGCCATATCCTCAACCACTTTTAGTTTTTATTTTGACACAGGATCTGGCTAAAATGCTGAGGCTGACCTCTAACTTGTGATCCTCCTAACTCAGCCTCCCAAATCACTGGGATTACAGGTATGCACCACCACACTCAATCATAAACTTCAAATGAGAATGGAATGTACATGCACATATTGTGTATATACACAATTGTAACATATTATATATGTATATATATATTTATGTATATATGAAACTTATATAACCACTAATATACATATAATTTCAGGAGTTTTGTGAAAATGTTAAAGCCCATATTCATAGGATTTTGGTTAAGAGCAATAGCCTTCTCCTTGTTAACCCCATTATACATATAAATTATAGATATTAAACAACTGAAGCAATTATTTAATGAAGCAGTACTTAGCCTAACTACATAGCTGTATCCTGGTATTTCAAACTCTCCTTCATACTAATCTAGTCTATCCCATTCCATCATACACTGTAATGTTCTGGTTTTAGAAATAATAATAATAAAGATGGTTTAATCAACCATATTGATTTTGGATCTCAGGGTTGAAAATTACTACTGTAGAGTATGGCTGTAACTGTGCCAGGACTTGTACTATGGAAGGTAGGGTGATGCCAGCTGTCATTCAGTCACCTAACGGAGACAGTGTTTTAGGGGGAAGAAGTTAGAGTGTGACAAATGGTGTTAAAGGAACTGGTGAAAGCAAAGCCTTCAAGTTATCTCCCTTTTTGCATCCTAAATTCGTGCAGTATCATCCCCTTCAAAGCTGTTCTTGGTGTTTATTTATTAGACTAATTTACATTTTCATTGAAATGAATGGAAGATGAGGAAACATGAGATCTGCACAATGCTACACTTCCTTGAACTTGGGCAATCTTGACACACTTTTAAGAAGAATAATTTTCTTAGGAAAAACCCACACAAAAGAAGTGGGAAATAAAAGTATAATTCAACAGTTTATGCATTTACTTATATTTACCTGACTTCCAAAAGGATATGAGAAGATTTCCAAAAGAATCAAATATTTGTCTTTTTTCAAATTAATTTGGAATTTAGTGCATTAGTAAGTAAATACTTGGAAAGTTGGTTCAATAGTAAGACTATGCAGAAGAACAATGGATTGCTAGGTCTGAGATCTTCACTCAGCAGACAGGGTCTAACTTTGGTGAAGAAAACTTGTAGTTGTCAGAGCTATTAACCATCTAAATGAAAGACAAAGTTGGGGTGATATTTGCTGTTGTGAGATTAAAAAAAAGACTAATCCTATGTAAAGTTTTAAGAAGTAATATTTGTACTTAGATTCATATTTTAATCTAGAAATAGAGGCTGGTGAAACTATTCATACATATATTCCTTTATGTATTCAAAGGAATATATTAATAGAGAGAAACAGAGAGGCACACCTGATCCAGTGATCCTATACATATTTGATACTGTTTGCATTTGTTTTATATAAATTAACAAGGTTATTAGAAGTAGCTCCCAAACTGTAACCTTAAAAAAATAAAGGATACTTTCTTTCATTGCTTACATCTGTAATTCTCAGAAATGTTCCCAGCAGCCTCTCATATATGATCTCATATATATATGAGAGATAGAAAATCATAGTGGGTAACAGGCACTGACCCAGATGCTTGGGACACATCAGGGAAGAGGACAAGGACACCTGCCCTTGTGAGTGTGCAAATTAGAAGAGGGAGCTGACAATGAACAATACACATGACAAAGAGCCACACTGTGCTGTTTTGATGTTCCTATGTCACCTACCCAGCTGCCCAACTTTTCTGGCAATCATAGTTTGGGGTAAGCTATAAATAAAGGAGTTACTTTGTTGAAAAAAATAACTATAGATGTCTCAATTTTGACAAAAGAAAACTCCAATAAGCATTATCTGAATGTGTCAAATAAAAGGTTTGAGTTAAAAAGCAATCTGAGAGTTTTATGAATGTTATTTTGAGAAAGTACATTAATACCATTTTCTGATAACCTATGGCATAAATGTTATGAAACAGAGTCATAGATTATTAAAAACCATGTAATCTTAGTTCATTGTTAAGATACACACATCCCAGTGACAATATCTAGTCACTAGGATATGGTTTAAATAACACGTATATAGATAAAACAAATGAGTTGTAGCCTATGCTTTGGTCTGGGGAATTTAATAAGTTTAGACTGCCAGTTGTCCTACAAATATGGAATACTTCTGAAGAAATAATAGATCATCATATGATCATTAAATAATCTGAATTAATAATCTGTAAAAAGAAATAATTTGAATTAATAACCTGTGTCATTTGTATATGTTTGGTACTGTTTTCATATAAATTAACAGTTATTAGAAGTAGTTCACAAACTGTAACCTTAATTAAAAAGGATACTTTGTTTCATTGCTCACATCCATAATTTTCAAAAATGTTTCTGAGAGCCTCTATATTAAAAGGTGCTTATCATATATCATAAACACTGCAGTCAAGGAGAAAAGGAAAAGATAAAAGACAGAATTATTCATATAAGCACTGAGTTTGAAAGCATGAAAAAGCAGGTGGGGCTAGAATATGCCTGGGCATGTGTGTATGTACATACCAGTGCATGGACCTTTTTAATCAAATACGTACCTGTTCATCATTATGTTCATCTTTAAACCATTCAGATTTATTCTATTATAGAACTGTTTTCCAATACTTAGTGCTCTGGCAGCTGACCTAAAAACCTCTCTGTGAAATCTCTACAATTAAACATGATTTTATCTACAACATATTCTTTAATGGTGGTTGTCTTTGGAAGTTTGTTACACTAAATTCACAGTGTAGTCTTAAAACCCAGGCTCAGTACTACTGATAGTAGGATAGTAGTAGTCTCACTACTGGTGTTTTGGTGGTTTCTCAGAGTTCAGGGATTATCGTTCATTTTATTTTGAGGTTCTGCATACTTTCCCCTTGTGTTGCTCCTTAAGCATGTCAAGTTGATCTGGCACATTCAAACATCAGCTGCATACAAAGCCTGTTTTCTTAGCTATAGCAGAGAAAACACTACCCTCCAAGCTTTGTTTCCTTTCCTCCCTGCAAACAGTAGATTATATGTCCCAGCCACACTTAAAGTTATGTAGGGCCCTCAGTCAAAGGAATGTGAACAAAAGTGGTGTAAGCCACATTTCAACCTTCCAGCTTTGTTTCCTGTTCCTTCATTTGTGGACAATTGCAAGGCCGCAAGATAAAAACTACTGGTTCCCTTAATGCATGGAGCAGACAGCCACTGATCCATGGTCACCTCAATCAAAAAACTGAAGTGTTTGTGAGAAATAAATCCTTACTTGGCTAGCCACTGAAACTTTGGGTTGTTTGTTTCAGCAGCATATGAAATTTTCTGTGACTAATAAAGTTTCTGAAGATTAATGAAAAGAGATGCCATGTACAATGTTTTTACATATTTCTAGAAGAAAGTGAGCTCACTTTCTTCTAGAGGCAGGTGAGATCATTGATATTGTTATTTTATAAACAAGTAACCATATGTGATGGGAAAAGTCTCACAGAACAGAGAATACTCCAGAAAAAGAGTCTTGTCTCATACTTTAAAAGGTTGATATATTATGAAATGTTAATCTTTAATAAAACTTCAGAAAACATCTTGTTTTTCCTAATTTCTCTATTACAATGGACGTGGATAACTCAGGGTTTTAAATGAATTGTCTAAAGTCACCAAAACATATGAAGGTAGAGTTTGAATAACAACCTTGATCTCTCAAATTAGTTCCACTGCTTACTCCAACATAGCATACTGTGTCCTCCCAGGAGACTACTGCAATTTCTGGAGAATGTTCTTAACTTTTATTTTCTTGGGAAGTTTACAAAACTCAAGTCTGCAAAGAACAGACAGACAGAAGGAATCAAGAAAGGAAGGGACAAATGAATTGGGGACAAGTAGGAATCTACCAGAATTCACTGAACATAAAAGGTAGTCAAATCTCTAGCTGACATTTGGGGATTTGGGGTTTTGTTTGTTTGTTTGTTTGTTTGTTTTCCTCTGCTTCCATCCTCTATTTTTAAAAAATTTCTAAGTTACTCCATCTGAGGCAAATCATTTAACGATGGGGTTCGTGACAGTGGTTTACCTGTCTAAGCATCTTGGGAACAGTGGAAGGCATCCAGCAATCTGGAGTTTAGTTTCCATCATCCATGAGCAGCTTCATCCAATTTTTCCAGTGTGTTATGTAGATAATATTCTTTTCCACATCTATCATGAGAAGAAAAGGAATTGGATTAAGCACTGAAAAAGGGAAACTCTGATGCATTAGCCCAGCTTAGAAGCTTACAATTATTAGTACCTCAAGAACCCTATTTGCGAGAAAAGAGAAAGAAATACAATTTATTTCTTAAAAACAGAGTTTAGGAGCAAGCAACTTGTATCCTCCCAACAGTTAAGGTATTTCAGTTTTGGAAACAATATCTTATCAAAAAATAAAAACACATAAACATTTATAGTCGGTTTATAGTCGGTTCTTACCTTCCCGATATATATTTTAATCCAGATATTGGAAAACTATATTCCATAAACCAAATCTAGTTCAACTCTTGTTTGTATAAGTAAGTTTTTATTAAAAATGCCTGTTCATTTGTATATTGTCAATAGAAATTTTCTCACTACTGCAGCAAAGTTAGGTAGTTGGGACAGAGACCATACAGCCTGCAAAGCCTACAATATTTATTATTTTCTGAACCTATCTAGAAAAAAATTGCCAATCCCTATTTTAACCCCAATATTATGGTCTGTGCCCCCAAAAGTTCCTGTTTGAGATAATGCAAGAAAGTTTAGAGATCAAATGACTGGTTTATAAAAGACTTTACCTAATCTATACTTTAATCCCTTCATAGGGATTAACTTGAGGGTAACTCTAGGCAGTTAGGGTGTGACTGAAGGAGGTGAATCCCTGGGGGCACACATTTGGGGCTTATATTTTGTCCTTGCTGAGCAGAGCTAGCTCTCTCCCAACCCCTTTCCTGGGTCCCATATCCGCAGCTGCCTCACACTTCTACCATGATGTCCACCTTACCTCAGTCAGGCTCTGAGAAATGGAATCAGTTATCCATGGACTGAGACCTCTGAAACTTTGATGTTTCAAAATAAACTTTTCCTACTCTAATAAACTATACAGTATTAAATAATACTTTAATTGTTCTTGTCAGGTCTTTTAGTCACAGCAGATAAAAGTTAACTAAAACACCCAATAAGACCTAAATTCTCAATTGTAAACATCTACAGGTAATTCTAACTTAATAATAAATGTTTTGGTATTTAGTCTCATCAAGAACAAAAATAAAGAATATTTTTAAAATTTAATTCTTTGAGGAAAATTTCATAGTAACAAAGCTCATACATAGGGTACAAGTTTTAGTCAAGTTTTGTGTTGTTGTGACCAAAATACCTGATAAGAACAACTTAAAAGAAAGGAAAGTTTATTTCCATGGCAGGTCTCAGCCCATAGATAGCTGACTCCATTGCTCTGAGCTCATGGTGATGCAGCATATCATGGTGGAAGAACCCAGTGGGAGAACATGGCAGATTCAGGAGTGGGTGGACACAGGGAAGATGTACCTTGCCAGGGAAGATATCCCCAATGACCCACCTCTTCCAGCCATGCTCCATCTGCCTACAGTTAACACCAAGTAAATTCATTCAAACTAGGATGGACTGATGAGGTCAGCACTCTCATAATCCAATCATTTCACCCTGAATATTCCTGTATTAACAGTAGGGACACCTCATATCCAAATAATAATGGTGCATCATGATGTGCTCTGATAGTTACACTTCAAAACAAATTTTTTCTATTATATGGAATAGTCAGAATACTGATGAAGATTAGCAAATTTTGTTTTGAGGTTATAAAAAGGTAATAAATTGAAATTTTGAACATTGAAAACAAGTGTCAGGTTGAAATATTGATCTTTAATGAAATAAACACTGTAAATTATTTCATTTATCTCTTGTTTTAACATATTTATGCAAAGAAAAAGGTGGGATTTTTAACACTAAAATACTATATCAATATATAATATTTTGAAAATATTCCCTTACTCTAATCCCATAAAACAGATGAACTGCAATCTTTATATTTATTAATTTTACCAGACTCATATATATACTACTGAAACAGCAGTTTCACATTTATTGGTCTCTTACATGATTAAGTTTAATATATTTATGTATCACTTTTGATTATACCTCAAAAATCTGATGAACAGGATTTAGAAGTTCTTTAAGCTAAAAACAAAACAAAATAATAAGATAACTTACTATATCCTACTCCTGTTTAAAAAAAGATATGTAAATTTTAAAAATAAAAAAATGAAACTCCTGAAAAATAGCACAGCAGATAGATTTATGTGAATAAACTAGACACATTTCTTCCGATGTTGTCAAAATCATCCTTGATATACAAGCATTGTAATATAATCAATAGTAGCATTCAAATTTCTTTTTTAAAAAAGGATTAAAGCTACAATCTATTTTGATTAGTTTTGGGTTTATGCAGGTGACTGGAGAATAGATGATTAATAACTGAGAAGGAGAGAAATGAGCGACTCCTCCACTCCTTGGTGTTATACTGTCTGTAATACATGGTGTTTTTCACTGAAAAAGACTCACATGTGCTAACATTTACAAAAGGCAATCAACAAATTTTTACATCCTATCTTGTACTAGACTCCAGATAAACTATCTCCCAAAAGTATGACACCTCACTCTCCGCACCTGCCCATTGCCTTTCCAGAAACACTAAAGAGAAACTCTTTAATAAAAGTTCTGTTGTTGTAAAACCTGAATAATCAAAATCACCTTCTTAACTGTGATCCTCCATAAATATGCTTCTTTCCTCCAAAGGAGTCAATGGTATAATGAAAAATAGTTGAACAGAATTTCAATATTTATTCAAAGTTGCTTAAGAAAAATAGAAAAAATATATTAAGTATGCATTATAAAAATACTGATATGATGCAATGGAAACCTAAATTAATTGAGTTATTGATGTGAAAAGAATTTTCTATCAAAAATTGTCATATTAAGAAACTAATTTTATGCCTTTAAGGAACTTCTACTATTTTCTCTCCTAAGATGTTGATGGCTAGGAAAAGCAGAAACGAACTGTCACTACTACTGAGAGCATATTTGTTCAAACAATGTTTTGTTACATCTGATAAAAGGCTGTAGCTGAAGAGATTTTTATTAACTTCAAAAAGTGTCACTTTTTCCTAACAAAGACACCAGAACCACCAATTAGTTCTTCCAAATATAGTCAGTGTGCTGCGAGGGAGTTCTGCAAGTATGGAAGCGATGGTGATGGTTACCAGTGGGGGAGGCAGTTAGGGGGACCTACCTGGGAATGCTCATCAGGCAGGTTTCCCACGTTAGGGGTTTAGAGTCTGTTTAACAAGCCTGACAGGACAGCAGATCATGGGCTATAGATTATTTACTCAGCATGTGATCACTAGCTTTAGCAAAAAAGGAAAAAAAGCAAAAGAGTTTGAAGCTTAACTAAAGTTTAGAAGAGAAAGTGGGCCAAAGAGCTATTCCTGCTGTCAAAAAAGCAAAGTATGCTGCTGAAACTGTGGCAGAGGCTTAGAATCTGTGGGGCTGGATGCAAGATCTGAAGTCCTTTGAACTGCAAATGGCCCTGAGCATTATTCCACATATTTGCCTCCTCAATTGAAAGTTGGGGAAAGATTAATATTGGGCATTATTCCAATAATGCAATGTTTTTGCAAAGTCAAACTATTTGGCAAAAAAAGGGTACTAGGGGAAAGAATTTGGAACAATCCTACATGCTATATATCGTATAAATGCTGCTATCAACCCACAGAATCAAAGGAGCAGAGAAATACTCATTTTCCTGATCACAGCTTTTAAAAGAAAAGAAGTAGAGGGAGGCTGATAGTTCCAAAGGCCTTTGTCAGAGAAGCAAAAAAGAAAACTGTTGAAACACATGTAGTTGAAAAGAATTCATTCAAGTTATTTCTGAAATACAGACCATGAGTTTATAACAATGTTCAACAAGATTGTTTCACACACTGATATGCTGCTAATTGAGCTTG
>JAJEJO010004862.1:360234-371088 GCA_020662805.1 Glaucomys volans | reverse complement strand
GAATTTTAAAAGCATTTAAAATTATATGGCCATTTTGGGCTGGGGACATACCTCAGTGGGAGTTTGCCTGGCATGTGTGAGGCCCTGGGGTTCAATCCCCAGTAACACACACCATAAGATAAAAAACACAAATTATATGAGCATCTCAAATATTGAATAATCACTCTTCAGACTCTCCTTGTTAGAAACTACGGTACCAAAACTTAAATAATCCCAATCATCCCAGCTCTATCAATGCAGAACCAAGCATCTCACATAACAGTAATACAGACATCTGAAATAGCGTACACTTTGCGACTTTTCAGATTTTGACCTTTTCAACCATGATCCCAATGCTGTATTGTCATAATGTGCAAGCATGGAAATAGTCACTAAGTCATTATGGTGGGGTTATTAAATGTTCATAGAATATATTTCCCTGGATTCCTTTGATGTCACCATTCTAAAGGACCCCAGATGAATAATTGTAGAATTTTCTGCATTCATATAACATGCTAAAATAAAATAATAGTTAAAAAATAAAAGAGAAAGAGAGTGAACATAATAAATAAATGATTTTCAAGATTAACTTGATGATTGTTTTGGTTCTTCTAGCAATCATCACACTTTTTTTAAACAAGTAAATAGAAATGTCATTCTCAAACACCATGTAAAGTACACAAGATACCCCCCATATGCACACACTTACTTTAAGGAGATCTCTAAACACCCTAGAAATACTAAGATCTGATTTTAAAAGCATTTATCAGAGATGAGGAATAAATATTGGGGCAAAAGTCCCATAGACATGAAACATATCTAGGTAGCTATGCACATAAAAATGTTACCAAGTAAAACATTAGAAATGAAATTCTCAGTATAAAATTCCCATTATGTTCTAATATGCTACTGTTACTTTGAAACCAATATTTGCTTGCTTCTATTGGGAGGTGTACCAATATTCACCATCCTAATCAATGTCTTGTCATGCAGTACATCCTTACATTTCCCGGCTGTACAGAGCACATAATAGTTTTCAACCTAATTTCTCTCTCCTCTGATTTTTTCAAGTCTATTAATTTGTTTGGAAAATATCCGAAGAGCTTAGCCAACTTCAGGATCTCAGAGATCCTTTCTTAGTAATTTAATTAGAATAACAGAGGAAATACATTTCTTAAAACAAATAAAAATGAAACATCACAAGAAAAACTGAAACAAGTGCAGGGCAGTTTTAGTTGATTTAAGATTACTAAAATGGATCACTATTTGACAATAACAACAAAACAAATACCAAACTTCAACATTTTGAGAACCTGATCTGTAACTATTTTTCTTCTTCAAAAATTTGGTCGTTCCCATTTTCCAAACATATTTCTCCTCTGTCAAATTCTATTGTTATTTCATTGCATTGTGAACTATAAACTATTATTTTATGGATTTCTTTTACATGTTCTTGCCTATCATTTGGCTTTTTTGTTTGTTTGCTGGGTTCTTTTGTTTTTGGTACTGGGGATTGAACTCAGGGGTACTTGACCACTGAGCCACATCCTCAGCCCCATTTTGTATTTTATTTAGAGACAGAGTCTCACTGAGTTCCTTAGTGCCTTGCCATGGCTGAGACTAGCTTTGAACTTGTGATCCTCCTATCAGTCTCTGAAGCCGCTGGGATTACAGGCATGCAACACCACACCCAGCTGGTCTGTTTTGATTATCCTAAGTCACTGACTCTCCAGACTGATTAATTCAAAAAATGTGCTAAGTCTTTCTTTACTTTTTTCATGATAATACAAATTTTAACTAGACATGGTGATACAAAGAATAAAAATAATATTTATCATGCTATCTTGCATTTTTATTTTACATAGTGATATGGCTGTATCCTGGCTAATGGAAAGTAAATAAAATTGTTATTCAGCCATTTTCTAGATCCTTCTGAGAAAAAAAGGTGCATATCCTTTTTCATCTCTTCCTTCATATTAGTGCCTGCAACTATCATAAACCATGAGTCCCACAAACTGAGAAACACAGTAAACAGAGCTTCGATCCTCGATTAGTGTACTGACCATGAGTCACTTATTTGAACTTTTATGAATGAGAGAAATAAATTTCTACCTTGATGTTTGTTTTTCTTTTTGAAGTCCTGGGGATTGAACCCAGGGGTACTGTACCACTGAGCTACATCCCCAACCCTTTTTACTTTTCATTTTGAAACCAGGTCTCACTAAATTACTGAGACTGGCCTCAAACTTGGGATCTTCCTGCATTTGTGTGCTGCACCCCCCTCCCTCCACCCCATTACTAAGATTATAGGCCTGTGTCATCACCCCTGGCTTACCTTCCATCTTATTTTGAGTCACTTTTTCCCTTAGGTTTTTCTGAAATATACAGCTAAACACAATGCCAATATGTAAGTATTTTCTCAAAATTTGGAAGGTTGGACAATTTTTCCAACTCTTCACCTACTTGCCATGTTCTATGTCTATATCCCTATCAATTTTTACATAACTTTCATATGCCTCCTACATTAGGAGTATATGGCCCTGTCTGACTCATTAGCTGGACTATGGCCAAAGAATAAGGGCACAAGTGACACTCTCTACAACCAAGCACAAGGTTTGCACCTGACTGCAGTGAGCTCAGCCTGTCTCATGTGCATGCCATCCTTCATCATCATCAGAACTTCATTAGCCATGTGAAAGCTACTGCATCATCCCAGGTGTCAGAATGAAAGACACATAGAAATGGGACTTATAGAAGTAAGTGTGGTTAGGGCTGGGGATATCGCTCAGTTGGTAGAGTGCCTGCCTTGCAAGCACAAGGCCCTGGGTTCGATCCCTAGCACCGCAAAAAAAAAAAAAAAAAAAAAAAAAAAAGTCACTTCCAGAAGAAGTAAGTGTGGTTGATGTAAGCCACCAGAATTTTGATTTCTTTGGGTTTTGTTTTGTTTTGTTTTGTTTTGGTTAGCAAAAACTAAAAAGTTGTGCAACAAGTTAAATAACTATAGTCATGTGAGGAATGATGCTTCATAGACTAGTTTAAGTGTGCTTTGAAAAACGAGGCATGATTATTTATATTTGGTAAAGCAGCAACCCCATATCATAATAAGCAAAATTGTACATGGTACAACATGAGTTAGATTAAAATTCGTTTTCTGAAAAAAATCTCAAGGTGAAAAAAATGGACTTTATGATGTGTTTATTAGTTTAAAATGATTTATCCATTCTTGAACTTCATCTCACAGGTTAGGATAATTTGACTTTTTGTGTACATTTATAAAAAACTAATATAAATATCTGTCATTATCCTTTGTATTTTAAATGACCATTATTTCTAATAGGACTGTGTGTCTCCATTTAAGACAAAAACGAAAACAAAAACAAAACAGATAAATTGTGACTCTACCCATAAAACAAGTCTAGTATAGTAGCATCTCATTAACAGCCTATTAAAACATACAGCCCACAAATAGAGGGTAATAGTAATATAGCATCTCTGTGACTAACATAGAGCCTAAAAGCACAGGAAAACAGAGATCAAAAAATAAACAAATGACACATTTACATTTTCTTGTTCTGCCAATGAGAATCCTAGAAACAATGGCATCCAGTAGCCATGAGCTATCAAGCCCCTACATCTTGGTTTCTGAAACCATTCTGAATTAACAAGGAAGAGTGTTCTCTGGGAAAATGGCAGATTTTAGACCTGGCTAGAAAATATATAAGGGAATTCTAGAGCATCTTGTAGTGCCAGAAAGTAAGGAGCTCAAAAACTTAAAGTACGTACACACATAATGACACAAACTGCCAAAGGGACACGGCAGACAGAGCTGGAACAATTTGAGCAACAAAATAAATAACATAGGGTAGGATTACATTCCAAAGTACAAAATAAATGTTCACAAGTTCATACTGCTGAAAACAAACAGCAAAGAAGCAATGAATCTCCTATGCAAAATTTCAATTTATGTAAATACTTCACCTGCAAGGAAGTGGAACAGAACTGCCTACTCCTTAAGTATGGGCTGCACATTGTGACTGTTTTCTAAACACTAATGTGGAAAGGGGGAAAGAACAGAGCAATTTTACATTGAAGAAACCTGCTCCACACTATTCTCAGGCAGGTAATCAAAGTTAACATCAACAGGTGTTATTCATGTGGATAGCAAGTACCCTCAATGTAGTGGGATGCAAATGGTACTTTATAGTTTCCTCTCCATAACCCATAATCTCATTCTAACTGAGAAAAACACCACGCAATCCCAACTGAGGGAGAGACCAATAATCTGACCAATAATCTTCAGAACTCTCAAAGGTCATCAAAAACAAGTAAAGTCTAAGAAACTGTCTTGCCCAAGAGGAGACATGACCACTAAGGTAATGTGGTGCCTGAATGGAATACCAGTCCAGAAAAAGAATATTAGGTAAAACCTAAGGACATATGAATAAAGTTTAGACTTTTAAAGAAATAATGTGTCATTATTGCTCCACTATTCTTACAAATTATCATAGTAATATGATAATAATGTGGGAAATACATGTAGGATATGGGAATTCTTTACTACCTCAAAATTTTTCTATAAAAACTATTCTAAAATGAAAACTTTATTTTTAAAAGTGAATGCATCTATAAAACTTAATTCCTCCCATTTTCCTCATTAAAATGAGAACCTTAAAAAATCTCTTCAGGATACATTAATTTTATTGCCCATCCTATAGTATCGAAGTAACTAAAACATTATCTACATTAAACTTAGAATGCAATTTCATAATTCTAAAGGTTTTACCATCTAATAATATCTAGAGGTAATTTAAAAGTCATTATAAATTATGTAGATTAAAAGCTATTTAAAAGGAATTAGATTCTTATTCATAAGTTAAGCCTCATTCTATAAATATATGGAGTCTTAGGAAAGCTAGCTAACATTGTGTCCTTTAAATGTGGATAAAAGATTGGGAAGATTTATGCTGTGACTAAATTGAAGAAATATCCAAATGTAACATTTTGATAGAATGGTTCTGAATATTAGAAAGATCAATGACAATGAAATTTCTAGATATCACTCTCTTCTAACCAGTTTTGCATCAAAACTCAATCCAAGAATGAGAAAGATCAGTAGGCATAAATACAATTTAAGTTGCAATCAAGTATCAATAACTAATTACATCATGCTGCATTAATCTTCATTCCTTTGTTTCAAAAGGAAACCAAGAAAACATCACAGCATGAACTCTCTGAAGGATTAACTCTTCTATAATGCTTTTTAACATTAAGTCATTCTGTAAATTTTATGTACACACACACACACACACACACAAACACGCACACTTTCTCCCCTACCATATATTAATTTCCTTTACAAATGTTATCATATAACTTACTTTGCTGGGTGTTTTATTGATTTTCTATTTCCTCTTTGAAGCACCTGACTTACTTTATTTGTTGATGCTTTCATTGATTTTCTATTTCCTTTTGGAAATGAGAGCTTTTAAAGAGGTCCTGCTACTTGGAAAGAATAAGATGTTAAGTTGTGTGATTTTCCTAGGGAATTTTACCATTAAATTTAGTATTTTTCTTCCCACAGAAAAAGTGGTTTACTTTTACTCCTTACTGTATTGCATTTCCTCTTCATTTTATATTTAAATTTGCTATTTACAAAATGCCTTTGCAAGAAAAATGTGATCTTTGACTGATTTAAATGCACCACCAAGCCAATTTCTATTACAGTGAACCCTCTGTGGTTTGGGGTTTACTTGTTTTTTTTGGTGTGCTGGGGATGGAACCCAGGGCCTCCTTCACACGAAGTATGCACTCTATCCCTGAGCTAAATCCCTGGGTCCTTTCACAGTGAATTCTCAAAGTTAATAACGTAAATTTTGTACAGATATTTCAAGTCTCATAGGATATGCATGATCTTAAAATTTTGTGACAGCCTGATTCATGTCACAGGCATTAATTACCCAAATAGTGCCTCTGAAAGTAATTACTGGGATGATTGAACTAACTCTCTTCTTCATCATCCTAACTGGGAGAGGGAAATCTAACAACTCACAAGCATGAGGATTTTTGCCTTAATGCAATGACTATCTGAGTAAGAAAACAAACTGGGCTCCCAAGTTTTCAAAGAAAATACAAATTTTGTTACCTACATGAAATTCAACCACCTGAAGGCCATTCATCACCAGTCAAATACACTGGAGATAGATGCTTTCTTTTTGAAAGGAGCATATAACAGACATGATAGACAATCATCCTCTACAATTGCCCTATCCAATTCAGTAGCAGCTATTGAGTGCTCATAATATCCCTAATAATAATTAAGACATTCCATAAGTATAAAATACACTGGATTATCAAAGAAAAGAATATAATGTATCACTTGTATAAATATAATTCCTTATTATATGTTGAAATAATTCTTTGGCTATATGGAATTAAACAAAACATATTATTAAAATTATGTGGTACCTGTATGTATGTGTGTGTGTGTGTGTGTGTGTGTGTATAAAACCATACCATACAAGGTTATGTGGTACCTTGCATATATATAACAAGGTGCCACATTATATAAGCCTACCACACATACATATATATATGTGTGTGTATGTTAAAATTTTTACATATAAATATATACATTATATTTCTATTGAGAAGAGTTGTTCTAGAGTCTCAAAGATCTATTCCTATAAAAGATCTTTGGAATGTATTGTGTCTGGACTATCTTAGTCCAGATTCCTATAGAAATGATTTTATCAAATAAAAATTTAGTGCTCTACCCTTGAATTTTATGAGATACAATATGACTAAATGTTAAATCTCAAAATAGACAATTATGAGCTTGTGCTATACAACATCACTAGTAAAGCCTATTCCCCAGAAACCTGAGAACCTCAGAGATTTTGACCAAAAAAGAGAGATTTTATGAAAGAAATGCAAGCTTTTCAGAAGTAGACTATCTTGGGAGATCTGCCCTGCAATCTTCTTTAAATACACACAAAGATTTCCCATGCTCCATTGCTTCTCTGGCTGCTTTTAAAACTTACATTCTTATTGTAACACAGAAGTGCTGATTCCAAACTTCGTATTTGATAAATAAAAACATAAAACTTAAAAATTTATTTATAAGAATTTCTCATTCATTGGCAGAAAAAGAGGACCACATGATATGCAACTTAATATAATCTATAATATGGGTAAGTTCTCAAACACTTGAGTTTAGCATATAGAAAATCATTACTGTAGAGAAAACCTCTGGGTATATTATACATGACTAGAAAATAAGCAGTAAGAGTTCTATGTCTTAGAAAAATATTCAAAACTAAAGATTCCAACTAGAGACCTGTTTTGTCAGCTTTTCAGCAGGTGGTAAAAGCAACATATAGCAATATTCAGGCATTTAGAAATGGTACAGAAGAACAAGAGCATAATTTTGAAGAGGCAGCTGTGACCTAGCAACAGATGGTCAGTCTGCCTACAGTCTGCTTAGGGGTAGAACAACAGGAAGCAAGCAACAGGAAGACAGCAGAGGGATCAAGACAGCAGGAGTAGTAGAGGGTTTTATATGTTTATAGGTTTTTGTTACACAGGGGGGAGGGAAAATTTGTGTGCTTGTTCTTTAATCATGATGGAATATCTCAGGCTACATTCAACAAAAATGACTGCATGACAGAAGGAATTTGTAATAAGAAACTAAATAAAACATGCAGCATTCACTCATAAAGGGATGTTCGTTTATTTCTCAATGTTATATGCAGGCTATTAGTTATTATTTCTGAAATCTAAATTCAGTCTTAAATTTCTTGCCACTAAAAGGAAATGGCAGTTAATATATCACTTAGATTTTGCATATCAGTACCCACATTTGCTATGGATCTCAAGTTTAAGAACCAGAAAGCATTCTTCGGCAGATTACCTACTAAACACAACATGCTCTATAATATCATTTCCCCACAACAGCATATTTCAAAGTTTAGCTGTTAAGGAACAATGCTTCTATAAAGAATGTCTCTGGATTGAGGCAGTGAATGATTTTAAAAGACTAAAAATAGTGTAGATTTCAAGTCTTAAAACAATGGCAAAATGAGATACGTGTCAACTTTCCTTTTAATTCCCTCTCAATTGCAAAGTCAACAAAGTTTCTAACACTAATCCAGTGCCTTTTGTACTATGTACTTGATTAACATGATGCTTTGGGATTTTTTTCCTCTACTGATCTCTTATCTTTTATACAACTATAAGTTAATTCCCCCAAAAGAGTCGTGTCGTGCTGCCATAGAAGCACTACAATACGCTTCTCTGCTAGCAGTGATCTGGTTGACTAGTCAACCTAAGGAATCAGAGCAAATACTGTCAAGGGAGCTCTCAATACCAGTTGAAAAAAATTGTGTTTTAAAGTCTTTCATTATAATTGTGTTACTCAGCTTTTTGTCACTGTGAACTTAAATACCCAACAAGAAACAAATCAGGAAGAAAAGTTTATTTGGATTCCCAGTTTCAGAGGTTTAGTCCATGGTGGGTGAACTCCATTGCTCTGGGCCCAAGATAAGGCTAAACATCATGGCAGTGGGGCATGGTGGAGAAGTGCCACTCCATTCATGGTAGCCAGTAGGAAAAGAAAGGGGAAGGAGGAAGGTGCAACAGAGAAGATGTACCTTTCCAAGGCACAACCCCAGGGACCTACCTCCTCCAACCATGTCCTGCCTGCCAATAGTTACCACTTATTTTGTCCATTCAAACTAGGATGGATGGATTAGGTTGAGTTCTCAGAATCCAATCATTTCACTTCTACATATTTCTGAATTAACACAGGAGCCTTGTGGATACCTAACATCAAAATCATAATAATAGTGAAGAAAAAATTTACTGTATAATCACTGTTATTTTTCTACAATGAGAAAATAACAATTATATTTTTGCAAATATGACATTCTTCTAAGACAAGCAGTAATGGAAAGAGAAATGGAAGTTTGCCTTTGGGCTGCTAAGTGTATGTAGTGCCCTACATCTTCAGAAAATGTCTTCCTTAATGGAATCTAAGCATTGCCTAATGGAAAGAGAAGGGTTTTTGCTCTATGGTCCTCCAACCTTTATATATTCTTTACCTTAAAAATAAGCCTTTAAAATGTTCAGAAATGGGAGTTGAGTTTGCAAGATAATACTAGACCTGAGTAAAATCAGTCAATATCATGTCATTACATTTTTTGTCCAAATTCTTAAAATTCCAGCCACCTCAGCTTTCCACTGAAAATAATAATAGTATCAGGAAAGTTCATTTCCAATAAATAAATAGAGGATTGGTTTGAAACATACATAACTTTATTCCATATAAGCACTATTAACAAAGAAGTCATCTGCTGACTTGAATAAATCAGTCTTAAATCATTAACACTAAAGAAAAAATTCAATAGCAGTCTGCTTGCCCTCAAGGTAGTACATTCAGCTTAAAAGTGCGAAAGACCTCTCTAGTAATTACAAATATTTCCCAAATCTCTATTGTATATTAAAAATCTCACTTAGACAGTTATAAATGATATTTAATCAATTTTTTCGCAAACAATTAAGATCTTTAAAGATCACACAAAGAAAAATCTCACTTTCATTTTACTTCATAACACTTGGCAATTCATTTTGATATACACTCATTCCTAACCAAAGCAATAAAAAAAAATGCATCTGAAACTAGTTGTCTATCAGAGCAGCTACAAATCTCTAAGAGCCTACCTGTTTATTAAATATCAGAAATAATCTTCCATCAAAGGGCCTCAAAGTCTACAGTATGAAGTAGATTCTAGATGTTAAAATCCACTTTGAGGTGCAAAGACTGAGTTTGTAGTCTAGCTGAATCATTCCAGGCTTAAGAAAAACTGCCATATTTGTGAGCAGGCATGTTCTGAATCAGACATTAATCTTCTGATATTGAAGTTAGGCTACTGAGGAACATGGAGATTTCCTATTGTCAGTCTCATGGGTGAAGGAAATTTCACATTTCTTTCGCCAATTCTCTCTTAGAAGCAAAGTGTATTACTTCAGTATTACACAGGAGCTGGGGCGGGGTACAACATTAGCTTAACACGTCTAACTTATTTTACATAATAGAATATTGAAGCCAAAGGATTACATTGAGGGCAAGAGTCCACGATTCATTGAGGGCAAGAACCTCACAATTCATAAAAAGCCAGTACTTCTCAAGACTAATTCAGAATGCCACCTAAGAGAAAAAAAAAAAAAAAAGATTCCCCCACCCAGGAATTAGCTATACAACAGTGGTGAAATGGAAATACATAGAAACAACACATGCTTCTTCAAGCAGGATATCGTGGATGTGGTCACAGAGACAGTTATTCAAATCCTTCCTTTGCTATGGTAGCAGTGGTTCCTTAAATCACTAAGTCACAGAATAAACCCAGACACTAAAAGACCAGCAAGATGATGTAATAGGAGGTTATATTAGCCTACTCCATGCTATGCTTCTTCTATATACTTTTCAATTTTTCTATTTTATTAAAAATCAAATTATAAAGAACCAAAAGGCAGCTTAGTTGTGCTGCCTTCTGGTAGCAATATAAATGTGGGGGGAATTTTGTCACTTTCTGGAGTGTTTGTCAGCTGTTACATTTTTTAATGTAAGTTAAAATCTATAAATCATAATTGTATATGCTTATGGGATAAAACATGAGGTTTTGATATTCATATGAGAAGACTAAATCAAGCTAATATCATCACAGAAAGGGAAATCGAGGACTTTGTCAGTGAAAATGTACAGTGTTTGTGAGAATTCCAGCCATTATGGAAAACGGTATGGCAGTTCTTCAAAAAATTAAAAATAGAACTATCATTCGATCCAACATTCTGACTTCTTGTTAAACATCCAAAGGAAAG
>JAJEJO010004862.1:289997-359834 GCA_020662805.1 Glaucomys volans | reverse complement strand
AAAAAAAAAAAACTATCATGTCCTTGGTGCTGTCATAGTGAATTAATAAATGAGGTTTTTCAAGGGAAATTCTCCCTTGCTGTGGGGAGGGCAAATATCACATTCTAAAATTAAAATGCTGACTACTTATTGTCTCTCTGGGTTTTGATCTCCAAATCAAATAGCAAAATGATCCTTGTCCATTAAGAAATAACCACCTACAGTACTTGCTCCTATGGCCCTTATTAATGTATCACTACAGGGGATATATTAAGATCTGAATTATTTTGACATTTACAATAAGGTTTGTACTTATAAACACAAAGCCACACCATATTAAAACTTATTAGCATATTATAACTGATTAGATGCTCACAATGTGCAAAGGCAGTTGGTTCTGCAACTCCCTTGGGGAACAAAATCTAAATGCAATAAAAGCAATAATCTCAAATCACAGAAATGCCATTAAAGTGTGTCCTTGGCTTTCTAGAACTAATTTAAGAGGAAAATATGATAATAAAAAGAAAAATATTCAATTAAAGTCATTCGTAGGCCATTCATCAACACTGGACTACATAGCCAATTTGCCTCATTAGTTCTACAAGATAGTTCAAGACCCACTGACTGAAGTATTCCAACAAAGAGATTCAGGATCCCCAGGAAACTTCACAACGCATATGAATGTGTGTTTTTCCTCTGACAGTAGGTCACTTCTTCTTGGCTTAATAAAGATATATAAGTACATATAAGTATATAAGTGTGTGTGTGTGTGTGTACATAATAAAGAGATGAATAATTGAGCTCTTTATTATGAAGATGTAAAAGAACACAAGTGCCTACCAAAAATAAGTTTTATAAACAACAGAACCCTAAATTCCAGTGCTAACTGTTGTTTGGGTTGCTGGAATTCTATTTATTAAGGTTAAATATCTTCAAATAATATATTAAAGGTGAGAATCTTCGAATAATAACCATAATCTACTAGCTACTAGGTACTGAGAAAGCTTAAAAGCACTAGTGTGTTTAAACTCACCTAAATTACACATCCTTATGAGAAAAATGAGGTTATTATTTCCATTTTGCAGGTGAAGAAACCAAGGCAAAAGAAATCAACTAACTTACCCAAGAGGTGACAAACTGATGTTCAAATTTAAAAGTTCTGGCATAGAATCCATTCAACCCACCATAGTAACCTGTCTCTTTGTACCCTTTAACAGACTAAAATAAGCAAAGGAATTCATTGTACCCTTTACCAGACTATAATAAGCAAAGGAATTCATTGGCCTCTCCCAGGACCTAATGAAAAGGCCAAATCTGAAGGATAAAAGATTGTTTAATGAAAAACACAGTACAACCTCTCCTTCTAACATTGGTGTATCAGCTTGCTAGATTACCATAACAAAACAGCATAGATTGGGTGGCTTAAACAACACATTCATTTTCTCACAGATCTGAAGGCCTGCAGACCACAATCAAGGTGTCCTTGGCATAGAGAAGGCCATCTCCTCTCCAGGTCTTCACATGTTTTTTCCTAATTTCCTCTTACAAAGAGACAAGTCACCTAGATTAAGACGCAACCTAATGAATTCACTTAATATTCATTCCTGTTTTGAATACCCTGTCTCTGATATAATAGGGGTCAGGTCTTCAATATATATATCATGAGGACACAATTCAGATCACAATAGACTATTTTTGTTAATTTTCATGAGAATCTATGCAGGAAATGAAATTGAGCAAAGCTGCTACAAAGGCTAGATTTTTCAAACATCCTATAATTAGAATGGAAGTAAGACTAGTAATTACAGTGATACTTATCAAACATTTACAAGCGTACATGTAGTTCTGTACTAAACACTCACATAAGGATCATGATTTTAGTTCATATTCAGATGGTTGCTCTTTGAGACTGTCCAGATGAGTAATTCTCTGCTTGGTGCCATGAGAAATGTGAAGAAATACAATACATGAGACCTCCAGGAATTTAAAATATTATTTGAAAGAAAAGGAAAAGATGCATGTAAACCTCTAACATAAAAGCACAAAGCAGCATTACAAATGATGCCAAAGAAAGTTTACAACTACAAAGAGGTGAGATAGAGGAGACAAAATCTGAACCCAGAAGAGAAAATGAGTTCTAAAGCAGACCTCATGGACTGGGAAGGTTTTGGGAGGGTATTGAACTTGACTTAGGGCTGAAATTGGACAAGACTGGAGGGGAAGAAAAAATGAAGCATTTCAAGGAAGCACAGTCTAGATCAAAGAGTAGTGAAAAATGTTTTTTTACATAAAGATTTTATAGAAATGTGATAGAAATTGGTTAAAAGGGTAGATTGGAAAGATTATATACATTGTCTCTGGCTACCAGAACTTTTAAGGCAAATGTTATTGTAATCATTAAATTATAGACAAGAAAAGTTTGATCAAAAAGTCTGTAAATTATCAAGAGTGTAATAAGTAGGTAATAAATAATAGAACTGAGATTTGGGAGACCTGGACTTTTAAGCTTCAATAAATCTAAAGCAAAATTTGATTATCAGGACTAATACACCCTTAATACATCTTCATGTTTATTTCCTCTCAAATCAAAACCAAAAGTGAATTTAAAAAAAAAAAAAAAGAAATGTCCATTTTCAGTCTTTAGAATACAAAGACTCAATTATCAAGTTCACACTTCCAGTGGTAGAGAAGGCCTCTCTGAGAGCAGGTACTAAACGTTCATTCCAGGCCCAGCCTTAACTGAAATAGGAATGCGGTATGATGTCTGGGGTGTCAAGAAGCCAATATTTGCTTCCCCACAAGCTTCTTTTCAATGCTTCTGAACAGGAAGCAATGTTTTCCACATACCTAATACTCCTGTTTGGGTATCTGCCCTTTCATTCCTACCTTATGGCATTAAATAGGCCTGCCATTGTCAAGATGACCCTGTTACCTCTTGAGTACTTACAGAATTGATAAATAAACAAAGCAACTATGTTAATTACATCCTAAAACATTTCAAAGTTAGTAACTCTTATTGAACCTTGGAGGCAAAAGTGCTGTCTTACATTCACCATGGTCACTGGAATACAAAGGAAAGATTGAGGACTTTGAAGCCATGTAGCTGGTACATACAGATTCAACTTCAGGAAAGTAACTGGATGGTTCTAAACCACTGTTTTTTAGTTTGAAAATGGTAGTACACCTGAACTCACTGAGTTGTCATGAATATAAAAAATGTGTAGAACAAAGTAATTGATATATAATAGATGCACAACAAATGTTAACTAGCTTCCCTTTCTCCATTCTTGTGAGCTCTGTTTGATAAGAAAAAGGAAACAAATAATGGGCATACTAGGCATATATAAGAATAAGAATAGAATCTATAAAGACCTCATAAAGGAAAAGAAGAGCAGTGAGATACTACTGGAATACTAGATTTAAATTCCTTAAAAAGGCCCTGATTTGTGGTGTTAGCCAGTTTCCATGATATGATATACCCTATTATGGCAAATTTCAAGCTGTTAAAGGTATGACATTCCACCATCAAACTTCCTGATTATTTAAAATGTTTTCAGCCGGGCGCGGTGGCGCACGCCTGTAATTTCAGCACTTGGGAGACTGAGGCAGGAGGATCGCGAGTTCAAAGCCAGCCTCAGCAATTTAGTGAGGCCCTAAGCAACTCAGTGAGACCCTAAGCAACTCAGTGAGACCCTGTCTCTAAATAAAATACAAAATAGGGTTGGGGATGTGGCTCAGTGGTGGAGTGCCCCTGGGTTCAATCCCTGGTACCAAAGGAAAAAAAAAAAAAATGTTTTCACAACCAAAATAAGTAGCTCTACAATGGAAGAAAATTACAATTGTTATTTCCATCATATGGTTTAAGTTCTTCTATACATATTTCTTGTCTTCAAAGCATAAGAGAGGAGGTGGTTAGGCTAAATACAGAATAATCCAAAGTAAGTGCTGATAGACAGAAGGAAATATTCATGGAGGTACAATTATAAAATGCATATAGGTAAAAATAAAATATTTTTTAATTACAAAGTCCCTGAGTTATATATTCAGCACCTCCAATAATGATTGGTAGATAATATTGCTGCTTGTAATTATTGTTTGGATTGCTGATTAGATATTATCCTTTTACTGCAATTGAAATCAGAGTCAATGTTGTATTTTCAGGTAAACAGAAGTTGCAGTTGTCAGAACATGGTTGTATCTTGTGGATACAGGATATCAACCTGAAAATTGGGATAATGATACCTATTTAGGAGGATTATGTAAACTATTAGACCTAGAGCCTCCAGCCTTCTTGTGACATTAAATAGCAAAGTATTTCAGTATAAAGGCTTAGAAGATAAACATCCTGACTGTAAATCTTGTTTCTCCCACATACTACTTGTATAAATAGCTTAGTGACTTATTCTCTGTGTATCTTTTTTCTCATTTGTAAAGTAAGAAAAAATCATAATAACTGCTATGTTAGACAATTTTGTTCTTATAATGAAATGCTTGAGGTGAAGTAACTTATAACCCCAGGCTAGCTCCAGCAAAGAACAAAGCGGAATAGCACTTATGTCATTTACAGAGTAGGCAGGAACTCTGTCTCTTGATGTCATCACATGTAGAGGTGGGACTCTCATCTGCACCCTTCTTCATCATGCTTCTTCAGGTACTGCAAGTTTCATCACCTTCTTACGTCTCCAACAGGGGTATGCAGCACACCCAGTGACTAAGGTGAAGATGATGGCCGATTACTTTGGTGACTATTCTATGCATGTATTTCCCCCTCACTACCCGATGTTGCCCTTATCATCCAAAAAGTCTCCAATACTATTACTTTCAGAGCGAGCATTGCTTCTGACCACAATATCTCAAAAGGCCAAACTGACTTTTCCAGCCTTCCATCTCATGGCATAGTGTCTCCTTCCCATGTCCTTGAAGACTGGTGTACTCAAAAAGAGATTTTCTAAGAGGTTCAAGGGCCTGGACCTGACACCAGTTGGCTTTGGTGAGGACCTAAGGACAGATAGCACCACAATGCCAAGAGCGTGAGAAGGAGAAATCAAAGCTAAACGGGAAGCCAGAACTTGGCTGACATCCCAAAACTATGTTAATTCCTTCTGAGAGCATGACCCCAATGACCTAAGGACTTCTCCCAGACTCTACTCTTAAAATCCCCAATACCTCTTACCATCAACAGATCGGAGACGATGCTTCCAACACGTTGCCCCTCTGGGGGACAAACCATATCCAAACCATGGCACCTATTCACAAGGTTGGTCTGAGAATTATGTCATTTAAACTACGCAAACTTCTTGAAACAGTGTTTGGCACAAGACAAGCTAATCATAGATACTATTTGTTATTATTTGTAATACAGAGCCAGTAAATGTTTATTCCCTCCCCATCTCTCTTTCTTCTTGCTTCTATTACTTTTCATGACCTTCAGGGCTTTATAATTTGGCCCTACTTGCCAATTAAACCTACTCTTCTGAAGCACTTCAGCATACCAACTGCCACACTCAGAGTATCTCCCCTCAAAGCCTCAGAATCAATCCCAGACTTTATCCTTGTCAAAAAGACCTTTTGTACTTTCTTCTACTCATCTAAATCTGATGTGACTTTGCAGGATCAAATCTTCACTCCCTTCGCTCCCCTAACTCCTGTAGCAAATACACTTATGCTCCATAATTCATCATTTGATTATAAATTCTCTTACATTTTTCTTATGCTTCAAAAAGGGAATTATGTTTCATATTTATCCTCATCTGCTCTCAAATTTGAAGAAAACATAGTATTTCCCCAATAAAAATGCATTGATTGGTTTATTGCTTAGAATCAACTTTGATTTCAGTAATTGCAACTTCACCAAAGAACTTTTGTCTGCAATTGATACTATTTGCATTAAAATGCCAGCCTTGTAACAAACTACACAAATGATCCCTGAAACCACCATTTGATCCAGCTGTCCCACTCCTGGGCCTATTCCCAAAGGACTTAAAATCAGCATACTACATTAACGCAGCCACAGCAATGTTCATAGCTGCTCAATTCACAATAGCTAGATTGTGGAACCAATCTAGATGCCCTTCAATAGATGAATGGATAAAGAAACTGTGGTATATATACACAATGGAATATTACTCAGCCATAAAGAAGAATAAAATTATGGCATTTGCAGGCAAATGGATGCAGTTGGAGAATATCATGCTAAGTGAGATAAGCCAAGTCCAAAAAATCAAAGGCCAAATGATCTCTCTGATAAGTGGATGATGATACATAATGCAGGATGGGAGGGAGGCAAGAATGGAGGAAGGATGAATTGCATAGAAGAAAAAGAGGGGTAGGGACAGGGTGGGGGGAAAGAAAAATAATAGAATGAGACAAGCATCATTACCCTATGTACATGTATGATTACACAAATGGTGTGACTCTACTTCGTGTATAACCAGAGAAACAACAGTTGTACTCCATTCTTTTACAATGAATCAAAACAAATTAAATTTTAAAAAGAAATAAATAAAAAGAAATACATACAAGGAAAATGAAATCAGCATGTCAAGGAGTCAGCTCCATTCCCATCTTGATTGAAGCATTATTGGCAATGACCAAGATATAAAAATCAACTTAATTGTCTAGCAGTTGATAATGAACAAAGAAAATACGGAATACTGCTCAGCCATAAAAAGGATATTATTTGATTTGCAAAACATGCTTGAGCATGGAGGGCATTATGTAAACTGAATTCACCAGGCACAGAAATACAATTACCACATAATCATACTCATACTTTGATTCTTAAAAGTTGATTTTATATTAAGTAGAGAGTAGAATGGTAATTACCAGAAGCTGGGATTGTTGTGAGGTAAGGTTGGGGATATATTATTGGTCAAAGGATACAAAATTCCAATTAGATAAGAGGATTAAGTTAAATAGACCTATTGTACAACATACAGAATGCACAGCAAGCAATATACTGTATCCTTGAAAAATACGAAGTGAGTGAATATAAATTATTTGCACCACAAAATGATAACTATATGAAGTAATGCATTTATTAGCTATGTATATACATATATAATCATTTTACAATGAATGTATAATTAAAAACATCATGTTACAATAAATGCATACAATTTTACCTATCAATCTATAAAAATAAAACAACAATGTGGGTTGAAGTAAAATGGAAACATGTTTTAGAAAAAGTAAGCCAATGTTTCTTTGTAGCTATTAACTACTTCTATCATTTTCCAAGGATATGTCTTTATAGCATATTATATACTGATAAATCTGAAATAAAAACTTGTGTAGTGTTTATTGATAAAAAGAATGCCAGTCATGTAAAAGAAAATAATTAAGAGATATATAATTGCTTAAAATTATTAAATCACTCATTGTAATAGTCTGCTATTTATTTATTTATTTTTGGAACCAGGGATTGAGCTCAGGGGCGCTTAACCACTGAGCCACATCCCCAGCCCTATTTTGTATTTTTTATTAGAAACAGGTTTCACCATGTTGCTTAGCACCTTGCATTTGCTGAGTCTGGCTTTGAACTCAGGATCCTCCTGCCTCAGCCTCCCAAGTGCTGGGATTACAGGTGTGAACCACCACGCCTGGTCGTCTGTCATTTAAGTGCTTGATATTTCTAGATTTATATTTTTAAGTCCATTGTCATGGAATCAGATTATATTATGATACAAAAATTATTTTTAAGAGTGGTGTAAATGTTTCATACATAAAATACAATGAAAATGTGCCATATTGGCTCAGATTTAAATTGGAATTTAAACTGAAGCAAAGAAATACCCTTAACTGGATATAAGGTGTAGATTTTATTTTTTCACTTTCATGATGAATGGAGTGTGTTTGCCCAGGTCTCTAAAATAGTCAGAATATCACACAGGATATCCAAAGATAGCAAGACAAAAAAATTAAGAAGTAATGTTCTTCCATAGAGCTCTTTCTGCTCTTAAAAGTAAGCTAGTGTCGATAGTGGGTAACCCAGAGATATCTGGGCACATGGGGGCACATATGCAGTTACTATGTGAGACACATAGAAATGCTCACTAGTTTATTTGCACTCTAAAAGTTTGTTGCTGTTGTTGTTGTTTTGTTTTTTGGGGGGTTTGGTTTTTTTCAGTGCTTGGGGTTTAAAAAAAGGGCCTTGTGTTTGTGAGGCAAGCACTTTACCAACTGAGCTATATCCCCAACCCTTAAAAGTTGTATTTTAACTTTACTTGATCCCATGAATCTAGTCTTCTTTCTGCATTTGCTACAGCAATGAAATTTTTGACTGCAAAATTAAGTTTATCTAGACCTGGGAATATCACACATAATGTAAGAAAAGTTAAACATTTTAACATGTAAAAAGTTAAACAAAGCTCTATCAGTCCTCCTTAACCACTGATTTCCTACATTAGTTATCTGCAATAAAGGGATTTTTCTTCTTCTTTTTTTTTATGTAATAGAGTATATGTTATTATCAAACCTTGCTTTCCCAGGAAAGCTCTGACATAAAATGGGCACTTGAGAAATGTTTGTTCCTCTATAACCTGACTTTCAAAATATAGAACAGAGACTGAGTGAAAATAATCACAAGTCTCAAACTAGAAATAATCATATGCCTTTACAAAACTGCAAATTAAGCCCAAACTATATACATTTATATAAACAACAAAAAATATATAGATTTTCAAAAGATTGAGTTTAATTTTAGAAAATTATAAATTGGTACAATTCCACCATCCTGAGAGCAACATACCAAGGAAACAGGATCATGATTGCAGCATATTGGATGAGGGCAATTGCAGCCACAGGCAGACCTAGACAAAGGGGGTAGGACCTCAGGTGCTGTATTTCCCTGGTATCCTCAGAACCAAGCTGAGTATCCAGTCCATGAAAAATGTTTCTTACAAAATTTAAAGTAATAAGGAAAAAGGAAAAGAAGAATTTCCTGAATGAGAGAAGGTGGGGAAGTTTCCTATGAGGACCAGGTCAAATAGCTTCAAATTAAGAAAGCAGAAAAGGGAGACCATGGCAAGATTCAGGTAGAGTGGGAATGGGACAGATAGGGAAGGGTGAGCACTTTAATATTGTCCTCTTATCTTATGTCCCTTCATTTTTCATTTCCCTTCTCAGGTCTATTTCTTGTCCACTTCTTTATTTTAATGACCTTTGTCTGCCCTTTCTATTGTATTTCATCCTTTCTCTTTATCCTTTCTCTTTTCCAGCTCTAGTCACCAGTACCTACTGACTGTATTCTCTTTAACTTACTATTAATTATAATTTGGTCCAATGTCTTGAAGCAAAGCAGAAATAAATTGTCTTTAATGGGCACATTCTGTCACTTTCAGCAGATTTCAATAGAGACACAAAAGCATCAGGCAAGGCCGCTCCCTAACAGAATAAAGAAATGTAACAGTGTGTAGTCAGTTATGTAAAGAAGTACTATCCTTCCTGGCTTGAAGGAGTAATGGAAGGTGGGATGAGGAGATCTCACTAGCCAATTTTAGCCTCCTTCTGCAAACAATTCAGATACACTTGGTACCATCATACTTGAAATGCTCTGTTGTGGAAGGGACATTTGCTTTAGGTGCAACACTTGAGCAATGGCAAAACTGTAGTGATTCCCCAATGGTTCTTTAAAATGGAGCCTAAATAAGGACAATGTTGCAGATGGGATAACATTAGTACCAAGTAAAAGTCTGAAAACAGAATTTACCTTTTAAACAGTCTTCAGGATGAATTCAATAATTCAGGGAAATACAATTCTCAGTCAGGAAATATTCAACATATTCAATAATTTTCACTTGAAGCATAAATTATAAGTAAATATATGGATGACTTTTCACCAATTATATATGTTTCCTAGATAAGAAACAAAGTCTTATCAGCTTCCTGGAAGCAGCCCCTTCCCCTCTTCCAGTTATAATCCATCCATGCCAAAGAGTAATCACTAACATAATTCAAACATCATAGTTTGCTTCTGCCAGGTTTTATACTTCATACAATATTTAAAATAATTTGTCATTTATTATTCATTTTACTGTTGATGATGTTTAATATTTTAAAATAATTTTATTTTGAACATTTTTTTTGGAAGTAACATGAATGGACTGGAAAACCACTATGAATGAATAATTCACAAAAAAATTGTCAATGATATATTTAACTTTGACATACTTGAAATAAGTATGTAAGGGATTATGTTACATAATTAAAAATTATAGTAGTAAGTCATCCAAAAGAATCTAATAAAATAAGGAAAAATAAATATTTAACCTATCAATAGTGTTCATTTATAAACACAAATGTAAAGATTTAATTGAATCTGTAATTCTATGGAATTAGATTTAAGCATTGTTATCCTGCTTTAAGATAACAATTTGCAAGGTATTACGAATAAAGTTTTATATTATTTTCCAGAAATGTATTACATAAGGATAAAGGAAAGGATAAAGGAAACTTCAGTTTGATAACAGATTATAAATACTAGTCCTAACGGATTTAGAAGATCCAATTGCCTGATTCAGCTTCTAAAAAAGCTAATGCAATCTTAACTGTAAAAACAGAAGCATAATGCCCAGGAAGAATAATCCTTATATACTCTGAAACTGTCATACTCCATCTGGCACATCAGATGTTCTTCTTATTGTACCTTAAAAGAGGTATTTATAAACTAGGGTGTCCAGAGGAAAGCAATCAATTTCTTCAAAAGGCATAAGAAGAGTTTCCTATAATGAATGGTTGAAGAATCAGACTATTATGGAGCTAACATAACAAGAGTTTAGGGGGACATGACAGTTGTCTTCAAATATTTTAAGAATTTCATGTGAACAGTGTAATGCATTTAATCTAAACTTTTCTTGAGGGTAGAACTTGCAAAAATTAGGTAATAGGGAAAAGATTTTGCTACATATACAAAAAACAGTATTCTACATAATAATTATGATTGTCCAACAGTAGAATTGGCTGAATCAGAACCCAATTTTCTAGTAGACCAAATTTAACCTTTGGGAAAATAATTTCCTCAAATTTAAGAAAATTCTACCTCACAATTATAATTTTCAACAGTAGAATTTGCTGACTTAAAAGATAATGAGTTGAGAGAAGACAATTCTTAGGAATGTTTCTGCCTGTGTGGGACAGTAAAATATAGAACTCTAAGACCCTTAGAATTATTTTTAATTTTTAAAAATTAATATCATTTTTCTCAGAGCAAATACTAATTATGTACATTTATGGGTCCTTGAATTTAAGTTTTAATGATTCTATATTTTATCATTATTGAATAAGTTTTTATATTGTCTATATGTTTTTAAAACATATTATGTGGCTAAGTTTTACAAGAAGTTTTAAACCTTTGGAAAAATATATATCCTAAACAATAAAACCTTCTGCACTACTAAGATAGATAATGAATTGCCAAACTGATGACCTAAGTGATGATTCAGTAACCGATAGCTTCCAAGTCTCAGAAGCTTTAAATAATTGTTTACTACTTTGTCATACCACATATCCATTACAAGGTGCTGATCAAAGTTTCAAATTTCCCTCATTCCTGGGCCCAAACTGGCAGAGGACCTACTCTGACAATACTGATAATACTCTGATAATACTGCTGATAATCCTGGCAGAGGGAGACAGAGTAGCAAATGACACACACTCATGAAGCTCCACCTAGGAGGCATGTTTATCCCATCTACTTACATCTCACTGGCTAAACAAGTTTAATAATAAGGAAGTTCTGTTAGGTCGAATTGAGCGGCTACAGGGGGAGGGAGCACGGTCACCTAGCAACACACTGTGCCAGAAGTGACCAATGAGGCAACCTGCTGACCCTGACGTCCACCTTGGGTCCACCTTTTCCTGGGCAGGACTCTTGACCCCTTTCCTCTGTATAAAAACCCTGAGCAGCCAAAGCCACGTGCGATTTCTTCTGGCTCTCCCACCCCGACTTTCGCACTGTTACCCCCAGACCCGGTTGACCCCCAAGTCTGGGACACCTCCAAGCCAGTCATCGCCTCCCACCACAAGCCAGTCCTTATCTAACTGAAACCTCATGCTAAGTTTCCTTCATGTCCTTAGTTTCCAGGAAGGACTTAAACCCATCATAGATCAGTTACTCAGGGACTCCTCATCCCTACTGACTCCCCCCCTGTAATACTCCTACATTGCCAGTATGTAAACCCTCAGGAGCCTATCACTTGGTCCAGGACCTCTGCCTAATTAATGAGGCAGCTCTTCTCATCTACCCAGTGGTTCCTAAACCCTTACACTCTTTTCTCTCACATTCCCCCTTCAACCACTCACTTCACAGTCCTCAATCTTAAAAGTTCAACAATGGGTGGGAAGACCTCTCAATTACAAAACACCTATTTTACCATTTTGCTTAATGTCAGGTCTGCTCCACTTAAAAATATGCAGGAAATAACCTTCTTGCAATGATTTCTCTGCAGCATTAAGAAACTCTGGGCAGCATACCTATGACAAAAGTATGCAAAATATAGCAGAGGCTGAAAGAAAGTAAAGCTCTGAAATTGGGATAGATTAGCTCACTTTTTCAGTGTCCTAACGAAAGCTCTCTTGTGGATTTGTTGTTACTGAGTAGAAATGAACTTTTTTTCCTGAGAAATCATAAAGTATTTGTACAAAGTTCATGCTAATATATACAAATCTTGTAAAGATTATATTTTTTACCTGCCTCCAAGTTGAAGAACAGATCAACCACACACACACAGAGAGAGAGAGAGAGAGAGAGAGAGAGAGAGAGAGAGAGCGCAAAGCTTCACTATTGCACTATTGCTATGGAAACTGGAAAATTAAATCGATTTTCATACATTGCAACGCTTTATTTACAGTGTACCTTTTATTACTATGGTTTTCTCTTTGAAAACAGAACATTAAAAATTATTTCTCAGGGTATCTGCCTTTATTTCAGCGCAATTTCATTTTTGTCTGCAACATACTACAATGCAGCTATGAGGGGTGCTGCCCTTTTTAACACCAAAACATTCAACACAGAGATTTCCTTTAAGTGATCTTCAAAGAAATTTGACTTGCATATTGAATTTTTTTTTCCTGGTGTTGGCAATTGAACCCAAGCCTCAAGCAACCTAGGCAAAGTGATGGTTGATTTTTGATGCTTTCAAAATCATTTCCTGCATGTTTCAAATATTTGCCTATTTCTCCACCTATTTCTTTTCTCAGGTTTTTCTTTTATTCACTCCTGCTTGTCTAGAGAGTTGTTCCTCTAATATTTGAAAATAAGAAAGAAAGAAAACCGCCTTCAAACTTGTCCAGACAGGTTCTCATGATGCATGCCCATTGATAAGAAACAGTTCAGACCAGTTCTATACTTAACAAACAGGAATGCCATTTTCCCGTGTGCTAATAAGGAAACTGGATATAGGGGAACTGTGGTAAACAAGCTGCAGTTCCTGCCATCAAAGTAGCAACAGTCTTGTAGTTTAGATTGAAAAACAAATAGGTGATCATGGTAGAGTCCTCATCAATGTAAACATGTTTTCTGTCTTCACTATTTCATTTCCCTTAACTATTTAACATAATTAGTCCCCAAAGGAAAAATATTTAGCCTTGATTCCCAAATGCCAATGACTAATACTAACTGACATAACTAAGATTTTCAGTGGGAATTTGTTCAAATACAGGTTCTTGTGATCTTTAACAGGAAAAGAAAATCGGTAAGTCTGAAATAATCCCATGGAATGCAAATTTTTCAAAGCTCTTCAAAGTTGTGATTCTGATACACAACTTCGTTTTGAAATTCCTACATTGGAACAAAGAGTGAAGTGACTTTTTCTTACATATAAACAAAAACATAAACACAAAAATAAGAAATAGAAAATGAAGAATAGTTTAATAAAATGAGGAAGAGTATATCAGTGATTCCTATAAACCAAAACATCACAGGTAATATATATCTAATTTTAAAATCAAAATTTATGAGTAATTTGTGGTTTTGGGGAAAATACTATTTCTTAAAGTGGTGAAAGTGGAGCAGTATCTAACTTAATTTATATTAATATAAATGACAGATTAGGAATACAGAGTAGAATAGCTAATTATCAACCACAATCAGTTATTGATACCACTGTTTATTGGTGACAAGTTCTGCTTTCTCAGGTGTTGAAGCATAACGCCAGAGAAGCACACCAAGGCAAGCATATTAAGCAGGTTTTATTTAAAAGTAGTAACACAGACTTCTTCCAGGAGGAAGAAGGGGGCCATGGCTGATACTCTAGAATCCCAAGAAGTGAGCGCACCCTACATCTTTTATAGGTTAGGGTCTTTGTTCTGTTCTTTCCTCCAACTCTTATCTTTCCTTCCTGCCTATGTGAATAGGCCCTGGTGACACAGCAAAAAGGTAAGATGCAAAAGATGAGAAGGGGATGGACATTAATTAGCAACTCCCTGCCTGCAACTTTTTGGGAGGGGCAGTTAAGCAGGTAACCTTGGTGATCAACCTTGGTGATCAAAAGGGCTCTGGAGACACTGACATTCCAATCTCCCAGGGCGATCTCCAACTTCCCAGACTCTGATGGCCTCCATTCCTCCATTTGACCAGATTTCTTATTCTACACTAACTGCCTGTTCCCAATTCTGACTTCATTATCACCAAAGTAACATTAAATTAGTAAATATTTTCATGAAACAAATTCTGAAAGATCACTCAAATAGATGATTAAATATATGTAATCAATACCCTATATAAAACCAAAGGAAATAGCAATTGTTAAAGGACAATTAATCTTACTCAAGAATTAGGAGGCTCATTCAGTAAGGAAAATACCCTGAATAAAATGAACCAAAATGTACAAATAAGTAAAACAAGAAGCAATCAACCTTGAGAAAGAGGCATTTGGGAAAGCTAAAAAGATTATAAAATGATGTTAAGGAAGCGATAAATAAATAAATCAATATATCAGCTCAGGCAAGGAAAGGAAGATTGAAGTAGAGTTTAAAATATATGCTAAGGCATTATTCAGGTACCTCAGGAACTGATATGAAATTTATTGAGCAAAGAGACAGCATGTATTTCTCATACATAACCACAGAGCTAAGTGGCCTGGCCTATTCCCAGAGCTGAATATGGGAATTCAACTAGCAAAGTGGGGTTTGGGAAAGCATCATTTAAATTCTATTGTATGTCCAGATCCCAATCCCTGAGAATAAAACATCCATCCACAAAGAAAGGAATTGAATATGTTGTATACAAACCAGCTGATTGTGCAGAACTAGAAGGCATCAAAGAAGAGAGACAATAAAATCCAGCAACACATAAATAAGTAAGAAAGATAGAAGGGTTCATGTAGTTGTAATAAATCTGTAAAACCCTGGAGTTAACGTTTAGGTTGAAATCAGTAGAGCTATTTGATGCCACATAATGCAATTATATTGAAAAAAGTGTGAAATTAGAAATGCATCAGAAATCAGAAATGCAGTTAGAGTGAAAAAGAAACTTATGATGCACGATTTATCACATTCAAAGCAGCCAAGTAATTTAGGATTAAGTGAGAAATACAGTTGCAATATTTGGCATAGTTCTTGAAGTAGAACATAATATTTCAGAACACATCAAATGCTCTGCAAGTATAAGAACATAGATTAACATTGCAAGCAAGTGTGAGAATTAAGTCTATCTTTGGAAAATTATGGACAGTTTGGGTCATCTCATTAGGGGATTGGTCACATTCCATCGCGTGACATCTGACACTAACTGTTTTTAAGCACATGCCTGCTTCTTCTATTATTAATTTCTACCTAAGGGCAAATGCCAAGAGAACTTACTTTAGTTTCTACCTCCTGCTGCCATTTCAACTGTCAGGAACAGCAGGAGTCAAAAATGAAAGGCACCATCTTAAAGAAAGGCTGTGCCACAGTGTCATTTTTAAAACTGACAGCTTTGTGCAGTCCCAAATCTTAAGGAAAAGGGATTGTCACTTGTGCCTCCTATTGCCATTTTGACAAAGGAAGACATTCTCCCACATCCAAAGGTAACAGTAATTTAAAAATGGCAAGTAGAAACACATTTGCAAGTGGCTAGTGGAAACTTCTTTACTCCAATAACTAAGATATTGTGGCACAGGAAATAGCTTAAGTGTGGTCATAAAACAAAAAATTTGACCTCAATGTAATGGAGTTTAATTTACATGGAAGAGAGCACATAATAAGCCAAGATGGTGAAGCAATGCTAGAATTTGACTTGCTTTTTCTAAAAATACAGAAAAACATATCAGCTTTGTATTTTATGAAAAAGGATAATTAAGACAGCTTTGAAGGATTTGAGGTGCTGAAATGAATAGAGTAGGCAACTACTTCAAGACTAATTGAGAAGGTCCAAGAGAGAAAAAAAATGAAAAAATATTTTCAGATATCAAGATTTCAGTGTTAAGAGAGACCAAGCGGATTCTGAAATCATCTCAGAACACAGTTATGGCTGCTATTCAAGAGGTAGAGAAGTAGAATAGTTGTGATAATGAAGCATGTTTTTGGAGGCATAAGTACTGTGGGGCGATTCTAATTGAAAGGGAAGCTGGGAGAGATATGCATCCTTTTTTGCCATTCAGATAATGATTGCGACAACATATAAACATTCCAAAGAAATGTGAATTACCATATATACTGACCTTTCTTCACAAGAAAAGAGACTGAGTTCAGTTCTGTCCATAAGAGAATGGATAGTAGTTTTATATAAAAGAAAGCTTCCACAACTACCTTGGATACTACGAATGCTTTAGGCTACATTACTTTGGTATTTGAATGCAAATGAAGACAAAGTCTGTGATGGAGAGGGACAGGGCACCTACCTCTGCTTTAGTCCAGAAAGTGTACACCAAACCCATGCAGAACCACAAAGCAGATGTGGAGGCACAGGCCCAGAATAGGATCCTCTTTAAAACTACTTACAACAGATCCAGCATGCTGGATTTTATTTAACTGGATTTTTTAAACTGGATTTTTTTAAATCAGTAAATCAGTTTAACTAGGATAAGGAAATGTCATCACTCCCCCCAAATATAGTATCAATTGAGATTATCAGAGGAAGATCACCATCAATGTCTCTTGTAATAAGTTTGGACACCTAAAAGAACAACATGCATTTTCTCTCACAAGAAATATATTCTAATCTGAGTCTGAGCTATAAATGTAGCAATCTCAGGGAGGGAGTTGCAGCTATTCATCTTCATGTCATAATTATGCCGGCAAAAGTTTTTTTTTTTGTTTTTTGTTTTGTTTTGTTTTGTTTTTTTTTACTGAGCCAATGCTAAGGTCTGCTTTGAAAGGTTGAGTTGGACAGTTGCTTGATAATTGTGGTGGTCAGTGGTACATGGTGTTATCTGGAACAATTTGCCGGGTGCTAATCATACTAATTAGCAATGGGTGTAATTTCTGCTTATTAAATACATGAAACAACAGCCACTCTTCTGACAGCAGGTGCCTATGCCTTGCAAATATTGATCAGATCTTGGTGAAAGGGAAACTCACCCTCCTTTGCCAAGATACTTTGAAGGCAGGTTACTGTATTTGAAATATGCAAACTATACATTTGTATATGCACATACTTTACATTCCCCTTTAGAGGAAAAACATAAAAACATGTCTTCCAAAACTCTGCCATGTACTAATAATCAAAATCAGTTAATACGTCATTCTAGTATGAGGATAATAAGCGACACTTCAAAGAATGGAAAAATTAACCTAAATAAAGTATTTGACACTGAAGCACACATTAGATGGCTGCTTTAATATATATTCTCTTAAAATCTCTGATAAGAATAAAAATGTATTAGACTTAAGGAGAGTGGAGGCATTCCTCCACAAGAGGTATTCCTATAAAATTCAGAAGTTAATTTATTTTTATGTTTTTATTCATTTTTCCATCCATGTCTGTGTGGGTGAGTGGATTGGTATTACATCCCCATTGATCTCATTCATTTGACAGTAAAGTAAATCAGACCGATGAAGATCTGATATCCTCTCCTCCTGTCTGCCCTGAGGCCCCAAGATGCAGGCTGCCCTCAGACCAGATACCAAGTTTCAGGACTTGCAAGCCTAAGGTGTGAATAACAAATGCTCTTTGTATCATGTCCCCCTGTTTCAATTTCTTCTCCTCTCTTATGATTTGCTTGCTTTCAGAGTCACTCCTTCTTGACCTATAAACTATGTTTGGTCTTTGTCTTTTGAGAAATTACATAGCTTTGACCTTCTATTGCTTTTGGCCTCTGACTTTGTGATTCACCCCCATTGCATACTCTCTTTTCAGTACAGCCCTAAGTTTAATTCTCAACTATGAGCTTGCCAGATAGTGGCCAGGTTTCCGGGTCAGCTGTGACCCACGGATCAGTCTGACAGCTCCAGTATAGGCTGACAATTTAACAATTGAGGGTAGGCATTATTTGTGCCATGGCTCCTTAAAGATTTAAATACAGAGTACACAGGTTGCTTGGTCAGGTTTTAACAACAAGAAGAACTTGTTTAATCACTACTACATCATGCATTATATGCCTTCTATTTGACAAGCCACAATCAATTTTGTGTTCCCTTTTGGCAATTTGCTACATCCATCCTCTACTTTGTAGCTTCTAAAAGACAATATATTCATTATATAGTAGTCTGGCCCTACTACAAATACAGTGATTCGCTTGTTTACTTCTTGGTGCTTTTATGTAAAGAAAAATACAATATTATTTCTTTTTCTAATTTTTATATTTAGATTTTTCTGACGTGTGATAAAAATCAAAGTGTTTCTTATCTGTCCAATCTCTGCTAATGGATATCAATGGCATTCTAATTGTCCATTTTACTCCTCATTCTCTGTAAGCTATGGCAGCCTGTTCTGTTTCAATGTGAATTGTCCTCTTAGGATGCATGTCTCTAGGGAGGCAATTTTAAAAGGTAGTGGGACCCTTATGAGATGGGGCTAATGGTTGGTTATTAAGTTGCTGAGAGTGCTACCCTCAGAAAGAACTGACGTAGCTCTCACAAGAGGGCTATAAAAGAGCAAGTCTGGCATCTCCCTGGTCTCACTGGCTTTCTATCTCACCATGAGATCTCTCTATCACAAAAACACCCCCATCATTCTGATGCCATCTGCATACCATTTTCACCAGACTTGATGCAGAAGCTATACTATTGAATCTTCAGAACTGTGAGCTAAATTAAACATTTTTCTTTATAAAGTATGCAGCTTCAGTTATTTCATTACAGTAACAAGAAATGGACTAATACAGAAAATTGGAAGAATGGGCAACTGCTATAACTATACCTGAAAATATGGAAACTATATTGGAATTAAGTAATGGACAGAGGTGGAAGAGTTTGGAGTAGGCCACAAAAAGTTTAGAATGCTGTAAGCATAGCATTATGCATCATTCTGGTGAATGCTCAGTAAATAAGCAAACTAGGGAACTACTCTCAGATGGACATGAGAATTGGTTTGGAAATTGAAGCAAAAGCCATCCTTGTTACACTATTGTAAAGAACTTGGATGAATTATGTCCATGTCCTAAAGCTTTGTGGAAGGCTGAATTTAAGAATGATGGACTCATTTATGTGGCAGAATAAATAGGTAAACACCAAATCATTCAAGCCATGATATAGGTATGATTGTCCACTTTTAATCAGATTTACAGTGAGACTCAGGAACAAAAAGGAAACAGCAGAAAGATTTGGAAAATTGGCAGACTGATCATGGAAAATGCAAACGTGTTCAAAGACGCAGCTGAGCAACCATTTGCTAAAGATATTAGCATAGAGGAGTAACTTTGTGTCAGGAGAAATCCAGAGGACATCTCAGAAATCTATGAGGCCACCTCTCCCATCACAAGCCCAGAGGCCTAGAAGGGCACAATGAATTCAGGGAACCCCAGGGTGCTCTCCACAGGCTCACTGCCAAAACCTGACACAGGATTCTCTACTTTGTTTTCTGGTGAAATACTCTGCAGCTGCAGCCATATTTCAAGTGGATCCAGGCATAGCTCATGTCAGTGGCAAACCTTTTGGTGGCAACCACATGGTGCTGGTGCTTCAAGTTGCACAGAATGCAAGAGTTAAGGGGTCAGGATGGCTTCTACCAAGATGCCAAAAGAAACTCTGGGAAACCAGGCAGAGTTACTATAGGGTCAGAACCCCTGCAGAGACTGTCTACTAGAATACCTTAATGGGCCATGAGAATAGACCGGCAGTTGGGACACCAAAACTAGCAGCATTCAATGCCAGATGAGAAAGCCGCTAATATCAGCATGTAGCCCAAGGGAGCAGCCATCTAGCCCATGACCAGCAAAGCCATAGAGAGGGACTGCCTAAAGTATTGGGAGGTTCACCCCACCCTTCCACCCCGCCAATCACAGTGTGCATGGGATGCCAGACTTGGAGCTTTAGGGTTTAATGTCTACCCTGGTGAGCCTTGGTCTTGGTTGGGGGCAGTAATTCCTGTCTATTTCCCTATTTCTCACTTTTGGAATAGAAATGTATATCCTATCTCTGTCCTACCATTGTATCTTGGAAGCATATACTTGTTTTTTTCATTTTTGTTTTCTTTCTGTTTTTGTTTTTTTGTTTTGTTTTGTTTTGTTTTGCTTTGTTTTGTTTTGTTTTTTCAGGCTCAAACTGGAAGGATATTGCCTTGAGTCTCAGATTAGACTTTTGACTAGGACTTCTGAGTGACACTGGAACAAGTTAAGACTTTGAGAAAATTGGAGGTAAAAAGAATACATTATGCATTTTAAGAAGGACATGAACTTGGGGACCAGAGGCAGAATATAGTTTGGAATTGATTTGTCCCCCAAAGTTTCATGAATTGTAAAATTTGTCCCCAGCATGGTAATGTTAAGAGGTGGTGCCTAGATCACTGGTGATGCTGCTTTCAGAAGGAATTTAGGTAGTTTTGTGGAAACAAAATTGTTGTTTTTAAAAGAGCAAGTCTGGCCCCTCTATATTTTTTCTAGATTTCTGTCATGCAATGTGATCTGTCTCTCTCACATGTACTTTGCCCTTGTGATGCTATTTACCATGATGTCTTCACAACAGCTCAGCTGATTATAGGGATCTAAAAGCCATGCCCTTGAACTTCTAGAATTGTGAACTAGATAAACTTTTTTCTTTACAAAGCATCCAGACTCTGGTATTTTAGTATAGCAACAGAAAAACAGACTAATACACAGGACTAGAGCAATAATGGTGACATTTTAAGGAGCATCAGAGATGTATGATGTTATGCTCAGACAATTCATAATAAGGATCGGACAAACCCATTCATCAAAAGTTTTAGGTCAGTATAAAATTCATGTCAGGTAGTCAGTCACCAATGCCAAAATCAGATTAGAATCAAGAAGGAAATGAGGTGAAGTCCAAGAAATATTAAAAGGTAGAGAACATACAGAGTTAAGCAAGTTGCTCCACAGGTTATTAAAAACCAGCATCATTTATGGATAAGATACTAGCAAAACTCAATGATCTATAGTCTGGGCAAAAGGTATTTCCTAAGATTTTTTACCAAGAGCAGGAATTAATCTTTAAGCCTACTGTTGGAGGCAAGAGTTAACGCCTAACTGGAGGAGGGAATCAAAGGGTAGAAATTAATAGCAGACCCAGACATCAATGCTGAAAATGCCACAACCTTTGACCATTCTAAGACATTCTCATTTTTATCCTACCTCTTTTATTCTTCAATCTTATTTTCCTTGCAAGAATTTTCTTCTCTCAATTCTAAATTTTGATCAGAGCTTGGTGCTCTCTCTTTCTCTCTCTCTCTCTCTCTCTCTCTCTCTCTCTGTCTCTCTCTCTCTCCCCCCCACCCATATATATAGACATACACATACACTCACATACATGCATATATACATTTATATATACACATAGGCATACTTACATGTCTATGTGTATATAGACATATAATGTATATATGATATATGATATACATTTGCAGAAATTTATTTTACATGCAATATACTATAATACATGTACATAGTCTCTGTGCAGGTCCTGGTATGTGTGTATATATTCTCACTCTGGATAGATTATCTACTCATCACCATAACTAAGATACAATAATGTAGATAAGTTGGTGGGTAGACAGGACAATTTTCCCATATCTTACCAGCAATCAAAGGGATAGGTCCAATATATGATATTCTACATCACCCCAAATTTGACATATCTAATACCTTTTACATCATCTGCAAAATCTACTTAATTTGGTTTTAAAAAGAGGGATACAAAGACATTTATTGAATACTGTAACTGCAGTCAGGCACAAATGGTACCATTTGAGTATTGTTTCCTTCATTCACTAGGCCTTGCTTTTGTCTATTGTGAGTGTTTTCTCAGTCTCCCCTTTTATATTTTTTAAAGTTGTAGATGGACACAATACCTTTATTTATTTTTTTAATGTGGTGGTGAGGATTGAACCCAGTGCCTCACACATACTAGACAAGCAATGTACCACTGAGCTACAACCCCAGCCCCAGTCTCTCCTTTCCTTGGATGCTGCAGTTACAACCTTCCAAATTACCTTAGTAGAAAGAGGATTTTCTTTCAAATTAGAGGCTAGGAATTAAATTTCACTTTCCTATTTGGATTAAATGTCCATCCTCAAAGAAACTATTGTAGCCAGATGCAAATAATATTAACTCTCCAGGCTTAGGTTGCAGAAGTCAGAATAATGGAAATGGACTATGAGTGCAAGAGGGCTGGTTTCCCAAGGGAAGCTAAGTACCATTTCTAGAAATGGGAAATGAATACTGGGCCAAGAAAACAGGGATCTAAAATCATTTCTTGTTTTATCATTTATGGAATCATACAGCTCTTTTCTGAAGTTTATGACTAGCACAAGCAAGCTCACTATAGGGCAGAAATCATGCTATTTTCTTCCTCTTCCCTTTCCTCTTTCTCTTCTTCTACTCTTCCTCATTCTTTTTCATCTCAAATGACTAGCATAATCCCTAGCATATTTTGCAAAAGCTCAACAAATAGTTTTTTGAAAAATGAAAAAACTGCTCTAAATATATATGTAATACACCTAGAATTTTTTGAATAATAGGTTGTCAGTGATTTTTTAAAATTCAAGATGTCTAAAACATTGTAGTTGGCTATAGTTTTCTTTTTATTTTAGTTCTCTTCTGAAACAATACCATATTTTAACATTTGTTATAAAATTGTATAAATTAAGTTATGCTGCTGACTTGCAGAGGTAGGCATATTTCAGGAGCAGGTATTGTAATTGTTCCCAGCAAAGGATACACATGGCTTGGAATGGTGGAAGGGGCTGCTGTGAGGAACTGGAAACTGGAGAGATTCCATCAATGACTCCCATCCCATTTTATCTAATACCTTTGTTATTCTACAAAATTCAAAACAGCTAATAAAAATATATCTCATCCATACAATTTTATTTCTATATATCCTGTCTTGAAATACATTCCAAAGGTCATTTTATAAACACTTGATGAATATAGCTTACAAAACATATAAAATAGGTGATTGGCAAAGTAGAACCAGCATGAGCTTTGCAAAGAAACAGAACTAAAGGACATAGGCTTTGGAAAAACATTTGATTTAGTGCTTCCTAAGCAAGTCACTGAACTTCACATGTATAAACAGAAAACACTGAATATCTATATGCTATGTACAGACTTCTGTAGTTACTGTCATCGGTGTCATCTTCAAGCATTCTCTTTCCCTTTTCTTCCTGTTTTCCAGTCAGAAATTTCTGAAAACTTTTCCTTCTCAATGTGTCCTTAAATAGCAGGTTCCTTTCACACTAACGTTACATTGTTACCTCATCCTGTCTGAACTGCCTCCACATATCCTTTCTTAGGCTACCACAGAGAGCTGCTTACATATCAGGAGCCCTTATATTTAAAACCTTAGGAAGACTTTCTTTTTGAGAGAACTCTCATTTTACTTATTCTGGAACAACAATGAGCTGTGTGGGAAGAACACAATAACCTGAAATGACTTCTACCAATGTTGGTGTCAGATGCTGACAGAGACCACCAAATGGATTATTATTTTTTTATTTATTTTTTATTATTTTATTTTATTTTTAACATAAGGAAGCAGAGCTTTGTTCTACAACACGGAGGAACCATGCTTTCCCACCTGCCCCAGATATAAATTGTTATGACTCAGGTACTGGCCAGCAGTGCTTCTTGTGGATCCCAGGCAGGGTTCTAAAGCCAAACCAGACCTTTCTTCCATAACCACACCCACATCATTATTTACAGAATTCATTTTGATATGTTATAAAAAATTATACTAAAAATTTATCACTAAACTAACTTTATTATTAGTTTTTAATCAGATAAGTTTAACACAAATTTCATTAAACTTCTTGAGATTTGGCCTCACAGTTGCAGGTGTGCCAGTTGCTTGTGAGCAAGCTATTTCACTAACAGACCAGACATATTTGTGTCTTTCTACAATGTTAGAATTTATTGAATAACAAAAATTCACAGGCTATACCACTTTCATTAGTGATAGTTCAATGAAAACTTGTGGCCCAACTGATAGTCATAAGCCACACAATCACAGGTTCTTTTATTACAATCTTAATTTCAATAACAGTCAAATCAGACATCACACTTTACACAAATACACACACACAAATATATGTGTGTGTGTTTATGTGTATGTATATGTGTGTGTGTATATATATGTATGTATATATATATATATCAGATATATATATATATATCAGAAAAAATATATAAGGCTTAGAAAGGGTTAAGTAAAGCAGCCACAGGGGTTCAGGAGGCTAAACTGAGAGCAAAAGCTCTCAGGTAGAATGCAAAGAGTCAGTGCAGGTGGTCAGATAAGATTAAGAGCCAGCAGAAGAACTTATTCAGGATACAGAGCTGTCAAAGTGCAGGAACTTATTTTAGCCAAGATCTGGACTGATGGCAGTTTCGGAGTGTCAACTGGTAGTGTCAGCTTGGAGTGGGCCACAAATGGAACTCATGGGCCGGAGAAACTGCACTCTGCTGAAGGCTGGTGGAACAGGAAATTGGAGGGTGGGAGGTTTGTTGCTGTAGTAATTTTCCTGAGCATGGCTTGTGAGGAGGTGCAACAGGTGAGAGGCTAAGGGTGCAGAAATGTCCACCCTCCTCAGGGTGCTCCTCCTCTCAAGGGCCTCCAGTGAGGGGGTTGCTTCATTTGATACTCTGGTGTGTTCTATAAGCTCATGGGCCTGGTTTCTCTGATATGAGTTCAATATGCCCATGCATTCATGTACCTCTGATTAATTTGAAAAGTTCACAGGTGGTCATTTTTATTAGCATGATTAATTTATTTATCAATTTGTGCCTTATGGTTGTGCTAGGCAGATGGTAGTTGTTTACTTGTACAAAAAAGGTGTGGAGTCATTCTACTTTGGCACTTAAACTCAGAATGAAGCAAGTTATGGCAAACTACTGCTTTATAAAATGGAGTAACTCAGGTTTAGGCATAGTCTGAGAAGTACTGCTCTATACATGAGTATAGATGTAGGACTCCTCTATACATGATGGAGTAACTCAGCAGGGCACAGCCTTCTCTCCACAGTTAGAATTTTAAGAAAAGAGTTCTTAAAAATCTCTTTTAAAAGCATGCAGAAATTTGTTACATTGTAGAGAAAACAAAAATACAATACTACCACAGAACAAATGAAAAAAATAGTAAATGAGTATTTTTGTAAAGGGATAAATTTTCCAGTGACAGCATCATACACATATTCAAAAAGTGCTTTGTCTTAGATAACTTAGAAGGAAGTAAATACAATCTGCTCTAAAACCTGTGCCTCTGATAATGATAAATAGCCTCATGGCAAAAATGCTTTTCTTAGAGTGTGAATAAATCATTTCACGGAATTTGAGAAAAGTAAACAATAATGTTTCTAAATTAAATTATTTTATACATTTTTTAAAAAAAACATGTTGTAACAAACTCCAATAAATTAAAAATTTTGGTAGACATTTGACCATCTCCTTTTCCTCTTGTAGAGAGACAATAGAGAATAGGAGTAAAGAGCATGAATTCTTAATCCAGATTCCTGTCTCTGAATTCACACTGCTTCACTATTACCTCTGAGACTTCCAAAAAGTTTTAAAATTTTCAATGCCTTAATAAGCAGGGATGAATGTGTCATTCACATCATAGGGTTATTCTGAGAACAAAATGACCTAAATTCCCTATTCAGTAGCTACAATTACTCTGTAGGTACTTCATAGATCATTTCTTCTCTTTTCTACTACTTGAACACTTATGTAACAACCTGATGTTGATTTATTCATTTATTTGTTATTGTCCCACTAGACCAAACACATAAAAGTAGACTGAAATGAAGTCATGTACTTTCAGATCTAATTATACCACTAAGGTTCCACTTTGCAATGAAGATACGTAACAATATTTGTTGTGTAATGAAATTTGATTCTTTACTAAGCACCTGAGCATTTTGAGTCATCTGCCACACATGGATTATAAATATATAATTATCTTACTAATCATGTTGCTACAAAATATCAAATCACTTAGTAAGAATCTCAGGCACTAATTTTTTTTTCTTCAACAATCTTAATCTAAATCAAATTCTATCTTTCCAGTTGAATCACTTAATGTGTGCTAGTCAATTTCCTTTGACAAGATTTTCCTCTTCCCAGAAAGGTCACATAAGAGTAAGAGGACTGGGTAGACTTTGCTCCTTTGTATATACTATCTTTAATCAGCAACTACATCCCCTGATGTTCAGTCAATGATCAACTCATAGGGTATACAAACTTAGGAGAATGAAAAGGATGAGAAATTTATAATTGATGTGATGTGATGTTCCTGTTTATCTTCCCCTTTACTTTTGGTTCCATTGTCTGAAATATAGCAAATGGAGATTTATTTGTAATTACAAACACTTGAAGAAATAAACAGCCTGTTATATTTAAATATCCTAGAGAGATATGCTGATAGGAGAATAGAGGGAGGAAAATAATAAATTACTCATGAGAAAGTAATTCTAACTAAAAATTTTTCTTTCCTAGAGGACACAATTCTCCATGAATAAGAGAAGTAAGATGTACTGCATTGCCTCAGCGTAGTTGAATTAGTAAGGATGTATCATCTGTTTCAGGAACATCTGTGAGAATTAAGCAAGGCAGAATAATACACTTCACCAGATGATGTGGGACAAATACTATATAGTAAAAAAGAGTTTTACTCAATTTTACTAGATTTCATACTTAATAGATTTACTAGGAACACAAATGATAATTTAACTCCTCTGAGTCTTCACAAATGACAATCACAATGACAATGTAATGGGGTTATGAATATAAAATGAGATTACCTTTCTTAAGATATTAGTATTCTGCCCAGCAGAAGTTAAATAAAGGTTAATTCCTCTTCATGTCTACTCAATGAACTAACATAACTCTTTTGTCACAGTGATTATTGGAAGAATTGACTGAGTGAGTATATGTACAAAGAGCTTTGAAAAATACAAAGTGACATACTAATATTCATTTTTATTATTACTAGTAGCAGCAGAATTATGTCTGGTCAGTTGACAAGGATCTGTGCCACACAGTCCTTAGTACTGAAATGGTCACAGTCACTTTCATGTTATAGTTGACTGTTTCTATAAAATAGAAAAGCCCTTGCTCTCAAAATCAAGAATGCTCAGTCTGATTTGACACTTTTTACTTCTGTGAGTAAGTCATTGTAACTGAGCCTTGGTTTCCTTTTTATAAATTTTACAACTAGTTATAATATATAGACAAAGTTATAATGATGAATGTCCTCTTAAAATTGTAGGAAGGTGGCTGATCAGAGGAGAAGCTAAAACACTGAGTTGGATTCTTAGCTCTGAAGTCCAACAAACTAACTTGTATCTCAGGACCACTGTGAAGATTAAGTGAAGGAACATACCAGTGTTTCTCAAACATTTCACCCATTTCCCTTTGAATAAAGGAGCTTTACCTGTCTGCTCACAGAAATCAAAGGGAAAGTGCTATAAGTATAAAGTTTCTTTGAGATATCTGTATTAATTGTTATATTTTATGAAAATAGGGATCCTATTGAAAAATGAATACTTTAAATTAAAAATCTATATTCTGCCTAAAATCCTCTAATAATGTTCCTTTTCTGAGAAGAAACACTGTGTTTACCCACTTGCTTAGAATAATCCAATGCATTACCACCTGTTACATGAACCCAGTTTAAGAAACAGAACATTTGTAAAAAATTTAACAGGATTGGGATTATCGCAATCACATAATCACCTTGGTTCCCTCCCATGGCAGTTGTGTAGCTGGGTTCAGATATTTTCCTGGCTCATTTTACCCACCACATCTCCTCCTCTCTTCTTCCAGGGATGATACAATCCACAAGGATTCTTGGCAACAAAAATAATTCATTCCACTACCAACTACATTAGGTTCTTTTTGTAGCCTAACTTCTTTCCAGAAAAGTTTGTTGTTTTATTTTGAACATTTTAAGATTATTTAGAATGTATCAAAATTTTAAACTTGAACTATATAATGGTTAACTCACAACTTTGAATTATAGTAGTGAATACAGTTGTATGTGCCCAAACCCAAGGTTATATAATCCAAGGATATAAAAACTGATTTGTTGTCTAAAGTAGAAGTATAAATTGCAGTCATCCTGTATATTTATAAATGTTTCTGTCTAGGCCTATAAACCTAATATAGTATATAAGTGTATGCGATTTTCATCTTGCAAATTTAATCTATAAAAACACCTGATTAATCTCATTATACTGCATTTTAGTGTCCTAGCTATATCATTAAAACTGTGTATTTCTTAAGTGCAGGACCATGTTTTACTCAGCTTTGCATCCAACCCATCACTTGGTAAGCAGCCTTCCTGGGATAAGAGCTTAAAAAAAAGGTTTGTTCAATGCATGAATTACAGATCTTTCCATAAATGCCCTTTGAGACTTAATGACTAACTTTCTCTCACAAAACACTTTATGGATACTGTAACTTAACTTAAGCCATAATTATGACCTTTATATCATACATACACACACGCACACAGGAAAAAATAACAAAGAAAAATTTAGAATCAAATTAAATTTGTTTCTCTGAAGAGCTAAGATCAAAATTATTTCTCTTTGGGTCACTTAAATTAAAAGCCTATATATTACAATTTGTAATCTTGTCTAATAATGAAAAGAAATTCTCATAGGCACTATAAGAATTTTCTAATTTGTTATAAAATAGTTTTAACAAATATATTTTAAAAATCAATTATTCTATGTAACTAAAACCTAGCAAGTCCCCACTGGCTTCAGGTTGGTTCTAGTTCTGCTATGTGACTTTTCATGATTCTATCGCATTATATGAAACAGCATGGTTCCTCCAGAGCAACCTACAGTAAATTTAGCATCTGTGTTTTTATTGGCTCCGACTGAAGAAATCTGAGCTTGTTGTTTAAAATCATCAAATATTTTTGTCATTAGGACTTTATGGTACAATCTTTCCTATTCACTTTGTTCTTTAAAACTCTAGTAAATTTCTTCATCTTTTTTCCTTTTGCTCACATGACTTTGGGTGAACTATGAAAGGAGAATTTATAAAATCTCATCAGTGAAGGAATACCAAAAGCAGTAAGTCTGGTGACATTACTAAAGGGAAAGAAGATGAGGTAATAAACACCTATTAGGAGACAAAAGATTGTCAAGGGTTAAGCTAATGTCCTTGGCCACCAGAGCAATTATAAAAGTACAGCAATATTTTAATTTGTACAGATGACAAAGAAAAGAATTTATAGGTCCACCACTCCTTGCTAAATATTTTGTTTTAATTATGTTAGCTTCCTTAAAAGTAAACTTTCCAAGGCCAACATACTACAGCAGTATGTGAGGCAAAATTTCACTTCGATCCTCTTAGGGTCCTAGTTTGGTAGAAGAATTAAATTGATATAAAAGAGATTGATAGAAGAAAAGCATACAAATTTGTTTAATACAAGTTTTACATGGTACAAGAGCCCTTGTAAGGAAGTGAAGACCCAAAGAAGCAGTCGTAACTTACATGCTGAATCGGACAAAGAATAGTAAGTTGTGACGAAGCAGCTAAATTATGTAGGGAGGCTTAAGAGATAAGAGTTATTTTAACAAGGTCTGTATAGAATTCTCTCGGTCCTGACTTTTTATCCTGAGGATAAAAATGTTATTCCTCTGGTACAGGGAAGGTGTCCTTCACATATGGATTTCATCTCTTGCTTTTAAGAAACAGAAAAGGGATCACAATGACCTTCTTGCACCTGCTGTTTTTTTAAAGTGCCTTTAATTCAAAAGTCAATATGCCAAAGTGGTTTGTTTTTAACTCCTTTAATACCTCTGCCAAGTAGATTGGTTGTTCTGATTCTTCATGAAATCTTTAACTGTAGCTTCAGTATTATTTCAATTATAGTGGAATATACTTGCCTTGGATATAGTTATCAATGTGATAGGGACTATACTAAAATAGCATGGTAATTTATTTAAAATTTAATTCCAATGAAAACCATTTACATAAAAACTGATGTGATAAAAACTAAAATTCAGAAACTTACAAAATTGAAATGTAACAGATGTTTAATAACATCCAGTATACTATGGCACTTATTCGAATAAAGAGAACTATGATACTCAGAAAAATTTAAATAGACAAAATGCAATTAACCCACTTGAAATTTAGCCAGTGAACCTGATGGCAGTGTCTCTTTAGTGCCAACATCAAGGAATTTTTAAAAATTATATTTTAAAAAGGCAATTGAACAGAAAACTTCTCAATGAATAGCTAAGAATTAATTTAAACTTTTATTAGCTTGCAATATAACATAAAGCAACTCTTGCACAGCATTCTGTGTCTTCTGGGGGATACAGCTACAATGACAATTTTAAGAAAGCTTCTCAACTCAAAACTGCACTTTTCAGTTCTGTCCTACAGAATTCCATTCAAATTTTTGCTGCTAAAAGGAAGCATATCATACACATGATGGAATGTAGAGAGGCCTTCTTTTACTTACTACTGGTAGTTTCTGGTGCAACGAGCAGGGTAAAGTTATGGATTTGCAGCCTCCCAGAAGCAAGAAAATATACCTGTCTTAATATTTGCAAATGCTTATGTTTAAATTTGCTATAATCATTGCCAAGGTAAGTACAAATTCTAAGTATGATGAAAGATATTATAAGTATTAGTAAAAAAAAAAGTATTAGTATTAGTAAAGTATTAGTAAAGTATTAGTATTAGTAAATTAGTAATTAAATAGTAAATTAGTAAAGTATTAGTAAAGTTAGTAAATTAGTAAATTAGTAAAGTATTAGTAAAGTATTAGTATTAGTATTACTAAAGTATTAGTATTAGTAAAGTATTAGTAAAAAAAAAAATCACAAGTTAATATTTACTTTTAAAATTGCAGTAAACTCCTTTTCTGTGTTCTGGAAGATTTTGTCCTTGAATAAATACATAGCATGTTCAATCAGAATCCACAAAATACAAACACTCTTAGAATAAAGTTACATTTTTCTATCTGAAAACAAAAATCATCTTTTGCTTAAATTGTACCTAGTGCCGTATACCTCAGGGTAGCAGTGATTTTTTTTCTTTCCTACACCAAAAGAGGAAAAAAGTAAGTTGATACACAGTTCGCTTGCTGTCTTTCCTGTCTGAAAGCTCAGAGAAACAAAGGTAACATTGTCATTGTTTTATGATTTTAACTCTGCTGGGAAGCTTCTCTAGTAAGTTTCAACTGCAGGGGATGCATTTGATGAAAATCTTAAAAGCAATTGAGTGGTATAAACTGTTGACTTTTATCCTTCCCTATCATGAGTCGCTCATTCTTTGAAGGATCTTTACCTGAGAAGCTTTCAACTTCTATTGTCATGCGAAGCCTCCTATATCCAGAGATAAAACAAAATTAACTTTTCAAGGACACTGTGGTCTGGAAAGAGGAAAGTTATTTAGGAACTAAATGTTAAGTTCAAATTCTAACAAGTAACCCACTGGATTTAAGCTTTGTGAACAATCTATTTCCTCCCTTGTTACTGTAGAGATAATATGTGGTGCTCTTAAAAATAATTCCTGTAAAACAGTTCTTCATTCTTCCTTGGATTAGTCTTCTATTCATTTTCATACTGCTTATCATACAACTGAATGAGTTTCAAAAGTCGGTTGTAAGTGCCAAAATTTTCTTAATTTTAAATATTTTATGCTGTGCAAATCATAGTATAACCATTGTTATACCAATAAATTTTAAATTCCCCTATAAAGAAAAGGTTTTCTCTTTTCAAAACAACTTTTAAATCTATCATTATTCAATGTCCACATGTAGAGTAAAACCAAATAAAAATTAATCTTTTTGAAAATTACTCTATTGAATCTAAAGTGTGAGGTTACTAACAGCCCAAACTGAACACTGGCCACTTCATACACTAGCAGTAATTTTTCATATATAGCAATGACAGATGAAAGAATCTGAGGAAATGTGCATCATTCTACTGTGAAAGGTAGGTGCAACCTCTGAAGAAGACCACTAATAATATTTTTAGTATAAAATGTAAAGCAAAAAAGCAAAACAAGACCTATTTTGTGAACTCTTTCGAATATTTATTCAACCAATATTTACAAAATGGTTTTTAATGACATTCACCTAATAATCCACTTCCATTTCATTTCACTCTGTTCCTTAGAATTGACTAGTACATTATGTTTTATGAAGTCTTGCCCCTTTAACCTACTAATGAGGTACCTTAATGGACTGTTAACAGAGTTTTGGCCATTCTTTCTCTTTATAATCTCTTCAATACTACCGTGGATAGATATTAAAATTATTTTTTCTGCAACCTTAATTTAATATTCTTACATCATTTTATATTATTATTTCCTAAGCAACCATGTCAGAGCCCAATTCCATGTGCTTCCTTTTTTCTCCCAAGCAATTTTAAATAAAAAGGTAAATAATTCAGAGCCACAATAAATGTCAGAAAGAATTCCAAAAAAGATAACAAAAAGAAAATAAATCACGGGTGTCTATGTCTCACTATAGAATCAAAGTGTTAAAAATGCATAGATTTTAGAGAACATACACAATACACTTATTTTTATGAAGAGCTTAAATTAAAGAGCACTAGTTACTTGCCTGGTAAGGTTTATGATAGGGCATGTCAGAGCACGGGTTTCTGGGATTTCAGTCCTATATCATTTCCATTAGTCCTCTCTGACATCAGTATTTCAGTAACAGAGAAATATATCTGCTCCACTGAATAATTTACATAAATTTTTGTTTGAAAAAAAGAATAAGGGTAGATATTAGTTGACTTTTTTACTTAAAGTAATATTTTATTTTCTAATTATCAATATCTATTTTTCACATTATAATATTCACCAATTCCAATTTTTGCATTTTATATTCAAATAAATTCAACTTCACATTATCTTCTTTTTCTTTGTCTTTCCCTCTTTCTTTCTCTCTTTCTCTCCTCCCCATTCCCTTTTTCTCCCTTTTTATATTTTTAAGATTACAGATTCAAAGGCAGGCACTGTGGCTCACACCTGTAATCCCAGCAACTCGGGAGGCTGAGGCAGAAGACTCTTGAGTTCAAAACCAGCCTCAGCAACTTAGCGAGACCCTAAGCAACTCAGTGAGACCCTGACTCTAATAAATTTTTTTAAAAGGGCTAGGGATGTGCCTGGATGGTTAAGCACCCTTGGATTCAATCCCTTGAACAACAACAAAAAAAGATTATAGGTCAAGTTTCACCTCAGATAATGACATCTGTGCATAAGTGGACAGAAAACACCAACCATGCTCACGGTATCTGAGCTGTGAACATACTGCTCTGGTCTCCTGTATTACACAGTTTCAGACACAGGTGGTGTTCTCCAACATTGCCAACCTCCATGTTACCCCCACTGAAACCTTAAAGATATATTTACCCTTCCCCTCTCCCACTCCCCAGATTTAATGGAACATTAAGCTATTCTAATTTTCTCATAAACGATTTTCAAATTTTTTTCCTTCTTTTCCGTACCCCCTATTATTCTTTATCTACCTCTCACCTCAATGGTGGAAATACACTTTTAATTGGTCTTTTTTACCAAATACCCCCTCTTCTATACTGCTTCCAAAATGAATTATCTAAATTAAAAATCTGCAGAAGACCTCAATGGCTCTTAAGAATATGTCCAAGCTCCTTACTTTGTCATGGCATTTGGTGACTAACTTTTCAGTATCTTTCCCTTCCCCTGCCATCACAAGCTCACTTCAGAAATCCTGAAGTGCACATCCTTCATGGAACACTCCTTGTGTTAACTCCTCCTGTCCGCCTTCACCTGATTAACTTCAAAATATTTTGACAACTCAGTTCTGGTAACACTTTCTCCATGACGCCTTCACTGGCTTCTCATGTTTACAACCTATTTTCTGAACTCTTAGATTATGCCAGCCATTACTCTAATAATTTAAAATCACCATATTGAAATTGTCTATATAGACATCTATTTCTTGTACAAATTTACAAGCTCCTGTCATAGAGTAGAAAGATTCTTTAAACACAGGTAATCATTTAACACAGTTTTAACTCTTCAACTAGTTAATTAATGAATGAAGTTTCTCCAAAATGGTGGGGGGGGGGGTGGCTACAATGAAGATTTTTGAGAGAAAAGATCATATTCGGATAGGAAAACAACATGAAAATTTTCACTATGGCTGTAGTACTTGATATGAACACTGTAAAATGTGTGAAATCTAATAAGCAGTGTTCTCTGAAAGGACATGTCAGAAAAACACATCAAAACACAAAAGTGAGAAACTTGTCAGAAAACATGATGCTGTCTATCTTAGCAGAAATGAAACATGTAACTAGTGGAAAGCAACTGTGGAAGGTAGACTAGAGCAAGAGGAAGGACTTTTATTGGAACCTAGAGGTAGTGACCTATAGTTAATATAGATAACAATAGCTACCATTTAACGAACATTTATTTAGTGCCATACACTATTCTAACCACTGTAATTATGCTTACAATTGATTCATGAGATAGATAGGTACTGTTATAACTGTTTTACAGATAAGAAAACTAAAGTACATAGGGGGCAAAAAGTTATCCAACATCACACAGTAAGTGTAAAACCAGGACTTAAAACTAGGAAATCTAATTGGGAAACTCACTTTCTTAAAAATACTGAGGACTATAAACTAGGAAAGAAAACAAAATGGCATGGACTTATTTTTAGTCAACCCAAGCAGCTACTGTAAATTCTGGTTATATACTTAATCGGTTGGTTGATATCTCCATAACATCACAGCCCAGGATGAATGAAATGGAGAGGCTAGCATTTTATTTATTTTTTTCTGAGCAATATAAAAAGAACATAAAAAACAGGGAGAAGAAATCATTTTTCTAGATTTTAGTATGTGCACCACCAACATATCTCTTAAGTCAGTCTTCTGGGAGCCCAGAAGTTGGTCCCATCATCAAGACATGAGAAATACATTGGTGAGGGGAAGCGTCAGCAATCTTGAAAAGTGCTATTATCTGTAAGGAAAAGTAGGGTATACTTTCATTAAAATAGGTTCCTGGCTATAACTTGGATTTGGGGGATAGCAGAGGACAGAGGAGATGTAAAATTGCACATTATTAATATTACAGTACCATCAGTAGCAAATAACTGTCAGTGGAAGTATGGGACTTCTACCATAAGAGGGACCAGAATCAGAGTGATAAAGGATAAAGTTTGACACACAGGGTGGGGATTTTTTGTTTGTTTTTGTTTTTTGGTAGTACCTAACTAATCACAAGGTCCTTAATGACCTAAATTATTACATATCCAAAAATATTTAGCTCTAGTAAATACAAGTTGAATATCCAATAAAGTGTCATAATTCTTTAATCAATTATAAGATCTGAAAAATTTGCATAATCAAAGTCCTTGAAAGAACACGGAGTCAGACACTTAGAGAAAGTTCTCTGTGATAACATCAAAGTATATCCTATAATTCTTCCTGCTGGCCGTTTCTAGAATCTTGTGCCTATTTATTAATAGAGCTGAGTATCAGGGAAGAGAAATATATAGACATTTGGAAGACTGTCAGACCCTGTCTCTGGAGACCTAGAACGCTACCACAGCATACTGCTTGGAGTGAGGGTCTGAGTCTATTCATGGTCAACCCATTATCTTGTTCCACCAGTATCTGAGTATAAATTTGAATGGATATACTCAACTATTAGCAGAATACCTACATTATCTTTCTACATCCTGGAGTGAGGACAAACATGACAGCAAGGACTAAATGCGAGCCCACAGAATTCTCCTTCCCCAAGAAGAGTAAATACAAAGCAGCATTACAACTCAGTTGGGAATCTACCACCATTAAAGAACTAAAAGATGGAGGGGATCTGATCCTTTCTGTGTCCCCTTTTAATTTTCCTTTTGGTCTGCACAGAAAATCAATAACACTTCTAGAAGAAGAGATGATTAAGAAGAACTTAATCAATAGTTACTCAAATTCAAGCTTTTGAACCAAATCTGGTCTCAAAATAGAGAAAATTTGTGGAGCCCTCCAGTGTAACATGCAGTTGGAATATTATTTCTCCAAAACACTATGTAGAAAATACTAGAAACAGTTTACTTTTGCCTGGCATAAATAGCAATATATTTCCACTCTCCAGTCCTGTGGTACATCAGATTTCTGCAATATGGCTGTTTTGCTTGGGAATTCCAACTTTGTGCCCTAATTTCCTCTAAAGGAATGATGGTGATATCAATATTCCAAAGTTAATTAAGTTGTACTGTTATTCTGATTGTTCTATGAGATAGAATCTTATGAATACTAATTACAAGCAATTAGCCTATTAGTTCTGCTAAGACCTGTGTAGACAAAAAGGTTCAAAATATACCCCATGAATATATGGAGGGTTCAATATATTATATCCAAATATCTTTGCCAAAGTGAAAGGCAACTAGTGTGCCTTGTGTACAAGCCTACAATTAAGAAACATAAAGTATACCTGTACCTCTTTCAATTTGGCAACATCATACAACAAGTTTCCACATCTTGCTCTAAATTACTGAGTACTCCATAAAGTTGTTACTTCTGAATGGAATCCTGAGGAAATAAGGTTTTACAGCTACTGGGTGGCAGGGGGTGGGGTGTTAGCAAAAACATCTCTGCCTCTGAGCTCCTATGAATTAGCGAATGTATTCTCAGTTGAAAAGATTGCATCTGATCAGGGAGCTTGGCAGAGCCAATGGCAGGCCCCTCATTAAATGCCCCCGAGGAAAAAAAATACATCACTAGTGAATAATTATTCTTCTACTTGGAAAAAGTTATAACCATCTTGCTGGGATCTGATAGACTGATGGTCAATCATGAGACAATAAAGGGCCATGAATTCTGAGTTGTCCCGCAAGAATCAGATCATCAAATCAGAAGTTTTCAGCAATACTCCACCATCAAATCACCGCAGATATTGAAAGTGCTCTAACACACAGGTAAACAATATGAGCAGATAACACAAACACAAATTCTCACCTGTGCTTATTGCAGGGCCTCCTCTCCCTTATAGAGTCTCACAGGAAATACTCTATTATCACTTGATTGTGAAAGAAAGCATTTGTTCTTGATTTTCAAAAACATCATATGTTTGAAAGTTGCAGAGGTAAACTATTAGAACGTTTTAGGACCATGAGTGTGGCCCTCATAGATAGTAGGGAAGATTTATCTTCTCAATAGGAGCCAATCCCAGCATGGCTGAAGTACTGCTCCTCAGGACATGATATAGCTTGAAACCATCATCCAGTATGTACATAGTCCTGGGAACCAGGCACCTCTTGTTAATATATCTACTTTCCCCCTCTTAATATTTTTGTTTCTTATCACTCTAATTTTGGTCTCTGTTTAGAGGTTTTAGCATTGATAATTTCCCCAGGACTAATAATCCCCTTATGTTAGTAACAGAACCCTATGTACTTATTTAGCATGTGGCTGCCCAGTTAGAGATTATAATAAACAATTTACCATAGCTTCTATATGCAGACATGTGATTAATTTCTGACTAATAGGGTATAAGCAGAATGATGCATTCAACTTGTAGATCAAATCTTTTACAAAGGAAAATGCTTTGAACTAGTTTGTATGGATGAGAATTCAATAATAATGTGGTCTGAGTTTGTGACTCAGTGGTATAGCACTTGCCTTGCATGTGTGAGGCACTGGGTTCCATCCTTAGCACCATGTAAAAATAAATAAATAAAATTTTTTAAAAAGTACACTAATTTACTCTCCCAACAAAATTTCTTCAACAATATATTTTCATATTTGCCTATATATGTGGTACTTAGTATTATCAAATTTGGATCTCTTCTTATTATGTTTATAGAAATTTTTATTACTCCCTTTTATTTTGAATTTGTAAAGTTATAAGTGAGGTTGAGTATAAAAAAAAAAAGAATTCACAGATATAATGCAAATGAGCCAGTTCTGGCCATGCAAACCCTATTGCACTACAGAGCAACAAAAGGTAGAACAAGATTGATAGAACCATTGGATTATCTAATAAAGCAGAAATACTTTTGTACTCTAAACCACCTGCCAACACTGGACTCCTGTGAGAAGGATCTACTGTATTTTGTATTTCATGAGAGTAGATTATCCTGTTTTGTAATTAAAACTATATTTTTTAAAACTGTATTTAAAGGAGTAATAGGAGGATTGCTTTCAACCAAGAAAATAAAAATAATTCCACTGCACTAGCCAATGTGATTGCCACTTGGTCGATTTGGGAGTTCAGGTGTCAGTGGACCAACAGAGTAGAAAGGGAGGGATTGAGTTTATCGGGGTGGTGAACACATAGTTAGGGGAAATGAACTACTGCTCTACTCTGCAGATATGGAAGAATATGTCTGGAATATGAGACCTTTTGGGGGACTACTTCCCAACTCTCCTGTGGAAGATTTGAAACATCCACAAATAATTAACTTTGATTTACTATGTATCAACTGAGAAAAAGGGAGTTTCAGAATGGGTGGTCTGGCAGCTGATTTCGTGTCATCTTGTCTGGCCCATATGGTGCTCAGATATTTGGTAAAATGTTATTCTGAGTATGTCTGTGGGGTTGTTTTTGGATGAAATGTACATCTGAATTGTTAGATTGAGTAGAGATTGCCCTCTCTAAAGTAGTCAGCTCTCAGTCCAATCAGTTGAAAGCCTGAATAGAACAAAAAAGTTGGCTCACTCTGGGATAAGAGTGACTGACTACACAAGCTGGAAAATCAGTCTTTTCCAGTCTTGGCATTCAGACAAAAATAGGTCTTCTTGGCATGTTGGCTTTTTGACTAGAACTTATACCATTGGTTGGAATCCTGGTACTCAGGCCTTAGAACTCAAGCTGAAACTATCCCTTCAGCTTTTCTGGGTCTCTAGTCTGCTAACTGAAGATGATGGGATGTCTCGGCTCCATAATAGTGTGAGCTGATTCATCATACAGAACTCTTTCTCTGTATAACACTCATGCAGGTGGAAAAGAGGAAGCTATGAATACTCCTATGCTATCACAGAAGCTGTGGGATAATAGGACTGTAGAAATGACAGTATTTCCTTTATTGCTTTTGGCATATAATACACCTTTTTTATCTCTTCCCTCTTTTCTATACTGTTCTCCATAGGATCTTCAATTTTGCAAGTAGTGATAAACTTTATAATGTTACAGATCACAAGAATCAGAGAGGAATGAATATTACCAAGAAAGGAAGGTATAGAAAAATGAGACTTTAGATCCTCTTTCTGGAGAAAACATGCTGTATTGTTTGTATAGGATGAATTGTTTTAGTGCAGGTAAGAATGTTTTAGCCTCTATTACTGTTTTTTAGAAGTTTAAGAATGGGAAGCAGAAGTGTATACTTATTGATGGGACAAAGAATGTGACCAATATATGAACTGCCTCACTCAGCATCATTTCCAAACCCTTGCTGGCACTCCCTCTTGTACAGCAAAATATAAAAATCTAAAAACAAAACAAAAAGCTGCTTCTTGTCTTTTACCTACAACTTCACCTTTCATTTAAGGTATGTATATCAAATGATCCACTCATGATTGGGAATGGAAATTCATTTTTGTGGGGAGAGGCAGATCATTCATTTAGCTGATGTATATTCTATCAGAATAAAGTGCTTCTTCTGCTGGGATCTGGTGATACATTCTGGAATCAACAGAACGTTTTGAGATTGCTATGGTTTGGAAGCTAGAAGAAATAGTAGCTACTGCTTCCTGGTGATAGCAGGGGCAGCAACCTCCTTACACATCCACTTTTATGCTGGGGTCCTTTATGGAAGTGCAGATCTAAAATTCACTTTTCACAGTTCTGTAAGAGCTATGTATGTCTTCAAGTTCTTTGAAAGTACTCAAATGTATTAGGATCATGTGTGAATGTGTAATGAGCAAGTAGCTTTATGTAATACTATAATTTTTTCAAATCATCTCTCCTTTTTGATAATTTACTTAACTAAGGAATCAATACATCCAAGAAATCTTTAATGTTAAAATTTCCCTAAATCAAAAGTGGGAGGTGCAAAACTCAGGAGAGAAATTAGAGCCAGAGATTTTCTTTTTAAAAAATGGCAAAAAGAATAAAGTTAAGGGAGGGGAATATATAAACACCAAGAAAAGGCTATAGAGATTGGAAAATAAGGCCCAGGGTAGATTTTTTGAATAGTGGAGAGGGAATATTAATACTAACAGATAAAGCAGTGAGAGATAGGAAGACAATAAAATGCTACCTCAAGAAAACTAAATCTGCAAAAGAAAAATTAGGGGTATCAATGTTATATATTAATGACTTATCAGGAGGAATATGACTGAAAATAAACCAGTTTATTTTATTATACAGTCACATGAGACCTTGAAAGCTGCTAATCACTTTTTAAGGAGTTAAGGTGGAAGGCAGATTATTGAAGATTAAAGTATGAAAGGGTAAAGTAGAAGCTGAGGTGTTGAGTAGGAAATTTTTCTCTTGGAGTTTATTGATTATAAAGATGCTTCAGACCAGTTCCCTGAGAAAGGGTATGGCCAAAGAAAATTTTCTATTTGCTTTCCATTTCTAAATAGGGGAGACAGAGGCTTGTGGATAAGCAGAATAAAGGAGGTTAGAAGGGAGGAAGAAATGATGATACACCAGAAAGAGAGGATAATTAAAAAGGAGCTCAGAAATAATAGGGAAGAATTAAAATGAAAAGTTGAGGTTATGCAGGTAGTCTAATCAGACAAAAGAAATAATTACTTTTTCCAACAAAATTTACTTACTATGTAGATTTAAAAATTAATTTAACCAATAAATCTCTTATGAGTATGTTTCTGTTTTCTCTGCTCATCAAAAGGAATGCAGAAACCTAATTTTGTTGTTGCTACAATGTTAGAAGATTGTGCCTTACTATTCACATTCCTGAAGAACAAGAGTTCATGGCCACTCTAATTACAATTCAGAACAACCCTGTACCTTTTTGAAACACAGAATTGGAGAACGTTACAGCTGGAATGGACCTTGCAAGAGAATGTTGAATTCTTTACTTTTCATTTAAATTAAGGTTTTAAAAGAGGTCAGGCACAATATAAGCACAGGAAATCTAATTGAAAAACACCATAAAGAAAAAAGATGTTTTTCTCTTCCAAATACACTTCAGAAATAGTTCACACAAAGCACATGGTTCAAGGAGACTTTCTCTAAGTTTACAAAACTTAAATTAATTGGTAAAAAAATCTCGATTATATGTGTTTGATTGAATTGAACTGGGAAAAACAGAATATATCTGGATGCTTCAGGACCAAATAAACTCCTTGTCTTAAAACATTATTTCTTTCTTTTGATGTTGAATGATGTAGGTTGATTATCCATAACTTCAACACGAGCCTTGAGGACAAAGAAACTATTATATTTGAGTTCTATGAGAATTCTACCAAAAAGCCATAGTCTTAACTAAATTCAATATGGCAAATCCACAAATCCAAGTGGAAACAAGAGCAACAAAAACAACAGACCATATACAAACAGAACAAAGAAAAGAAATATTGTTAGCTTCTAGCCGTGGGACATCTACCTGGTGTCCTTAAAGTGACCAGTAGTTTTTGTATCTTTCAAAGACAGATAATAGACTAATATGAAAGTTAATTAACTATTTGATATGAGACAAATGACTTGCAATCAAAGATTGCCAAATATCTGGAGATTATAAGGGACTTCAAGTTCACTACTAGTGAAAGAAAATTATATTTCATTTAGTATTCATAGACTAAAAAAATTAATCACCTCCATGACTGGCATCTCCTATTATAGTCCTTAATGAAATATACTTCCTAGTATTTAGGCCCTTGTGAAAATTCCACCCCACGCTCATAAAAATATCCAGAACTACTAACTTGGCTTCTAGTGAACAGAACACAATAAAATAATGGAATGCCATTTTCTTATAAAAACACTGGCTTCCATTTCTGTGCCTGTTCTTTTTACCTTTATCCTTCACTCTGAGGGAAACCAATTTCCATATTATACAATGTCCTCTAAAGAGGACCATGAGGCATGAAACTGATATCTGTGTTCAATAAGCTGTGAGGACCTGATACTTGCCAATACTCACAATGGTGAACTTCAGAGCTGATCCTCCTCCTATCGAGATGGAAGATGATTACAACCCCCAAAAACAGTTCAGTTGCCATCTTGTAATGGACCTTGGGCCACTGACAAAGAGCTAACTCTGTATCCAGATGCCTGATGCACCAGAAACTATAAAACAAGTTCATTGTTTTAAGTTGCTAGGTTTGGGGGTAATCTGTTATACAACAATAAATGACTAACACAATCTCTGCTTTCTAATGGTAGCTTTGTCCTTGGTATAAAAAAGTCATTTTATTTCTTTTTAAACAATTGACTCCTGGCACTCTTCTAAGAACTTTACAAATATTAACTCATTTAAACTGTAAAATAAACCTATGAAGTAGATTCTCTTGTGATTTATTTCTTAATCTACAATAAACAATTCACAGCAGTTAAAACAGCATTGTTATCAAGTAGAGTGAGAAGTGTATTGGACATTCAGAAATCTGAGGTTCACCTCTGAAGCAATTATCCCTATGTATAAAGGTTTTTTTATTAATATGCATAAATTTGTCTATGTTGTTAAAAAGAAGAAGGAGGAGGAGGAGGAGAAGGAGGAGGAGGAGGAGGAGGAGGAGGAGGAGGAGGAGGAGGAGGAGGAGGAGGAGGAGGAGGAAAAAATTCAAGATGTCAGAGGGAAAACACAATGAAGCAAGAAGCCAAGAAGCTTATGAACTTAAAACAGGTTAAGGGGGAAAATGTTCTATTGTTTGGATCTTGAGCACTGGGTTAACTGCCTTGTTTGAACTGCAGAAGGACTTAGCTCAGTTTATTAAAGGAGGCCATTTGTAGTTTCCTAAGAAAAGCTGCAGTTCTTCTCAAAGGGAGATTGTCATTCCACAAAATAGAACAATGACAGGAGAAAACACAGGTAGGGAAATGAGATTGGATCATGCCATCATATTCTATGTGGTACCACATGTGTATGCTCAAGCATTTGAACTCCAACCTTCCCTTCCTAGGAAAAGCTTAGAGATAAGGTAAGAAATAGCTCTCAAATCAACTGAAAAATATTAATCTAATACAATTATTTTTCTAACATTAAATTAGCACTCTAGGAAAATACAGAAATGAGGGTGTATTAATTCCTACATATTTACAAATATATTTTATGTTTGAATTCAAAGCAATTGCTTTTATTATTTCAAAGTTATAGAAATAAATATTTTGAAAGAGGCTTAAAGATATGTATTTACATTTTCCATATATAGTGCTATGTTTTGCACATATTCAAATACTTTATCATTTGATTTTCTACTAGATACATGCTGAAGTTACACATGCACATTATTTTATACTAGTACTAGTATAAAATATACTAATAGACTAAATAAGTGGAATAGAAGAGAATATTTAGAAGAAAAGCACAAAAGGAGGTGGGAAGGAAAGTGAACTGTTAGAAGAAATTCCATGCCTCAAAGTAAAATATTAAGATGGAATATTAAGATCAGTTGTTAAATACCTTATTTCTTGTCAATAAAAGTTTTCTTCTACTACACATTATTATAAATAACTAATATTTTTAAATAATCTTACAGCTTACAAAGTATAACTGCATTCAGAAATGAAGGCTCTTATTGCCATTTTGCAGATTCAAAAAAAGTGGAAATGCATTTTCATGATTTATTTTCAAATGAAATTGATGCTAACATGATTATTTGTGAATTTTTGGCAAAAGTAATGTATATGAAAAATACCTTAAAATATTTTTATAAGCCATCCCATACAATAAAATTAACATTACAAGGAAAATACAGAACATTTATTTGCTTCTTTCTTTTACCAATGAGAACCCCATGGGAGTTAGGGCTATAATATATTTATGCATAGTAAAGCATAAATCTAAATGAGTATACTTTCAGATAAGATTTTATCAATTATACCATAACAGGACTCCCAAATATTATAATATTAAGATGTTAAAGGAGTCATTTTAAATCCTGGCAATGCTACATAGAATACACAGAAGGATTACAGTAGTATTGAAAAAAGCAAATTAAACAAATCACTTTAGTCTTGACCTAAATTCAGTGACAGGTCTGATATTCTGAATCTGTCTAGGAAAAATATATTCTACAACTGCTTGAAAAAGCTATAGGGCATAGTGATTTATAACAGTAGTTCTGAACAAATGAAAACCCAACATTTTTACAGTTGAACAAAATTGGGCTTGTACAATAGGGAACCTAAAACTCATTTGGATTCACGCAGTGTTTCAAAAACACATCACTAGGACCCCTTACAATCAATTCAGTACCTAACTGGCAGCCAGAACAAGAATCTCCAAGTAGAAATACATTGACCAAACTCTGCATGCTAAAAATCTCAGGGGTTGCATACTTGTATAAACCATCTTTTCTTTTTTTTCAGTGGGATACCTGAAGGAGACCTGTAGACAGACAATTATAGTCATCCAATCTGGATAACATAAGAGCAGGAATTAAGGCTTCACTTCCTATCTGTGACATCACATTCTAACTTACTCTATTTCTAAACTGATAATATACCCATTTTCCACAAAAGACTGAATGTAATTCAGAGAGAACAGCCATCAATTAACATCTATACCTGCAGAGATAAGAGAATGGCTATTATTTTAGTTTTATTACAGGAAGAGATGAAATCTGCCAGTGCAGTTTTAGAAGCTTTAGTTATGCATCTTTTTAATATCTGAATTACATTTCAGGATGTCTAAAGCCTCCAAAGCTAAACCTCCAATATAATATGATATTGAAGCGGGTGTTCTTCCAAGCAAATAGTGAAAAATACTCTAATAGCTAGGTCAACTTCACAATTCTATTCTTATTCTTTTCTTGGTTCATAATACCTATTTATTCCTGAAATACTAAGGCACAGATAGAGCCACATCACTGCAAAAATGAAAAAAAGAAAAGAATATCTAACTTCAGTCCCTTTACCAAAAGGGGTTGCAACAAAAGTTAATAGGAACAAAACTGGATAAGGGACAACCCAGACTGATAAAAGTATGATCCTCCATAGGCAGCTTAATATTGTACAGAGGCTTCTAAGTCCTCACATGGCACAGAAGGATATCAAAGTTCCTAGGCTGGATTCAGGAAATCCAGTTAACATTACCTTTTAGCCTGAACACATGGTTTGAATACAATGGACGGTTTTCATTTTGTGTTATAAAGTCATACAGTATTTTGGGATTTGACCCAATTGTTCAGAAAATTTGTGCATTTCCTATAAATAGCTAGACATGCTTTGTTATCAGTATAGGTTTACTTTCCTAAAATTGATTATTAATTTTATTTCCTAACCTATGTTAAGGAATAACATAGTTTATATGTAAATAATACTTTCATTTTTATGTTATCAGAAAACCTTTATAATTTCTTCATCATATCAGAGGAGAAGTTAGTATTTCATGAAATTATAAACTATCATGGTGATTGTCACCTGGGCCATGCAGAGTTCTATGTACAAAAAGAATATTTTTTGACGAAGATGAAAGCAACAATGAGAAATGAATATGAAATAATATGAATATCCAGAATTCTTTGTTCTAAAGTTTTTGGTCTTCTAGCTTCCTTCTCAGAAATCCTTGAATTAAAGATGTGAAAATGCATTACGTATATTTTCCTGTAACCAAATACATATAGTTTTACTTACATAGGCAGAGTAAAAAGTAGTTGGAAACAATTATCCAATTTTACAAGTGATAACAAACCTACAGAGATCTCCAAAAATGCTATGCTCTTCCTACAAAGGAATTTTTCTGGCTACAATGCTCAGATAAAGGTCTGAACTCTCCACTTTCCTTTGCTTTGGGAGAGAGACTCTAAAGGTGAGCACAATGCCACACTAATAAAATTTTAATATAAATTTTACTGGGCAGGTTTTGACATATAGCATTCAGATTACCACTTTTGTAATTACTGATGCTCATGTAGGGTTTTGGTTTTGTCTTGGTTTTTGTTTGTTTGTTTGTTTCGTATCAGAACTACTACAAAATTTTATTTCAGGGTTGTATCTTCACTCTAAGTTGGATCTATATAGATTTTAAACAAGGAAATATACTATGTGAACATTATTTTGGTTTGTTTATAGAGAGATGGATTTCATGCCATCTTTCTATAATCAGTCTTATTCCCCTTCATATGCCCTAAATGATACACAACAAATTATACATTCTTTTTTAAAAAATATATTTTTCTGCCTTCATGGGCTTCCTCTTGTCAGTCCTCCATAGATTGGTCATCCCTAATCTTTTCCCATTGTAAGACTTTCATAAACCAGTTTCTCTGCTAACTCTTCCATGATTAACCCAGACAGAAATAATTTCCCTATACTCTAGATTTTTATAGGCTTTGGGGTCAAACTTACAACATGGGTCACTTGTTCTATTTATTTGAATAGTCATTTTCAAACCAATTATAGTAGGTATGGCATGGGTACGGGGGAAAAATGGATGACAATATATCCTCTCATTGTCAAAGGGCACTTAGTTTACACTAATAAGTAAAACAGTATCCTGACAATTAAGAGCAGGTCTAAGTTTTAGGATATCTTTTTTACTAAATGCCATTTATTAAAATTTAAGAATCTTTTTCAGGAAAAATTCCAACTATAATATCTCTTATGAATTTATTATAAGCATAGAAAGTAGGAGTTTGTATTCAAAATTATTCAAAATGTTAAACATGCAAAATGCTATTAAAACTCCATGAATACTAGGAATTACGGGACAATTACATGAAAACAAACAAACAAACAAAAAAGCATATCTTTGCAATAACTCACCTTCCCTAATCACTAACATTTTCAGTGCTACCTCAGAATAATAAGACATGGAGGTTAACCTAAGAAATGTCTATTGCTCTTTCAATTTTTCTTGCTCCTTCTTAAATGTCAAAGGTTGTCAGAGTGAGAGAGACAATTTATTCCATACACTTTTTGTTTAGGGGGCTTTCAAATTTTCTTCTACTCATCTTTTTCATATATAACAATTTTTATTTCTATACATACTCCTTTTCTAATCCATGGGTAAGGAGGTGACTTTTATATTAGGATGTCTGCTTGATTTTCAATCAGAATTATTTTTCTAGTCCTGAGAGTTCCTCTTATCAAAGAGAAATCCCTGGTGTTTTTTTTTTTTTTTTACAAAAATCAGTTTATTCTTAAAATGGTTGTTTGAATTTTCTCAATCAATTTTAAAAGTCTTCAATTCATCTCATTTCTAAGCAAGAAATTCTAAGTTTCTGTCAAATTTATCTACCCTCTCAATCTATTCCAGAATCTCAGAGTGGATCATCTTCATATGAACAATTAAACTTGACTCAAGAATAATGAAAGCAGAAAACTAGCTGATGCTAGCTGTTGCAATCAAACCCCAGTGAAAATTCCTAATTCTGTAATATTGCTTAAATTGTCCAAGTGACTTAAATTAATAACAACTTCCTATTTAATATGTATTTACTTCCCCATTCTATAACACTTTCTATAAGCACTGTTCTAAAACTATAGTGAGGTATCTTTAAACTTTTTCTGTAAAGGGGTATATAGTAAATATTTGGGGTTTTATGGATGTAGAGTCTGTCACATTATATTCATTTCTGCGGCTTGAAAGTAGTCACAAAGAATACATAAATGAATAAATGCGACTGTTTTCCAGTGAAACTTGATTTATAGGCACTGAAATCTTAATTTTATCTATTTTTGATCATTTTATCTATTTTTGATAATTCACAAAATATCTTCCTCTACTGACTTTTTCAACCATTTACAAATGTAAAAACCATGACTAGCTCATGATCTTACAAGCAGGTGGTTGAACAGATTTGGTCCATGAGCTATGCTTTGTTGACCCAGCTTTAAGGGACATAAGGGGAATCAGATTTACTGTCTGTAATTAGTTGGGGAGAAAGGATATCTAGACCAAATGGTAGTCTACTCGGTACTAAAAGAAATGCACACATTATTAGAATAAGACTGTATAAACAATCATTTTATGAACAAATCTGATGGTTAATTTTAGTGGACTATTTCTAGTAAAAAGTAAGTTCTTAAGATGTATATGTAATATTGACTGAGACTAACGATAAATGTAGTATTAACAAGTAGAACCACCAAAGAATTTTCAAGTCTACCTGTTAATCAGAAGCAAGACACAAATCAGAATAAATAAAACATGAGGGGTCAAAATAACTTTAAAAATTACCATGTTGAAGCAGAGGATAAAAAATAAATACACACCATGCAGGAAATAACACCATGAATCTACTGTTCTTAAGCAAGGAAAGGATATTAGAACAGTACTGAGGTAACTAACACAGACAAAATGAAATGCAAACCAACAGAAAAACATTCACACAAAAATGCACTGACCCTCTGCAGTGCTCATAAATGAGATAACTTAAAAACAAGAATGGTGCACCTATCCCCTGACTCCCAAACTGTTACATCTGCCAGTTGAGAAAAATGAATAAAAAAGTTCAGCTATATGACACACATAATAAAGAAGGCCAAAGGGCATCAAGAAAAGTTAGCGGAATGCCTAACATTGTTGAAAGATGTCATGCTGAGGAGAAATGGATTTGAATTATTTAGGCTAACAACCAAGTCAAAAACTAATCAAAACACAATTTTCTTTCTGAGCTAGCACCTATTAAAGCTGATTTTTGGTTATATTGTGGTGATATCATTAATGAGTAATTTTTTTCAGATACAATTAATTACTCTAGTACAAACATCCTTATTTAGGGATGATCAAAGATGATTTTCATTTATCATCAATGGTATCAGTATGTCTTTTTGTGATTTCAAACTTATTTCAGGCATATAGCTGGATAGATTAACTACAAAGGACTTTGCCTTAAAGTAAAAATCAGACTCTTTACAGATAGACAGATAGATAGATAGATAGATAGATAGATAGATAGACAGACAGACAGACAGACAGACTGACTGACAGAACCAGTTGTCTTGAATTCCTCTCCATTTACAGTGGATTTCTTGGTTTAATTCTCCCCCATGAAGCCATCCCTAGATGCCCCATATTACCAAGGGTGGAAATTCTCCTCATGACAATGTGAAAAATTTATTCACATTTGTGAACTCTATACTTCAAGGTTTGCCTAACAGCAGAGGACAGATAGTTCGGTTCCTTGCCCTGTTCCCCAAACTTGTGATGTCTTTCAGTTGTACTCCAGGGGAAACTATCTCATTCTTTTTGAGACTGGGAGAACTTTCACATAATAAGAGGAAAAAGATCTAGCAAGAGAACTTAATTGTCCAATTAGATGTTATCAAAGTCTAATTGGAGAAACAGAGTTTACCCTGTGACCTAATTCTTAAGAGGTCAATTGGGAGAAAAACATTCATGTTTTCTGCTAAATGAAGCATTTGCAAAATCTTCCATGTTAGTTCTATAGAAGTATTTCCTTTTAAAACAGGTCTCAGTACATTTGGGGCTTAAAAAAATAACCCTAAATCGAACAGGTATTTCTTTAGGAGTTTTGTCTACCACCAGCTCTTTTGTTACATTTTATGATCATACAAATTTGGGTTAGGTATCAGTGTCAATCAAAGTGACATGTTCTTTTAGATGCTTCCAGAATGTACACTATCATTATAAGACATTAATTTGTACAATCCAATTTTGTCTGGATCCCCAAATATAGGCCAAATAAACTTTAAACTAAAGCCACTAGGATCAAAAGAGAGAAAGGAAATAGTATCTACTGAGTAGTTAGAAGGTGGTAGGCCAGATATTGTAGGTGCTTTGCATGTGGTTCAGCATTTGATCTCCTCAGCCAATAACAGATGTTATGTCATTTGACAGACACTCAGTCTTTCTAAAGTCATCCACTGATTCGCTGACAGTATTGAATCTTATGTCTCCAAAGTCTATAGACTTTTCACACAAAACCAATGTTGTAGTTAGTAAATTTGAAGTTAATAAAAGGCAAGCTTTGGGTAAAAAGGGTGAGAACTGTGTTTCTTTGTAACATTTATCTTTATTTAAAACCTCACCCATTCTTCCAAGTCTACTAAACATCTCCTTCTCCACTCTCTCCTTTCCCTGATTCACTAGCCAAGAGTAATCACTCTCTTTGCTAATGCTTCCCACGTATTTTTTCAGTCTGACCAAGTAATTCATGTAGCATACTTATGGTATGGTATTTAACACCAGAGTCCCTGCTAATAACCATTTCTTTAGTTTCATGGTCATAATGTCTATTGATCCCACAGTTTCCTCACACAAGCTCAGGATAAGTAGGAGTTCAGGATTATTGGTAATGTTTGTGCATCTCATAATTATAATGTTTAATACTGTTTTTCTCTCCAAATAACACAATAAAAGAGATTGCTCAGAATTATAATAACTTTGATAGAAACTTAAGTTTTGTCCCTATAAATATGTTTAGGGAACTGGTTCCATCCTTATTTATATATCCAAACTTTCAGTAATATTTATGAGACCAGAAATTGAGGGGAACCCTTAGACCTGTTCCCCAGGGAGAAGCCAGGGCTGACTGAATGACTAGAACAGGAATGGTGGCTCACAGTTAAGGCAGATGGGGCTTCAACAGCCTTGTTGTTTCTCCATGTTCAGGGAAAAATGGAAAATGTACCCATTAGACATGGAAATGGCCTAGATGGTGAATAAGAGTCAGGGTGATGGACAGCTTATTTCAGCAGATGATTATGTGAGCAAGAAAAGACACTGAGGGTCACCTCTGTTCTCCCCAGTACCCCCACCAAAGCTGTTATGCTTAAGCTCCTGAAATATAAACTCAATCCTAGGATGAAGGAAGAAGGAAACTCCAAATTTTTCAGATGATATATCTTCTAGGGAAGGGTGACTGGCTCAAAGTGTAACTTCTATGGAATACAAAAATTAAAACATTGCATTGTGTTCTGTGCTTTATGTAAATTAAATCAATGGATCCTCAGAAAAAGCTATTATTTTAATTGCCAGTTTACATACATGTAAGCATCGACATTTTATAGAAGAAGAAAAAGTCAAATAATTTGTTCAAGGTCATACAGCAAAAAAGGGGTAGTTAGAATTTGACTCAGGTAGTGTCATTATTTATTATTAGCATCACTAATAACATAAACTACATAACTTCCACCTTTTGCACATATTAACTCATGCTGTTTGCCAACCATCAACAATAATTTCTTAGTTCATTAAGCTAAAAAAAAACTATAGTAATAAATAAGGTCATAGAACTAATAACAATTGGTTGACAAGGTCTTTTTCTCTCTAAACAAATTAATTTAATTAGAAGCATATTTACATGTTAAACAGCAATCACTAGAAAATTTAGCAGCCAATAAAAATGCATGTTATTGATACATTCATTAGTGTTCTGTATTAAGTACAATCCATCAGTTTTTACCTCTTTAAAGTATAAAAAAGAAAGTAATAGTAATATTCCAATCTTTATTATAACATCTCAGCCATTCACAAAGGATTATGTAAATAATCCTTATTTATAAATTATATAAATAAAGCCATGGTTTTATTTTCTTTCATAAGAGAATGATGCTCTTTAATTAAAGCTCTACTTTTCATATTGAGATGCATTTGCTCTTATTATTTACCATTTCTCTTTTAGAGAGGAAAGAAAATTTCATCTTATCGAGTCCTGCATTTTCTTTCAAAATTATACCAATGATACTATATCCAAATGGAAATAAATTTTCTGAATCATTGATATCTTTAGCAAAATTAAAAACATCCAGAATAAAATATCTGCTCCTCATAATCATTACTAACACACCTTTAAAACATGTTTCACTGTCACCAAATTGACTTAAATCTGCTTAACTGCATAACCTGAAACTTCAATTAACCTTATAAATAGTAAAACTCTTAATTCCCATTTTTCCTTCCTTAAGTTAATGATGCACAAGGATAATATTCCTTACACAAAATAAAATGAAAATATGCAAGACTCTCACTAAAAATCAATTTGTTGGGCTGGGGCTGTGGGTCAGTGGTAGAGCGCTTGCCTAGCATGTGTGAGGCACAGGGTTCGATTCTCAGCAGCACATAAAATTAACAAATAAAGATGCTGTGTCAATCTACAACTAAAAAAAAAAAAAATCAATTGGTTGAACTGTGGCTTGGTCATTAAGTTAAATCATATGCTTCCCATTGAGCAAGACAGATACCACAGCTGAGTAACTCTGACCTACCACCCTGTTTACAGGTCTTCACTTCTTGATGAATCGCACTACAGTTAGATGATTAAGGAGAAAAGTTCTCACAGAGGAGAGAACGAAGAGCAAGGAGAAATCCAGCTATAACGCAGATTTGTTAGCACAGCTTGGGTTAGATTAGTTTGGATTAAATCCAGTTACAGAGAACTATTGTGGCAAAGCTCTCCCTTGGGATCATCAGGAAACAAACAGGTAGCCATCTGCACAGGATTGTTTAGGTATTTTTCAGACATACCTGAAAGCAGATGTCTCCTTTTCCTTCTGTGCCATTAATGTATATTTCATGTATGTCTGATACAATGGATTAAAACCCCCAAATGAAACATTATTGGCAGTCCCTAAGTTATAAACATGTTTAGAATTCTAAACAGTTTTATTTGGACTTTGGAATTTGTTTTCTTACAAAAGCATTGATATAAGTGGTGCTGAGGGCCTATAAGCTAATAAATATTCTATTTAATGTAGTATACAAATGGAATATGGAATACATGCAACATAAATTTTTCAAATATTCAATCATAAAATAAAACCCAAGAAAATATACTAAACTCTTAAATTAATACAGATCTTTTCTGAAATGGTTCAATAGTACCAATAAAGTAAAAATATATTAAACAAATTAATAAACTGAATGAGTATATTTTGTATCTTACTTTAATGTTTATAGTGAAGGAAAATAATATTTATAATAAGCAAAGTGAGAACTGTGTTAATGTTATAAAAACAAAGTCTGGCATTTCAAATAATTTAAATGTTCTTTTTTCTATGTTCATAAATATTTAGAAAATGCCCATCATGTCTGAGGTTCTTTGTTAGATTCCTTAATAATACTAATCCTTCATGAGCTCACAGTCTTGCTTAGTCAACATTCTTTTATTCTTCAGAATAATACCAATGATAATTTAGTTTTAGAATTAAATATCAAAAACATAATTCATTCCTTTCATTCACATGCCCATAAAGTATTTAAGCTTACCAACCACCTTTGTATTTCTATTAAAATTCTCTGAAATTTGAAGGCATTTAAACTCTCCTTTGGAAGCATACAATTCCTGGCTTCTCTTTCTCCAAAATGACACATTAAATGTCTGTTAATGACACAGAGTCATTAACAATTGTTAATAGAAATGGAGAAATCAGGTTGGGTGCATTTCTGAACATTTTATGCATCCCTATTGTTTGATTTGCTAGAAAGAGGATATTACTTTTTTAATTTAAGAAAGCATCAAATAGAGAAAAAACAAAAACAGAATTCGTTGAGGCAGGCATGCCCACCCTAACAGTTCTAGACAGACATGTTTGGAATTCACTTACTGAATACCTTGTCTGATGCTCTCCAGAGCCGGCTGCCTTGCCACTCACTTTGACAACAGAAGAATGAAAATAGTGAACTACCTGAAGCTTACAACAAAAGTTTTTTTTAGTTAGCAATTCCATTTGATATAATTGGTCTATGATTTCTCCTCAATAAATGCAGGATAGTGATATTAATAACTAGTAATTGCTGACCTTTCTATTGGTTCTAAGAGCTTTTCACTAAACACATTTAATGTTGAGTTGCTACATATGGCCAATAAGGGTTTTTGTTATTTTTTTTCTGTCTCAATTATTTTCCTATTTCCTATTGTTCTGATGTTGCAGAATTCACATTTTGTGTTTCAGAATCATTTTAATCAAATAAGGTTGAGCCACGTACACTGAGGATATCTTTGATTTTTTTTTCTCACCACTTTCATTTTTCACAAAAAGGATTGTTTCCACTTTTGAATTGTAATAATTACGTGTGTGTACTTATTAAAACTTTACTCTCTATGGTAAATCCTGTTCTGTTTAAGATGACCAGATTAATTTCTATTCACCAACCTAAAGTAAAATTTCTCTCATTCTGCCTTTTATTCTTTCCACAGTGTAGTGTCAGAGTGCCTCCCAAGTTTGTCTCAGCTCTCTCACTCTTAGTATTGTATTTTCTTAGTCTTAGAAAAGTAGCACTGTAAAATAGAGTGCAGTGTCCACTTGTCACTTGTGGTCAAGTGACAAGTTCAAAGTTCTCAAACCATCTGTATGATTCCACATTAGTTACTTAAATCTCTCATATTTATCAGTAAAATAAAGAATTCTCTTACCATGTTGAAACATCCTATTTCTTGAATATGATTAGATTTTCTGTCCCTTAGAAATCAATCTTTAACCAGAAAGACTTATCACTCAGACTCTCCTGACCACTATATGTCCACAACCTGGATGCCAGAGTGCAATCTCTATTTAGACTTCTCATTTTCTCACACAGGAGAAGATTTGTGCCATTTGCCTTGAGCTGGAATACAGCCATCTTGGACTTCCTGTGAGTGATCAGAACCCCAAGTCTACTGCTTATGTCTTCTATCTGTAGATGTATCCCACTGGATCAGGAAAGAAGAGCAATGTCATGATATCAAAAGGGGATAAGGGTACACATGAATAAGGAGGGAGAGGGGTGACTGGACTTCAGCACATCACTGGGATTCCCCATTTGTACCTTGCTCCTAAGAGAAATAATGGATTCTGCTTCTCCAATAGAGAGGAATGTAGCAAAGAATGCTAGCCCATGGCCAGACAACTCACTCGAAAGTTCAACCATTAACTAGTCCAGTCAGATATAGTCCTTTCAGTGTCTCAAGAAAGAATTTAAAAATACAAACAAAATTAAGCAAATAAAAGCAAAAAAAGGAGGAAAGTCAGCTGCAAAGAATAGCAACAAAAGCCTTGCAATTAAAGAATTCCACAAGCTAAAATTACCCAGTACAACAAGTTGCAGTCCCAGAATCTTGATTAATCCTCATTTATTGATTCAAAAATATTAATTGGAAAATTAGCTTCATGCATACTATACGCCAGGCTGAAGTCACATTATTGAATAAGATAGACAATGTGTCTTCATGAAGCTTACAGTCTTGTGAGGAAGAGCACTAACAGGTAAAGAAGTAAGTAACGTAATTTCACAAAAGTGCTAAAAAGGTACACTGCAAAGAAATAGAGGAATTAGGCAAGATAGTCAGGGAAAATATCTTTGAAAACATAATATTTGAACAGAGATCTGAATGTGGAAAGAATAGGTCATGCAAAGATCTGGGAGAAGAGTTTCATGATTTAACAGACAAAAATAAGCTTGAAAAACAGCAGAAGGCAACTGGGGTTGAAGTGAAGAGAAAGAGAGTTGTAGTAGAAGGGATCCTAGGGAAAGATTCTCAATCTTGAATTCTACATATGAGAAATTTCTGGGAAGCTTCAAAATTCCATGATGTCCAGCAAAGTCCAAATTTTTTAAATTTCCAGATAGAAATTATGATGATATGAGCATGAGAAGCAACAGAGTAGATGGTGAGAAGAGGTTGTGTTCAAAATGTTTTATAAGACCCAAGAGAACTTCCTGATGAATCAAAGATGGATTTGAGAGGGAAAATCAAGGATGACTTCTAGGTTTTTATTCTAAGCAATTGGATGGAAGGTGATGCCACTTGACTGAGTTAGATTTGGAACTAGATAAATTTTGAGACAGCAAACCAAAAAATCCTGCTACCTCATTAGTTCTCTTCAAATTCATTTTCAAAGAATATGTAAACATAATTCACACTGCTTTCCCTTCCTTGTCTGATGGGAGAGGTCATGACACCCAGAGCTAAGCAGACATTTCTCTCTTGGTGATCCCTGAGCTGTCTGACAAAGTTTTGCAGGCTCCTTTTGTTTCTCATAGGATGATTTGGAAATCGCTGCAGGTAATGACAGAGATACTCTGAACCATTTGTATTATGTTTTCTGGAGCAGAGAATTTGAGAGAGCAGGCTTATGGCAAAATTACTATTTTTTTATGATTTCTGCCGATGGCATAGTCCTGTTAGACCTTCATGCTTAACTCTTACTAGATATCGCTTCAACTTTATTTTAATTTCTTGGCAAGACGGAGGCTTTTATTGTGGAGATAGAGTGATGCATGGAGTGAGCAGTGAAGCACTTCCTGAACAGAGGCTTTATGCATGTGATTTTGTAATGTTAGTTAATCTCCCTTGGTATAAACAGATCATTGGAATGTACAAAGATACCTGACTTGGCATACCTTGTTTAAGAGCAATGAGTTGTGAATATACATGTTACAGAAATGAGTGCCAAATTCTATCAAAAACATATGCATGCATGTTAGTAGCAACTTGTCCCAAAATGGAAACAGTACAATCAATCAATACTATATGGAAAAACAAATTGTGGAGCAATATGTTACACAAGAATGAAAAAGAACTATGGCTACACACAATGATACAAATGAATCTAAAATACATGGTTTGGAAAAAAAGAAGCCGGATACAAAAGAATGTAAACAATATGGTTTTTTTAATAGAAAGTTTAGGAATAGTCTGTTAGAGCTTATATTTGGAAAGGCATAGAAATTGACTAAGGAGAGCTAGTGGAAATGTTGCATATGGAGATCTAGGTGTTATTAATTGTATACATAAAAATTCACCAAGCTATACACTTAACATTTGTACACTTACGTGTACACACAACATATACCTTCTATAAAAATATTGATAGCTACTGATACCAAGTATAATTATACACCTACAAAGGTGAATAAATTAAAAATAACAACAATGGTCATAATTTATGAGTAACCAAACTAACATAGCTAATAATTCCCACTCATTAATTGACACATCTTGGTGTTCCGTACTTTAGATAACAAGATCTATAGAGCATTCACTAACTAAAATATTGCAATAAGTTACAGGTCTGCTTCTTTGAAAATGTTCAATAAAGATAATTCCATAATATAGTCAGTTATATACAAAAATACTTGAAGACACTGGAACAGACTAACTTTTCAAAGTCATTTTCTTTCTGAGGACTCCACAATCAGTCACACATGCAAAAAAGTCAAGGCAACATTTTAAGATCCTTCCTTTGAAAACATTTCAAATTGAGAAAGGGCTGCGTCTAAACAGAAAGAACTAATGTAAAAATGTCCCTGCCTTCTCATGTTTCACACACCTACAAACATAATGATTGTGGAAACCAGGCTAATTATTACCCTTGCTCTCTTAGCCTTTATGGATCACCTGATTTTTCTTTTCATCATTCTGAAAGATGAGTGAAGCCAGGCAAATTTATTGCAGATTGTCCCTGTACACATATCATTTGAAGAAGACTGAAAAGCTTCATTCTCTTTAACTATTTTGTTTTATTTCATGCAAAGAAATTGAAATGACTGAACAGTTCTTTTTCTGGTTTTATTTTGGCAAATGCTATAATTGAAAGTGTAAAACCAATCAATGACACCTCTGGTTAAAATTTATTTCTGCAATATATCCCAAAGGAGTGATTTCTGAGGAATAATATGCAGCCTTCAATTTACTTTATCACAGCTGGATATGAAGTTAAATCCCCAGCTGGAATTTAACCACCCAGAACCAAGCACCAGATGGCTTATCTGCACCTCAACCCGACAGCTGTGTCCTGATATGCACAGCTGGTCTTCACATTTGAATGACAATATTTAAATGATAACATTATGTAATGCAGAAAAATGTGTTTGGGTAGCATGGGTCTTGGAAACTACATTACATAGTTGCTTTTAACAGTAAATGCACAGCCTCAACGGCTAATTCACATTCCTTCTATTTGTGTTGATGGGTCTTGGCTGGAGATAAGAGTTTACTGCCACATGGAAACATTCCAGTGCCATTCATATTGTACTGCTATCTGTCCACAATGACTCTCCTGGGTACGCACCATGTTCGATTTTTCTTTCACATAAAAATAAACACAACATAGTTGCCATTCCGAAGCAGGAGACTTTTAAAATTTTGTGATAATTAATAGATATTGCATGCTGCCAAGATGGAGGAATTAAAAGGTATTTGGTGAAAAGCAGCTGCTATAGAAATTCTTCCACAGTGTTGGGATGTTACTATTTATTTCATAGTTGAATTACAAATATCACCAGATCAACAAACATAACAAAATTAATACCAAAATTCAGTGCTTTAAATTAAAAAACTTCATGAAGGGCAAGTTTCAAGGAAAATATATTTAAATACATTTGAGACATGAATGAAAAATTGACATATTTCAAATGTGAGATGGATGAATAAATGTAAAAGGCCTTAATAAAATATAGAGTGCCAAGTTTTCTATTTTACAATTTGACAGAAGTTCCCTACATGGCTGCTCAGATTTTGATGAATGTATGCACTACCCCAGTGACACAAGAAAACTTGTCCTTAATATATATCCAAAGCAGTCACAAATATAAAGAAAAGCCTTGTATCTTGAGTTAAGAAGACTTGGATATAGTATCTCTCTACTACTTACAGTAATCTGAGTTTGGTCATGACTTTTAACTTCTATACACTTCAATTCCTTCACATGTAAAATGGAAATCATAGACGAAGTCACATGTGTGAATTTGTTCTGTAAATATTTTAAACAGAAGAAAGTGGTATGGCTTTAACTGCTATTTGGTCCTCCAGGGCACTGACTCCATAAATAGTGTTCCTCTTCCTAATCAAGGTTCTGAGTAAAATTAAATATAAAATTTAGGAGTGACATATACAAGTCTGACAATCATTCTCATAATTAATAAAGGCTAAATCATGGGTTGTCCATTACTTTGAGAGTCAAATGGATTTCTGAGTATTAAATCCTAGAACTGGACAGACTTACCCAGTCAGGCAGTGACAAAACAGAAGCAAAGACCTTACTATCTGTTAGTAGCTTGGGCTCAAGAGAAAAAAGGGTGTAGATGAGCCTGACATGACCAGTTCAGTCTTTCCAAATCTATCCATCAAAGAAGCCACTTGGGGTCAAAAAGTAGAAAAACCCAGAGTTCAACAAATACACTCAATATGGAAAGGAAATATAAGATGTTGAGAAAAATGTCTTCCACTAATATTAGTTAGTATTTTATTTTCTTACTCCAGCAGACTTATTCGTGTTTGTTCCAACAGGAATATGGCTTTCCTCTTTGGAGAAAGACATCAGCAATAGAGCAGGAGAGTTGGGGTTCTATTTTCATGAAGCTACTCCCTCAACACTAGTACTCATTTCTGCGTCTATCCTTCTGAGACCACATGGAGCAGCTCATAAGGGTCAGAAATGGGTCAGGGAACCACATGAATTAAATCAACTGCAAGCTCACTTTGTATCCGAAGCCAAAATTCAATTCCATATCCCTTGTCTCATCCTAAATTATGACTAGTCACATTGTCTAATATAACTAGCTCTTAAACCTTGGCGCCAAACTCTTATCTCTTACACCACATATGCAAACCATTGCCAAGTCTCATGGGTTCTTCCTTCAAAACCACTTCTCCTCACCCCACCTGAGCATCTCAAAAGAAATCTCATGCCACCGCTCTGCATTCCTCCATGGCCTCCATGACTGTTTAGCACACTATGTATCTGTCTAGTAGTTCGGAGAAGTTCCATTCGAGTGGGAATTTTGTCTGTTTTGTTTACCTTTGTATCCATAATGTGAAAACATTCCTGACACAAAGTAGGCAACCAATACATACTTTGAAAATAAGGGAGTGAGAAAAACTAGGAAAGGAAAGAGGAAAGGATAGAAGGAAGAAGGGAAGAGAGGCAGGAAGGGAAACAAAGAAGGAGGAAAAAGGTAAGAAAAGAGAAAAATCCAATAATTATTGAAGTGTTTAAGGGTAAGGTTATCCTAGATTGTAAAATATACCTCTTCAGTTTGAGGATTGGTTCTGCCATTGACACATAGAATACAACAGTCAGCAATATATGAAAGGGCCCATTATCATTTATTATATCCTTCTTATTTTCTAACTCTATAGTCTGGACTTTGCCATTTGTTATGGTTTAGATACAAGGTGCCTCCCTCGCCAAAACTCATGAATGAGACAATACTAGAACATTCAAAGGTGAAATAATTGGGTTATGAGAGACTTATTCTAATTAGTGTGTTAATCTACTCATAGAGTTTAACTGGGTGGTCACTGTAGGCAGGTAGGTATGGCTGGAGGAGAGGGGATCACTGGGGGCATGCCTTTGGAGTATGTATTTTTGTCCCTGGTGAGAAATTCCCTCTTTGCCTCCTGATTTTCATGTCCTGAGCTGCTTTCCTTTACCGTACCTTTCTGCCCTGATGTTCTGCCTCACTTCCAGACCAGAGCAATGGAATCAGCCAACTATAGACTGAGACCTCTGAAACCATGAGCCCCCAGATAAACTTTTCCTCCACTAATTGTTCTTCTCAGGTCTTTGTTCACAGCAGTGAAAACACTGACTGAAACACTGTTATCAACAATACCAATGTATTTCCCATCAACTATACTCCATTCCCAGCAGGGGATAATTCTCACTTTTTATGTTATAATTTAGGTGCTTTAAAATGATACTGGAGAAAGGCTTCAGACAAGAGGCTACTAGATTTCAAATGCATCTTCATTTCTGCTCTGCAGTCTTTTTGTTCACTTATTGCCTATCCACAAGACTTTCCATAATAAATCTTCTGAAATCCCTCACCAATTTCTAGTCACCAATTCCATTCCAAACCTGCTGTAATCTTGGCAGGTGATTTTTTACTACTCTAGAGAAGATCAAGATTATCAGACACTAATTCCTTTGTTTTTCTTTAATCTCTTATTCTCAAAAATAACCATCTTTTTATCCCAGAGGGAGAATTGCCATTTTCCTTTCAATCTCCTACTAAACAGCACAGGCAAAATTCTGATGTCCATTCTTTGATTCTTATGATCTAAATAAGATTGGTCAGGACTCCAAATTTACACGGTAATGAAGTCCAAAGTCCTTTTAAAAGTTTCTAGAAATTTACATACATCTTAAATTTTCAAGGTCACACAAGTATCTAAGCTCCTGCTTCCACATATGTGCTTCCAGGATATATTACACTGACCCAGAAGTGAAGTCCAGACCCTTCCAACTAAATCAACACAAAACACAAATTTAAAGTAAGAGGTTTTGAGTATTGCAGGCTTTAGTGAAAAGGCCCGATGACATCTTTCTGACCAAGGAGAATAAAGTAGTATTCTGCTGGGAGTGTCTGGCAATGCATTTGCTTTCCTAATACAAACTGAAAGAAAGATGTGGCTGATACCACATCTTTCCCTGACTTGAATGTGGATATATGGCTGGAGCAACAGGCACTGTCTTGTAACAAAAAGACAACAAATAAATTCTGACATTTTAGACGTACTAAAGCAATACCAGCAGCTTTCTGCACTTTGTTAGTTGCAAAAAAGTAAATCCCTATTGTTTTAAGCCACCTCTAAGTTTTTCTACTTCCTCTTCTTCTTCCTCTTCCTCCTCCCCCTCCCCGTCTCCCACTCGCCTTCTCTTTCCTCTGATGGTACTGGGGATTGAACCCAGGGTCACTTTACCACAAAACTACACCTCTAGCCCTTTTATTTTTTATTTTGTGACAGGGTCTTGCTAAGTTGCTTAGGACCTTGCTAAATTGCTGAAGCTAGCCTCAAACTTGGGATTCTCCTGTCTCAGCCTCCCTTTTTGCTGGAATTATAAGCACTTACCACCACCTGGCCACCCCTAAGTCTTCTGTTATTTGCAACTGAAAGAGGTTAAAGCTGAGACAAAATTTCAGAGTTACAGTTATCATAACCCTAAATCTAGAAAATTCAAGGTATTTAAAAGATTAGTGATCTAGACCATTAAAGGCTATCCCATAAATAGGGTGACTAAACTACTGAGTGTCCTTAAGCCTTTGGGGTGCAACTAAAACTAGGTAAATTTATACCCAGCCAATTCTGCACCCAGCAGAAAATTATAAAGTTGGTAGGACCATTGAAATGCCCCATCCCCAGAATCCAAGCTACATGATACCTTTCCGTCAAACCATCTGACTTTGCCCTGAACTTTGAGAGGTTCTCTAAAACTGCCCTGACTCTTCAGAAATTTATTAACAGATTGAGCTAACTCTGCTCATCCATCTAAGCCCTACATGAGTCCTCAATTTATATATATGTACACGTATATATACATACACATATATATGTGTATGTATACATGCATGTGTATGTATGTATACATACATATGTGTATGTGTGTGTATATATGCATGTATATGTATATATATGTACATATAAATATATGTAATACAAATTAATATTTATAATATATACTTGATGTAATATCTGACATATGAATTCTGAAAAATTACTTATACCCAAGGACTGAAAATTTAAAAGGCAACAAAAATCAATGGTTGACTTTTTGTGCACTCATAAATGAATTTTATACATCCATTAAAATTATGTTGTACTTGCATATAACAGCTTTAATCGTAATTGCCAAGATTTGGAAGCAACCAAGATGTCCTTCAGTAGGTGAATGGATAAATAAACCGATATACATTCACACAATGGAATATTATTATCCAGCACTAAAAGAAAATGAGCTATCAAGCCATGAAAAGACATAGAGGAAACAAATGCATATTACTAAGTAAAAGAAGCCAATATAAAAAGTCTATAGACTATAGGATTCTAACAAAATGATGTTCTGGAAAGGGCAACACTATGGAGACAGTAAAAAGGTCACCAACTGCCACGGGTTTGAGAAGGAAGGGGTAATGAGGCAGAATACAGAGTATTCTTATAGCAGTAAAAATACTCTGTACAAAACAAAATTGATGAGACACATGCCATTGTACATTTGTCACACTCACCAAATGTCCATTAACAAACATGAACCTTAATGTAAACTATGGACTTTGGGATTCAATATGGATTCATCAGTTGTAAAAATGTACCTCCCCTCATGGGGGATATCGAAAATGAAGGAGGCTGTTATACACAGGGGTAGGGGCATATAGGAAATCTTTCTACCTTCTGCTCAAACTTTCCATAAATCAAAAATTGCTCTTATAAAATAAAAACCTTTTAAAACAACATGTTGTAGGGACAATTAGGAAGTTTGAGGAAGTACTGAAAATTATTCATTGACAGTGGTGATTATGTGAGTGTTCTTTAATCTACATATTTACTTTATACCCTTTTCTATATTTGTATTTTATAAAATTTAAAAAGCATATGTTTTAATGACAGGTCTCTTAATAACAAGAATTTAAAGGCACATTAAATTAAAAAATAGGTTATACAAATAGAGCATAAAATACCAAGATTTTTCACCAGTTACATACCAAAATATTAAAAGTTTGGTTATTTTTTCAATAAGAGCTAGATTATTTAGGGGTATTTGAAGAAATATAGATATTTCTAAAAATGAAAATGAAAAATCCTAAGTGAAATAATCATTTCTTTTAAATCTTTGTATGAACCATTGGTAAATAAACTATGTGCACTGTTACATACAAGATATATATATTGATTATTAGAATATTTTCCATTTAAATAATAATCAACAAATGAATACAAATTTAAATAAACAGAGTACTCACTATTAAGTCATTGTTACTTGGAATTTTGCTTTTATGGTTGAATTTCTTTTTTGGAATCATTTTTGAAGCTAGTTAACAATGTCAAAGTGATTTTTTAAGTAGTAGAAAGACATCATGAAGTCTGTTGTATTGCTCTAGGCCTTTACTATAGTAATGGATCACATTTATGAAAACGTCATAACCTTATAAACAACTGTCATAAAAAGCAGGGTCCACTATGTAAAATGATCTACTGTAGTGTTACAACTTTATTATAGCAGTGGCCTAGGATTACAATTACAAATTGAAAATATGTTGCGCGTAACTTAGTTTGAGAAGAAAAACCACTTAACAGGCCAACAACATTCCAGTAGACAATCTTGGTCTTTAGAAATCACTCAGATGACTTTTAAAGGTTAAAAAGTCAAAAGAAAGTTTGTGATTTGAATCTGCTACTAATTTAACAATGGTTTTGGGGGCATGACCCAGAAAAATTATCTCAGAACGGAAGAACACTTCTTTTCTCATTTAGAGAATAATAAGATGACACTTACTTCTGTATAATGACTCTAATTACATCCAGCATGTACAATCAGGTAGTAGCATCAAGTGTTCCTGGATTAATGTAAAAATGGATTTAAATTAGAAACACAATACCACAATGCTCTAACATCAGCAAAAACCATTATTTAGAGTTTGTGAAAATGACAAGAGCAAATGTCAGTCAAATGAATAGCCTGTATTTAGATAACCCAGGTAATAGTTCAGTGGGAAGGTTTGAAAAAGAAATTATTATTTCAATGCCAAGTCACGCTTACAGCTTTGAACAAGTAGTGAAACATGGGCATGTTTCTCAAATGGATTTCACAGCATCAGTGCAAAAGCCGGAGGGGATGGCTTAGTTTTTTAAGCCTCAGATTTGAAATACCTAGACTCCCTGCAACTACAGCGTTAAATCCTCTGTGGAACCACAGCTTCAAATGCTATCAGGAGAGACTCAACTCTTCATCCTTGTGAGACTGATAAATTGAAAGCCATGAAGTTTAGAGGAAAAGGAGCCTGGAGCTGCCCAAAACTAACCCCCCTCAACCTTTAACACACACACACACACACACACACACACACTCACACAAACATAAACGTAAGTAGGATGGTTGTATTTGTAGCATCATTTAAAGTTCCATTCGAGATGTATTCTTTGGTAATACTAGAGGATGCTGTTTTTAAGACATCCAGAAATCTAATAGCCCTCCCCTGCACCATCTTCATAAACATCTGAAATAATTTTAGACAGCTCGAATTAGACTAAATACATTATTTTAGTTCCCATTGAATACAGTTCATGTTTACTTTAAAATATATTTTAGGTTTCCAATTAACTATTATTTTTGTGGAAATTTCTGTATTTCAAATCAATTTCTTTTTGCTGCTTTGCTTATTCCTGATACCAATTGATGGATATTTGGTAAATGTCAATTAAACAACAACATATTATTTATTTAGCAACTCTAAAATCTCCTATCTCATGAATTTATAAAATTCATGAAATTTTATAAAATAAGAAAGAGCACTATTACTATCTCCATTTTACACAAGGAACGTGTGGCTCAGGAAAATTACTAAATTAATCACAGCTGATGTGCAGTTGCTCTAAGTTTTAAAACAAAGGTCTTGAAAATATTCTGAATTTTTATTAGTTACAAAGTAAGTTCCATTGAGGAACATAGATGTTTTACCAAACAAAACTGTATAATGCATTCTAAATTTTAAATAAAATATCTTTATGTCTAGTTTTTTTGTTTATTGGCAACACTACATATCACTGATGTTACATAAAATTAATGATTTAAATGGATAAAAAGTTGGAGAGGATACTGGGAAAACTGTACCTTTTTTTTTTAAGTCTACTACCTAGTTGTAACAGATGTCCCTGTTCATTTAGATTTACCTCAAAATAAAGGAGAAAGATACAATTGCCTCAAGGATCAAATGAAAACCTGAGAGTAACATGAAAACACCAAGTTTAAAACCTAAACTATTCTCCAAATGTTAGTTAAAAAAAAAAAACAAATAACATTCCAGAAGGAACTCAAATATACAAACTAACATCTTTAAGACCTTTATATGGACATGACTCTAAGTTTAGGCAAAATGGACCCAAAGGGTAAGTATTTTCATAGCCATGAAAAAGACACCAAATAAGGTAGATTTGAGATTGCATATTAATTATTTTAAACACCAATGTCCATGGGAGAGTTGACATACTGAGATTTTTTTTTTTTAGATATTCCCACTGTAGTATAATTTAGCTGTTTTCCTCCAACCAGTAAGTGAGGTAAACTTCTCTTCTCTGATAAACTTCTTTTGAATTCAAGTAAAGAGACAGAATTTTGGAGAAGAGTGAACAGAGAGAGTTAAAAGTGTTCAGGCTCCAAATACCTTAAGAACTATGAACAAACCAGAGAGAGTAGTGGGCACTGAGACCAATTTTAAGTGTATTCTATTTTTCAATTTTTGCTGAAGGTTCCTAGTTCCTTAGGTTGTATAAACAACACTCAGCTAGGATGTTAAGGAAAAATCGGAAGACAATTTTTTTTCTTTCTTACAGTTTCACTCATCTTCTACATTTCACCTGGTATTAGCCTCTGCTCATTACTTGGGCAAAAATGGCTGCTCCTGCTTCAAAATCCCATAGAAGAAATTTGCTTTAATTACACCTAACTTTTTAATAGCAGTTGCCTCTTCTAGCATCTTATGCTGTTTATGTATTCAGTTTCCTAGCAATAAGGGCCTTGAAGATTTTGTAAGCCTCACAACTCCCATCTAGTCTGAATAGATTTATAGATGCTTTTTAAAATTACTTCTGTTCCTTTGGATACACGGGTAAGCATTCCACAATCCCAAAGGGAGTTTTGGTCCATGCTTGCATATCTGTGCAGCAACTGAAATATCAGAATGAACAGCCTCTACCATGCATGTAAGGTCTCTATCCCTCTTTTTGTTCAAACATTTATTTAATACTTAATGGTGCCAGGCAAAAAGGTAAAAATACGTTCAATAAAGAATGGAGGTAGACTTCTTGCCTGGAGGCACAGGTGCACTTCAGTGGGCTATGTAGAAGATAAATTTCTATTTCCCCAGATTGTCCTTTTCTTCCAGCTCAGGGATTTGTAATGAGAGGACGTCCTACAAAAAGCTGTTGTAGGAAGACTGACCACGCAAAGTACGGGTAGAAAATATCTAAAATGAATTTGGTCCTAAGAACACTTCACCCATACTCAATAACCATTCCAGTTCCCTGAGAAATTCAGAGTACATTTTAGACTAGGCAAACTTCAACTTACACTTTTAATTAAGAGGATCAATAAGTAGAAAAAAATAAACAGTACACGGCATTTACCCAAAGTTCTTAAGGACATGCAAACCAGAGTTGCATGACTACATACTAATTTTCCAATATGAAGGTCAATCTACATTTAACATCAGGGAAAAAAGCAATTTGGCTGACTATTAAAAGTATGTGTCTCTGCACAGCACTTAAAAAGAGGCACCTCAGTCGGAACGAACTCAGCAGCTCCGGAAGTCAGATTTCTAACGCAGTCCCTGAGAAGGCCGCATCTCGCGAGAGCTGAGGGACAGCGGACCTCGCTGGTGGGAGTGGGCGTGGCCGCCAGGTGGGCGGGGTCCTGGGGATCACGAGTTCGCGAGCTCTGGCTGTCCGGTCTGCGCCGGTCGCTTGGCCCGGGACTTATTTCGCGCTGGTCTGCTTAGCGTGCAACTATGGCGCGGAAGTCGAATTTGCCTCTGTTTCTCGTGCCGCTCCTGCTCGGCCGGACTCTAGTGCGCGGCTCCAACACTCTGCCCCTGGTCCTCAACACTTGGCCTTTTAAGAATGCAACCGAAGCAGGTGCGAGGCGCTGACCGGGGTGGGTGTTTGCGCTGCAAGAGCTCGCGGGGGGTTAGGAAGGATCGACTGTGTGGCTCCAGTGCAGCCTGCCGTGCAGGCGAGCGCCAGGTCGGCCAGGCCTTCCGCAGTCTCAGCTTCCAGTTTTTCTTGCATAGCCTGCGTCGCTGCGTCTTTTTGCAATTGACCTTTACTCCACCCTCCTCCAAGACTGCAGTTTAAGTCCTCGTCATTTAGGATCCCTCCCTGTATTGGTCCCCCTGCACTAATATATATTACACCCTACTGCTGACCTCAAACATTTCGGGTCTTTCAGCTTTTACTCTTCCATTGGCACTTAGGCTGGTTTTTGCCTGATACCTAGTCTTTGTCAAGCCACCTGCTGTCTACCTCTCCATCTCTTTTTTACACACCACCCCATGTTTCTTCAGTACCCTGGATTCTTAATTTCCAGACGACATGTTTTCCCCAAACATAGCATATTCTTTTCCCTATTAACTTTTTTTGTTTTAATTGTAACGCGCTCACATCCTCTGACACCTAGAGTAGAAGGTTCTAGCCTTGGCTGTACATTAAAATTGTCTGAGGATCTTGTCAACAATCATTGTGCTTGAGCCCCACCTCCTGGGATTTTGATTTAACTGCTGGAACCAGGTCATCTGCTTTTAAAAAAACAAAAACAAAAACAAAAACCTCCCTAGGTGATTCCCGGCAGTCAGGGAGGGTTGAGAAGCACAAAGCTATCTGAATCAGATTCCCATCTTCTGCTGTGTGCTATTACCCTGTAAATACCAATCTTGTGGCATTTTTGCATCGTATTATATTTCTTTCTTAAGTTTTGAGACGTACTACCACAGGAGTCATTTCATACCTTCCCTACCCCATCTAATCTATTAACTTTCTGATGGCAAAATTGGATCCAGAATTTAAAGGAGGTAAGCCGGTATGTTTTAGGCAGGGCATAGGAATCAGAGAATATGAGGAATCATATTGTGAGAAAGATATTCATAGCAATAGTGAAGCCCAGCAACCTGGGCAGGCGACAGTTCTATGTAAGCTGCCTATACTGAAAAGGGAAACTTCTCAGAATATACTTTCAAGCCTGTAGGTCCATTAGTGACTATTATTTAAAGTGCCTTGGACAGTACCTACTGTTCAAGGAATTCTGTTTTATGGGGAAAGTGTTCAAGGAAGACCTCCCCTACCTCAACGTACAGGGGTTCACAGAACAGCATAGTGCTAAATGTAGGGCCACCCTCCCCAAAGTAGCTACTTCTAAAACCAGGTTCTGCTGCATAGTCACTGAGTGACCTTAAAAAAATTTCTTAAATCTATGGCTTAGTTTCCTCTTTGTTAAATGAGGAATTGCAGAGTACTACCTCAAAAACTATTACAAAAACTAAATGAACTAATTCACATGAAGCCCATCTTATAACTATTTGTTTGTTGTTAGAATTTTTTGAGACTTCCTGCAATAGGTATTACCTAAAACAAAGGTATTAATTATGCATATTTTAATAATGCAGAAGAAATTTGTGAGGTGATGATTTAATAGATTATCAGTTTAACTGCCTTTGGGTAGTTTCAATTGTACCTTTAAAAGTAAAGGAGAGGGCCTGGCACCGTGGCACACACCTATAATCCCAGCAACTCTGGAGGCTGAGGCAGGAGGATTGTGAGTTCACACCCAGCCTCACCAATTTAGTGAGGCTCTG